>JBBBDQ010000212.1:2215000-2682500 GCA_037127315.1 Ascarosepion bandense | reverse complement strand
TATTTATGCTTGACATTTTCTTCGATATGTCGTATAATCTCATCTAATTCTTTATCCACCTGTAGCCATATTTTAGATGTACGGGTAGCTTAACCGTTATCGGCACAGAAAATGGAATCTGCGGTAAGCCGATTTTAAAATCCAACCTCGTCTACTGTGTTCACGTAGCGCTTAATATCAGTTCATCCCTTCTCTACTTAGCTATGGTTTAAATACCAAGTTAAACTGGGTGATCACTAGCCTTGGATGGCAACCCTTCTAAGAACAAATCTGAATTCAAAACAGTGAGAAGGCAGAGGAAAACCAGACCAGCGCCATTTTCAGAAAATCGTGATAAATAAATAAAATTATAAAAAATCAGTCTGGGGAGAGCCGTGCTTACCTACGTGCGAAAGTAGATTATTTCCTAATGTCCTGATTTTTAATCTTAACTTTTATCTTCAAATTATACAGACACACTGTAACTGAATGCCTTTTATGTTTTTGGCATAGTGCATAAATTCAATTTCCATTTTTGCTAAAAAAATGTTGTTCATTTTATTTCAAGTCAAACCTCATCACTGTGAATGGACATAAGTATCATTTTCACCGTCCTATTTGCTGACTGATTGTTTTTATTTCTGATTCGTTAGACTGTTCATGAATTTAATGTATTCTGTTCAAACGTGTGACTTTGAATAACAATTTTGACAATTCTGAAATCCTTGTGGTTTCTGTTGACACTCATATATTCTTTAACTTATCTTGTTTATATAAACAATGGCTAAATGAGTTAAAATTAAGAAAGAAAGAAAATCTGAAATAGTCAAACCATGGCAATTGTTATTTTGCTAGAATGCCGCTTGTCTTCTATCCGTTTGTCTGTAACAAAGTGCAAAAATGATTCGGATGATAATGCCAAACAAATTTTACAGACCAAAAATGATAATAAAATGGGTTGTATACTTTTGGAGCGAACTACATATAACAGCAATTATTCGTCAAATATATATATATATATATATATATATATATATATATACACACGTTTTTTTTTTAAGAACAGAAACCTGTTAGCAACTGAAAAGTACTAATCAATCCTGATTGTTATTCTTTTTAAATATTTGAATGGACAATATGATTTATTTTAAGAACAGTATGACATTTATAAAAATGTACAGATAACATGTATATAATTTTTATTACTTGTGTGCCTACTGTAAAGTAAGTGGTACCAAGCTATTCTTGCGGTATTTTACAAATTAGTTTTGTCGTATTTGAAGGAACCAACAATTTTGTTATTCTATGCTAAGACTTGTAAATGCCACTAATTAGCAAAATTATATTGGCATTTCTTTTTAGTTCTGTTTTTATGTAGAGTTAAGTTGAGTTTAGTAAGTAACTACATATTTATATTTAAAAGTTCTGCTGTCATTACTGTAACAGGGAGGCGATGTGCTTTTCCAGCAGGATAACACATGCCACTCAAAATGTACTTCAAGATGTTCGACAACTTCACTGGCCGGTACCATCAAGAGATCTGCCACTTCCCATGAAAACAATATATATTGAACGACGCTGAACTCGTTCAGATAGCCTACAAACATCTCTTGCTGTATTTCGTGAACAGGTATGGACAATATATCGCACGATAGTGTTAAGCATCTCTACAGTCTTATGTATACAAGAGTACGGGCCTGTTCTGTTTTAAAGTCCAAGGAAGAAACAATTTATTGATGTTAGTCTTGACCCGTATGTGTAATTATTTCTTGTAATACACCTATAATACCTGTAGGTGTAATTATGAATAGATTTAAACATATTAAGGATGTTACAATGTTATTTTTCACACACACACACACACACACACACACACACACACACACACACACACACACACACACACATATATATATATATATATATATATAATTATTATTATTATAGTAAAACGTACCAAGAAAAGAGTATCACTAATGATTAAAATCATAGAGTCCTACCGTTAACAAAACGTTAAATTAAGTCGTCAAACCCAAAAGGTAACACCAAATGGGTAAAGGGGAATAAAAAAAAAAAAACAAAGCAAAAGCTGTGTTCGAAAGAAAAAAAAAACCAAGACGAAAACCTTAACAATAAAGAGCTCGATACGAAAGTACGAAAGTACGAAAGTAGAGCAAAGACACGAACTAAATCTAAAAGTGAGCCAAAAGTCGACCGCGGTTTCACTCGCCGGATCGTCAGGACAAAAGCTTTGTCCTTGGCTCACTTTTAGATTTAGTTGGTATATATATATATATATATATATATATATATATATATATATATATATACAGCGGATGATTTCAGTTCTTGCCCATTCCTCCTGATGAGACGTTGGACACCGATATGATTGTAGAGGACACATATAAAAAAAAATTATGTACATGTTCTAAAACATAATTTACAATAAATAAATATATATATATATATATATATATATATATATATATATATATATAGTGGAACCTGATGTATGCTACTCCCGTCGTCAGCAACCACATGCTATTAACGACCATTTTTCTATGCACGGACGATTTGCTAATGTTAATTGACCCCCAGTGAGTGACCTCTTCCAAAACGCGACCACCGACCAACATGAAAGAATAAAAATCACTGGTCAAGCAACCACTTTAATAAAAATTCATTTTGGTAGTACGCTTCTAACTTCTAGATTAGAAGAATTTAAGTTAGTAATCTATTTCCTTTTCCTTTAATCTAAGCCAGAACACTTTCTCGTTGTTTTGTTATTGTAGTGAAGTGTCAATTTTTTATTATTTGTGGTCAAACGGCGGCTGTCTTATATTAACATGTACTTATTACATTGGACAAGTTCAAGAGATTTGTTGGTTTCTGTACCAACTTGGATAATTTCGGGCGTAGGAGAAAAATCACATCTATGTGAAATTTAAATTTTCAATCTTTACCTCTTTCATTTTCTCAGTCATTTTACTCTCTCTCTCTCTCTCTCTCTCTCTCTCTCTCTCTCTCTCCCCTGATCGTTGTCATTCTTTTTCTTGCATGTTTGTTTATTTTCCATATATTATCGCTGATTCTCTTTTACTATCACTCAGTTATAAGAAAAAATTGCAAACATATACATCGCGAACTTTTCCAACGTACATATTTTATAAGCGCCAACATCAATTAGAATCGAAATGGTCACATTACAAAACAAAAAAAACACCACACAGACTGCAATAATTGATTTTTTAAGCCTACACTAGTGTAATAAATAATTTTTATTTCTTTTGTTAACCGTTGTAAATACGTTTTTAATATTAAATAAATAATTATGCCGAATAAATTTTTTCAAAGTTAAACCATCTTATGTTCTCATTTATTAATTACCAGATTACATGGTAAAATACTAAAATATGTACATTCTGGAGAGGGAAATATACGATCTTGGGGAGGATAAGTCACGAGTCTTTAGTGAGCGACCACCTGCCATATACGACCAGTTTTTGATGGCAGTAGAGGTGGTCGCACACAACAGGTTCCATTGTACATACATATATATATATATATATATATATATATATATATATATATATATATATATATATATTACGGAAATTAACGAAGATTAACGAAACTTGGTTATAAACAACCGACAGACAAATCATTTCATTCATATATATATATATATATCGAAATGGCTATTCAACATCTTTGAATTAATCCTTTTTTAATATATATATATATATATATATATATATGGGGGATATAAGCTATTGGATAACACCTTTTCATTTATACGTTTGGTTAAAAAAATAATGTAAGTCGTTAGTGAGGATTCGTCAATTTTTTTTTCTGTATTTTGCACTGTTTTCTTGGTTTCCAGCAAAATTTTAAATATAAATTTTCAGTTCTAAATTTTGGCTTTCATAAACAAGATTTTTTATTTTAATATGCTATATAAGTTTCAACGATTTTCAAACATCGTGGCTTCACACATAGATAGATAGATAGATAGATAGATAGATAGATAGATAGATAGATAGATAGATAGATAGATAGATGTTTATGTTAACTGAAAACTTGTTTTCAAGATTTATTTTTCTTTTATGAAAGAAATTACACAAAGTGGCTAGGGAGCTTTTGGGGTATGTGCATTCTAAATTTTGGAGTTTTACAAATACTTGTATATTAGAGCGATCAACGATTTTTATATGTCTGTAAGCAGATTGAATATAATGCGTATGATGGGTAAGTCTTGTCTACAATTCAGATTACAGCCTACACGAATTATATTCATACAGTGAAAACAATTTTTTTTTCAAAATGAAAACTAAAAGAGAATTTAATTTTTGGTTTGAAGGTTTTGTTGTTTTATTACAAAGAACTATACTGATTGTATCAAAAGCTATTGGTGATACCAAAAATCAAGGATTGGTGCTTAATTATCATTTAGGATTCTCTCTCATTCGGAAAAGGATAGCACCGACTCTACAAGTGATCAGAAAACTTCTGGCAAAATTGAACCACATTATCTGTATAGCTACCCATAGTTCTCTGATATTTGTATGTGCAGAAACTTACTTACAAACAGTTCTCTCCCACATCGCATAAATGCTGGATTGGACTTATATCCGGCTAATATGGTAGGTATAGAAATACTTCTCAGTCAAATTTTGGCCAGATTGCACAGTATATTATACTATCGGAATAACCAATTGTTGTGGTGGTGCACAAATGGGTGCAACTCACTACAAAGTGGTGCAGCATATTAGTCACCGATCAATGACGTGCTTAGATGGATCAATGAACTAAACCTATGCCGCGTAAACACACCCTACACCATTATAAAACCACGATAAGCCTTCACGGTGCATTGTTGACAACTGAGGCCTATGGCCTCATGGTGTCTGAACAACCATCATCTTGAAATAAGTGTAACTTTAATTCATTGGACTAAACTATATTTTGCCAGGAACCAATCAACTACGTTACGAGCCCAGGTAAGAAACTATATTCGGTATCGTCTTGTTAACAGTGGCACTCTGGTGGTTCTTCTGTTACTATATTGTATGAAAACTAAAGATTACTAAACTGATTTACTGGACATATCTAGTACCTCATGCATAGGTGTGATCTGAGTCAGTGTTGCTTATCTATTACCATAGATAATTCTAGTCAAACGACTCTGGTCACGATCATTAAGGACCCATGATTGGCCACTGCGTTGTTTTCCATCAGGTGTTTACGGTACATTCGTAAAGGATCAAGGATTTTAAATCAAAGGATTTTAAATGTCTCTACAATTTCAGTAATGCAATATTCGATCCGTTCGACTCCGACTATAATGCTTCAAACGAACTCTAAAAAAACAACGTTAGTTTGCTATAAGCAGATTTTTTTTAGATAAATGATTGCATTTTATATGTATGAATGTGTGTGTGTGTAGTTTAACTTACTCTACACTAATCGGTTCAAACTTCTTAGTTTAAACTAGTTTCTATCTTTTCATATCCGAAATATCGCCGTCACATAACCGACAGCTACTCTCTATGTTTCCGTTTCAAAAAGTATTCTTTTTATTTTCATATTTAATAAATATCAAAAATGTAAAAATATATTTACATGAAAAAACTGACCGATATTTGCTGGTAAAAGGATTCTTAAAAAATTAAAAAATAAAAACACGATATTTTCACTTCGAATGCGAACTCATACGGGTATCTAATATTGAATAATTTTGAAGTTAACTTCACACACACACACACACACACACACACACACACACACACACACACACACACGCACACACACACACACCTATATATATATATATATATATATATATATATATATATATATATATATATAAGAAAAATTAAGGTAGACACGTTATTTCATGATAAATCGGAATTATAGGCCTATTTTAGGGGAACCATCATCAGCGTCCGTCTTTATTTTACAAAGGATTTTACACGAATCGTGTAATACCTTAATTTGTTTTAGATTTGCTCGATATGTATGTAAATACATATATATTTAGAGCTCTCTTAGAGAGTTATCCTACCACTGTATGTACTGGATACTCCCTTGGATTCTTCTATACCCACACTGCATGCTGATACATATAGATAGATAGATAGATAGATAGATAGATAGATAGATAGATAGATAGATAGATAGATAGATATAAGCAATGTTGAAGACATGTCGATTTTTCTTTTTTCTGTTGACATCAGTTTGTGTATGAATCAAACTGAAAATCAGTTTTAAATGCCGAATTTCAAATAAACATTTCTGTTTTTCTCAAAAGTTTTGTGAATTATCATTATTATATGCCTTTCCATTCAGACTTTTATATTCATCTTGATTGTTATATTCACAATATTTCAGCTGTTGTTGTTCAGCTGGCCTTCTTTTTTAGGTGTCTGTCGTACTCTATTACCTTCTTTGAATTAGCTTTGTTTCGAACCAAAGATGTAATTATGGGAACCCAGTGAGTATTAATATACAGTAATAATGATGTAAGAATCTACCATCTTACTAATAACAATAACCAATTAAGGTTACCAAATATCTCCCGAGAAATGTGTCTGTCGTTGATGTTTTTATTCTGTCAATGATACGAAGAGAGGTTCAAGAATATTTGTAGATGGCAATAAAAGTATTGAAAAGAGTTATTGTTTCTGGCCCGCTGAAATTTTGCTAATATGTCGTCACACAAAGATATTCGGCTCCCCAACTGGTTAATTAACGTTATTCAACAAGCTTTGTGGTATTACCGCATTTGTTTCGTGTAAAAAGTTGTTTTTACTGAAACAGTCTTACATTTATAAAAAAAAGAGCTAAAAGCCAATGTTTCACAACCCACAATCAAAGCAGTTTTTTAAATTCCTGTAAGAATAATGAGGTAATAATGTTCTCTTTCTTTAAAGCCAAAATACGTGCTCAAATACGAGGGTGAGCTGAAAGGTTCATAGGCTGACTATGAAGAAATGATGCTGGAACTGTGAAATATTGCATACATTTATTTCAATTCTTCTTAATGACTGCATTTTTAAATTTCCATGTAAACTGACATCTGACTATTCAAACAATACTTAAAAAGTAACAATTTGCGACTTCTCTTGAAAATGAACAAAAATTTGACATCGTGGTGTTAGCAGAAAAAATCTTAACTCCAAAGGCCGTTCATGCTGACATGGTTGCTACATTATACATTATGATATGACGCCCCAGTTTTATCAACATTCCAAATGTGGATAGCTGAATTTAGAAGGGAAATGAGAGTTTTGAAGATGACCAATGATCTGGACGTCTTGCGACTGCCACCAGGGATGAAAACATAAATGGTGTTCATTACAGTGTGATAGATGACGGGCTTTTGACTACAAATCAAATAGCCAATGCTATTAAGATATCCTGTGAGAGAGTTGAGAATATTCTGCACAATGATTTCAGCATTAAAAAGATTTTTGTTTAATGGATTACACGTCTTCTGACACCTGGTCAAAACTGATCACGAGAAAATTTGACATTGTTTGAGTCAGGTACAACTGGTTTCTGTGACCGTTTCCTAATCCAAGATGAGTGTTAGGTTCATAACTTTGAGTCAGAGACAAAGAGACAATTCATGCAGTAGAAATATTCCTCCCCACCTGCTCTAAAGACCAAGGTCGTTTTATCTACAAGGAAGGAAATGGTCTCAGTTTGTTTGTTTTTTTTTAATGAAAAAGACATTGTGCTTATGGAATATTTTTAAAAGAGCCACAACATCAGTAGAGCAAACTATGCCAATTTGCTGAGGTGAGGTAGTTACGAAAAGCTATAAAAACCAAATGTCCATGAAAATTAAAAAAGAGATCTTGTTTCATAAGGACAATACTCCATCACGCAATTCCTTGGTTTCAATCGCTGCTGTAAGTGACTGTGACTTTGAACTGTTTGATCACTATCACTATTCTCCTGACTAAAAGCTGTTCCCAGATAAAAAAATAAAAAAAAAAAAAAAAACATAAGGCTAGGAAGCTATATTGCAGTGATGACATCATATCTGCTGTTGAGCAAATTTTTGACCAACAGGATGAACAGTCTTCTTTGGAAGTCAGATGTCAGTTTACCTAAAAATAAAACAATCAAAAGAAGAGTTCAAAATAATTCATGCAATATTTTACAGTACTTGCATGACTCCTTCATAGTTATTCTGTG
This sequence comes from Ascarosepion bandense, assembly GCA_037127315.1. Lineage (NCBI taxonomy): Eukaryota > Metazoa > Mollusca > Cephalopoda > Sepiida > Sepiidae > Ascarosepion > Ascarosepion bandense. The sequence continues at coordinate 2,674,316 of JBBBDQ010000212.1, read as the reverse complement.
AACTTTTCAACCCACCTTCGTACTTGAAGTATTATAATTTAAATTGACCAGCGTGTTTTTATCACTAATTTATTACATTGTGTAGGAAACTGTCTTGGGATATTTTCTTGTCTTTAATTACATTAAATAAATTTACGAGAGTATGTATTCTAGAATATCTGCATTTTACATTTATCTCCTACATTGAGAATTAAAAACTGAACAAATCTTCGTTGTTATATGTAAGTTGAAGTTTTTCACTTCGTGTTAAAATTATACTGATTAATTTTTTATTTAGATAAAATCTCTGAATTCTATAATAGTCTTTTTTAATTAAACGAATAATGATTTCACAATTCTTTCTCTTTTTAAATCATTTGATAGCTTTATAGCTGGTCATCTATTACACTTGAAATATATCTGTGTGTGCATATATAACTATTTATTTCACCTTGCTCTTATCAATATATCTTTCAAAGTTATACATATATATATATATATATATATATATATATATATATATCAGTTAGTGTCTGTTGCTTTGAAACATGCAAAACAGGTCATGTTATAGACTAAATACATTTGTCATAGTTTACATATACAACAGCAAAATATATGCGCATAAAATTAAATAATTTATAGGTTTATCTTAATTAATTGGGTACCAAAATATATTATACATTGTAGCAATGATCACAGATGTTTTTAGCAAATTTTACAATCTTTTGCAATAATTCAAATATCCCCTGAAATTTTAATGTTTATTTTAACTGCGAGATAATATAAATTTATTAGAAAAAATATTTTTAAATATTTTAAATAGGTTTTAGGTTGTGGTAATGTTTATAGGTTTTAGATTGTGGTAATGTTAATTTTAAATACGTCATGAGTGATGTATGCCGTTAAAAAATTCAGATTCTAATTATAAATCTTCTAAAAAAAGTAGCCATTAGAAATGTAGAATTTCATAAAGATTACTCAATTTAAGGATTACTTAACTGGATTTTGAAAAATCCCTTTTATAAATTTTTACAGCTGGTGTTTCCTACTTTATTAAAAGTTAAAGATCATTGAATATTCACCCATATGTGATTAAAGCAGTCTTAAATTTACGCTGACTGGAAATCTGAATTACAGATAATCAATAATGTCAAAACCTAATTTTACCTACAATGACAAATTATGTTCCCAATATGAAATCACTACTTTATGACTTTAGACTATGACTTTATGCACCTGTTATACAGCTTTTAACAAAATAGCATTGCAATCTTTGCTAATAAATGTTCACAGTCGTTACTTTGTGCTACAGTAAAACTTCAGTTTATTAAATATCAACCAAATCCTATTTTAATCATATATAATAAATTTAGTGGCTTGTGAATTAAAAGATGACAACTTCTGTTGAAGTCAAATGTTTGCTCTAACTAATGTTTAAATGCACGGTACAAATGTCATTATCAAATACGAGAGACGTATTTTGAACTTCCTTCGTATTTTGAAGTCGGAGGAATAATTTATGTTACAACAAGGTTTTTCTTACCACTGACAAGGAAAGGTTATAACTTTTCATTGTTTTTAAATGAGAATGCAGCGCAGTTGTTATTATTTAATTAAAGGTTTTATCATATTTATGGCTCGTTTTCTTTCGGAGAAATCAGGTCATTTCCACCCTTCACTAAAAAAAAACCTGCTTCTTGAAAACTGATAGTTTAAAACTACTTTAGAAAAACACGGTGGGATATAATATTCAAACTGCTGTTTGTTACTTTCAAAATTCTTATGATAAGAGTTCAACCCTTATTGAGTGCCACATATATGTGGCTTTGTTCCAAACGAAACACAACTTAGTAATATAATAATAATATAATTATAATTACTGATATATTTGGTTGTCCGGAAATATTTTTAAGAGAAATTAAAGCACAAAACAAAGTTATGCCATTAAATATTTATTCAACTAAATATGAACCATTTTGTTGCACAACCTTTCTCCAAGATTCCGTCTACTCAAGATTTCGGTGGTTTTTCGACAAAAAACTCATTAAGGTATTTTTTATAGTATCCAAAATATTAAAATTTTTATCACTGAAATTATTTTGCAATGATCTGAATAAATGAAAATCCAAAGAAGCAATGTTTGGTGAATATCGCGGGTGAGGTAATACATGCTAGCTATGCTGGAATAATTTTTGCCAGGTCGCCAAAGAAACGTAGGTTCTGGCATTATCCTGATAGAAAACAACACCTTTCCTCTTCATCAATTCTGGGCTCTTTGCTTGAATTGCTACCTTTAATTCGTCGTTGTGTGCAGTCAGTCAGTTAAAGTGCCATACGTGATACACGCTTGGGCGATCATGTCTCGAAAGAGACATGACTGACTGGGCAGAAGATTATCCCGCAGTAGGTTGCCATTGCTTTCTGCGGTAGACTGGTTGCCGACCAAGGCTATAGAACCCAATCTGTCCTGCTATTTAACCCATAACTGGAAGGAAGAGACGGATTAATACCTTTCCCAAGGGTATTTGCGCGTAAGTGAATACAATGGATTCAACTGGAATTCGAACTGTGCAGTACCTTTCAGAATTAATTGACTGGTTACTTGACAGAAGCTCATAGTACGGGATTAATTTCAAATCACACCAGATGCACAGAATGACTTTTTTAGGATGAATACCTTTTTGGGGGGTGGCTAAAGTTGGCTCATGTCACTTACCCCAGGATCGTTTTCGCTGAACATTGTTGTAAACGATCCATTTCTCATCACTCGTCACAATTTGATTCAAAAAGTGTGCATTTAGCAAATCAGATGAAATGCGATCCAATTGATTCTTTTCACTCGGATCATGTGGTACCCAAATATCTTAGTGATTTGAGTACCCAAGCTTCAATAATTGCAGATGGATGGCAGATTTTGATCAATTTAATGTTTCTGCCAATTACAGCATTGGTAATGAGAGTTATTCTCAATCAATGTCCTGATTTGGTCGTCATCTGTAATTGGGAGTCTGCCTCAGCGATCTTCATCAATAAGGCTACAACCACCAACTCTGAACATAGCGAACCGCTTCCGTAAAACTTTGTCAGTGAAAACAACTTCACCGTACACAGCACATATCATTTTGTTGCTATTTTTGCCTTTACGGCAATAAAAAATATGTGTCTAAAGTGCATCTTATAATCTTCTATTTTCATAGGGATGCAAAATTGACACAAATTAAATAATTTTAAACTTTTTTTTTCAAGATATAGATTGAAGTGTGCTCTAATCGGAAATCTAAACATATCATATCTGTCGATAAATTTAACGTGTTCTAATGTGTTGGAACATGAACTACTAAAAATCGGCATGAACTGTTCGGTCAACCCAATACTATCATTGGCCAAGTGTTTGTGCAATGATTAGAAAATTAACGTAATCAAATATTATTACAATAATGAGTTCGATGGTCACCAGGTATCATAAACATAATATGGTCTTGTTCCAAACTAAGTTAAATCTCGGAACTATTTATGTACTATGATGGCTGGAGTATCTTGCTATTCTTTGATTATTATTACAAAGAATCAGTGGTCTTGAATGGTGAAATAGCCTTACGATATAACGCCACCACCTCTAACTTTTTGTTAGAGGCAGTCTTCTCTGAATTTCCAATTAATGATGCTCAAATAGAAACGGAAAATCTTGACTCAGAGAAAATAAAATTCTGGGAAACAAATGTACTTATAGAAATCAATAAATATATTTTTATCAGTAAAGTTCTTCTTTGACAGTTCAACTTTTTGTACAAAGTCCATTGGAAATGGTAAGGCCTTTAGAGATCTCCTGATTATTCACTAAATATGAAATAATAATATCTTTTCAGTTTCAGATGAGAAAACTGAAATAGCTACGGTAATCTGATGTTAACAGAACAAATAGAATCTACTAGACTAACTAGTTTTTTTCAAGAAATGGAAACATTGAAGTCGCCCTCCGTGTATCCTAAGACGAATTTTTAGCTGCATATTTCTTCCTGTTTTTGTCGAATTTTTGCGTTATTGAATTCACGCTAGTTGAGGTATGTCAATAAACGGTGGTCAGTGAAAATAATGAATGTGCGGCTGCATAGAAAATTATCAAATTTGGATATGGTTCATTTTATTGCGAACGCTCTACGTTCGGTAGTAGATCAGTTCTGTTGGGCTGAAGGTGTGGGAAGCGACGACTATGATCATTTTTCGTCTGTTGTCAGCCTCCTGCACAAGGATGACACCACAAGCGACGTCACTAGCGCCAGTGGTGAGTGTAAAGAGTTGAGGAGTGAAAACTGGAAATGAGATGACTGGTGGTGATGATAAGCGTCTCTTAATTTTTTCAAAAGGCTTTTAGGCCTTTTTTATCTAAACGAACGGCTTGTTATCCCTGTTCAGTTTATGTAAAGGAGCCATCAATTGAGAAAATGCAACTGTTTTAATTCGTTTGTAAAGGCGAATCTTCAGAAATTGGTGTATCCAAACGAGACATCCTGTAAGACTTTACAGCTCTTTTCTTGTAGTGGGTGGCCTTATCTTGACAATAGCACGAATGTATTCTGGATCGAATCTGAACCCTTCGCTGTCAACAATGCTACCGAGAAATTTGGCTTGTAAAGCAAGAAAGGTGCACTTCTCGAGGTTGAATTTCAGTTTGAATTTTTCAATAGTGATGAATACTGTTTGTTTTAGCGCAGTGATGTAGTCGTAAAAGTTTTGAGGGTGGATCTAGTTGTCGTCAATGTATGACGAGATATTCTCCTGTAAAGTGCCGATGGTCAATGCCTAATCTATTCACCGAGAAAAGATTTGACCAGCAGATGTTAGATTGAAGGCTAAGTGGGTAAATGGTAACATCGGCCCTTTCAGGTGAGTGCACTTTTTTGGCGGTCACGTTCGTCAATGGGGATTTGCCAGTAACCGCTGTGGAAATCGAGGAATGAAAAATATCTTCTTAAAAATAGAATATCCTATCTTCTTAAAAATAGGAATATCCTATCTTCTCAAAAATAGAATTGATCATGGGCATCGGATACGGGTAAGCACCTTGTTAAGGGTTCTCTTGAAATTGGCCACTACGCGGATTCGTCTAATTTTCTCAAAGACAGGTCTGTTGAACCCTTTCGGATCGGAGCAGAGTTTGATTATCCCTTTAGTGGCCATGCGTTGAATTTCAACGTCGACGTCAGCTTCTAGCGCTACACGATCGGGTGTTGCTTTTGGCTTCGGAGTTAGTCATTATTGGGTATGCGCACTGGCTAATGAATGTACTCTGATTGTTGTCATAACCGATTATATTAGCTTATTTGATGAGAATAACAGTTGTGACTTCTAGTTCATCACGGTTAGGGCAAGCAGGAAGGACTATGTCTGTGTTTTTTCTAAGCCAGTCTAGTTTTTCCTCTAAAGACTAGGTACTGACCTGGGGTTTCACCATAGGCTGACTCATGACGTATTAGACTCCATAAACGGGTATGGCTGTGTGAGGTGTTTCGGGGTTAATGACTGCGATCAGAAGTGCTGCATGGTTTACGTAACCCAATGAAAAGGCTCGGTGAAATTCGACTGTGGCGCCTCGATTTTTATGGTGTACAATGCTAGCGTGTCGTGACATAAAACGTTTTGGCCGACAAGGATTGGTATAATAGCATTAGTGATTCATATTTTGAAATGTGGGTGAGCCGGCGTCGCCCATGCTGATATTGCCGATTATTTCGCCAATGATTGAAATATCACTACTGATTCCAGTTATGTGTGTATTTGGTGTTTACATGCGTTTCTTTGATTGCTCAGGTAGGTAAAAGATAAGTATGACGCGATTAGTGCACCCTGAGTCTAGTATGCCTATCTCGAAGAAAGTGAAATACTTTGAACCGGGGTCTGTACCATCACATCTCGTCTGATTCTGGCCGAAAATCCGTTTCATGAAGTTGCTTTGTGTCTCCATGTTGTTCTGTGGCCGAATGTGGCAGAACCGTTGAGTCTGTTATTAGAGTTGTTTACGGGCGTGCGTTTCTGTGTCTGTCTTGGGGTTATGTCGTTGGGCTTTATTCTTCTAGAGGTTTTCTTGCCATGAATTGGGTGATTTATCTGTTGGTGTATCTGCTGTGTCAGGTCGGCAAGATCCTAATAAACATCTTGATTTGTTTCTGTATGTGATCACTGTTTTTACGCGTACGTTACATCTGCAGTCAGATTGGAGATAACGTCAGTTTTTATGTCGCGGTGTAACTAGCGTTAGACGTCACTTGCTATACCACCCACCGAGTAGTTGCTGTCCATCGTCTTTACGAAGTGAGGGTATATGTTCGGAGACAAGGCCTTAATTTTCTCGCTCATGAGCATTGCGCCCATTAGAGAAAAACGGTGTCAGTTCTCATTTCGAAGTTGCTGCTGTCCGTCTTAAAACTCACCTTTATATGAACTGCTGATCGTGGTCTCGAGTTGTTCTGCAAAATTGTTACGTCGTTGCCGGTTCCACGCTCAGCTGAAATACTGAAATTTCGTCATTTGACTCCCGTAGGTTCTTTGCAGGTAGTCCCTCAATTGCTTTTGCGAGGACGGAGTCTGTTGCGAATCCTCCATCTGTTAGAATATGCCCTCGTCGAGAATTTCTTAGCAATTTTAACAAAACTCGAATACTCGTATAATGTGCATGCCTTGTTTAAATCGGTTATGAACTAATTGATGTTGTTACTCGAAAGGTTTTACGTCGCGAATAGCGTCATGTAAGGATTATAGTCGCATGAGCATTTCCTTGTCAGTTGAGGTCTGGGACGTGCGCGCGATCCCAACGGGGGCATAGGTAAGAACGGTCAGTATTTCCTGGAGATCTGCTTGAAATTCATCAGTGATTCTGGCTTGTTGTTCGCTTGTAGATTTCGGGTTTGTTTTCAGTTTGAGAATTGTTGCTCATTGCTGCTTGATTAATTTTAGCATTTTGTGACGAGTAAATGCGATGTCGCCAATCTTGTTCCGGCCGCACGCTTCTGACACCAAATGTTATATTAAGATTATGGTAGTAGAACAAAGAAGAAACAATGGAGGTTTAAGAAATAAACAATTGTATTAACATAAAAATACTACAAATGGTAAATTGGTATAAATGTCTCTGTAACACCATTTCGATGTTACAGAGACATTTACACTAATTTACCATTTGTTGTTACAGAAAAAAAAACAAGTTATTTGGATAGACCGATCGATATACCGAAAAAAAAGAAAATATTATAACTTATTTTTTCTTCTTCATCTGCTAGAGGCTAAGTGAGTGATATTCTAAAAAGATCACCCAAGAAAAATTGATAAATAAATTTACGGTCATCGAAAACGAACAACCACTTGAGATTTAAAAAAATTACGACTTTTGGATACTGTCAACAAAATTTGATCAGAAAGATAAAAATTATGTATAGTTTTTTTGTCACCAAATTCAGGATAGCCATTATCGCGAAAAAGTGAGTCTATCGGTTATTGTGAACATTTAACGACCATTGACAAAATGGCAGATGACTATGATTTGATTTGAAATATAATCTTTTCACTTTCATGGGAAATTTTTTAAAGAATTTTGTGATCCTTAAAGAGAAGCTACTCCTGATCAAAAAGAGGGACTGGATTCTCCGAAATAAAGTTTCTTTGTTTTTAGGGAATTTTGCGATTCTGATAATTAAAAAAGAAACATATGGTGTTTTCTTTCAACTAAAGCTATATAATTTCTTACGACGGTTGTATACGAAGTGAGAAAGCCTAGATAATTAAAATAGTCTCAATTCGAGCGAGTGTCTCCTTTGTTGCCACTTGTTGGAATCAAAATGATAAAACACAGATGTGAAAAATGACCACACAACAAAAGTTCGATATGAAAGAAATTTTGGAGCCATAATTAGATTTAGCCGTTTGGGATAGACCACGCCCTCGAAAGGCAGTAGTAAGAGGCACTCACACAGGAGAGAAGAAAACGTGGTTGATCAGATGACCAGTGAGAAAAAGGCTCCGCTGGGATTTCGAGAAAGTTGGAGAAACGTTCCACGACCATCGAGCAGTATTCACACAAAAGAGAAGGAGGATCCCTGATTGCTCATTTGGAAATGCTAGCGTGCCAGAGAGCATCACACCCACCCCTGCTGAATGCGAGGCTTAATATAAGCTAAAGTCGGTTGGTTTCCAAAGTTGAGTTAGAGATTGAGTAAGACCAGCCACACTAAGAGATTCTACGCGGACTCGGTTGGCGTTCATCACCTCTCTGATACGGGGCGATCATCTGCTTGAGTCAAGAAGAGGAAAAGTCGACAGATGTGAAGAGACACAGATCGGAGAGACCCGGTGAAGACGCACAGACAGAGACTGGTACAAACCAAAAGACAGTCTGTGCAGACCGAAGAGACCCGGCGAAGACGCGGACACAGACTAGAGAGGACCAGCGAAGACCAGACCGCAGAGAGCGCAGTCAAGACAGCGTGTGCAGTCCGGAGAGAACCGGAAGAGACACAGACCGAAGAGACCCGGCAAAAATGCAGTCAAGACAGAGACTGGTGCAAACCAGAAGACAGTGTATGCAGATCGGATAGAATCGGCGAAGATCAGATCGGAGAGCCCTAGCGAAACATATTCGACACACACAGTTGAGTTAGAGTTAGACCGGTACAGTCTACTGATGTGCGTGTGTTTTTTTCGCTTATTATATTTGGCTAAACTTTTGCTTATCGTTCTCTATTCCTCTCTGATCTGCCACAGCATTTTCGCTGTCATAATCGTTTTGAGCGTGTAGCCAAAGTTATAATCTTCCTAAAACTAGATCTTCTTCTAATTCATGTTACACAAATTTCCACCACTGGCCAGATGTGAACACTTCGGAACCAAAGACTAAATTAAAAATTTCGTCAACTGGGTATATAACTTCTGTTTTACTTACACACTCAAAGAAAAATACAATCTAGAATTTCCACCCAATAGAACCCACTCCTGCCTAAAGAAACAAAATAAAATAAATACGTTATCCGGCGATCGAACGAGCCTATTAGCATATAACCGAATTGCTAGAAAAATGGACTGTTTTTTGTCCCACTACAGAAAGTAACTTCTACTGATAAGCTCTATCTTTACAAGTGTCAGATCATACTAAAAATGAAACATTGCTACGTATAAGGAATGGTTTCTCTTAGTCTTCACTGTCCAGCCATGATAGGGTTCAAAAGTTACTATCTGGACTTGTGTGTGATTAATTATTTTTTTCCTACAATTCCTTTCCCACAGACAAAATGTTGCTAGCCTCGCGCAGGTCTACCGCTATAGTTCCTTCCTCAGAACTTTCACTTTTGGGAACAGACCTCTGATAGGATGTTAACCCGACTACTATAATCTTATCCTCTTCAGTTGTTGCGTTAACCATAAGATATGCAATCCTCCTACATATCTTCATAATATATATTCTTACCTCTCCTTTATGTTCTTACAACAACCTCATTCAGTAACCCTCGACATTGTCACATTTGGGAGCCTGTATTGGGTGAATATATATATATATATATATATATATATATATATATATATATATATATATATATATATAAGAAAGAATACACACTGTCTCGCCTTGCTTGCGGAGAGATGATTAAAAATGTGTTAACTCGTGGCTGTCGACAATGACTAAGTGAGAGTAAATCCCATAAAAACTCCGTTACATTGCTACGTTCGCAAATTCCAAAAACGCCGTCGTCTGGACTGTTTCATTTTTTATCGATTTTCTAATTAATCTTGATAGTCGTGTTTTTTGGCAAGGTGCCAATTATTATCAGCACTGCCCTAACCTTTATGCTTCACACTTTTTTCAATCTGCGGGTGAAGTTATAATAACAGTTTTCCAATTTTTTGCTTCCATTTTCCAACGGTAAGTGAGCGAAAGCAGTTTGTTTTGTTTTAGGGAATATCAACCTCAATGAGTTATTTAATACCGACAAGATTCTTGCAATAAATTCGTATGAATAGAATATGCAATATTTGTAAGAAATCAGTTTGTAGATCAGGTCTCATTGACGTATTTTTGTAAAAAAGGGTGTGTGTGTGTGTGTGTGTGTGTGTGTGTGTGTGTGTGTGTGTGTGTGTAATGTATTGCTGGTAATATTTTTCCTTCATAAATATATTGTTGGTAATATAGTCGCTAGACTATAAATCTGTAGTAAACTTTGGAAGGAGTGGTCTGTGTAGAAATGCAAATTCATAGGATTGAACTATTATTAGCAATGGCTTTTTTGTACTTAATGAGTTCAAATAAAAATATTGTTTTCCTTTATGAGGAAATACTAAACCTGTTCTCAGATCGACAACGAAGAGATCTTTAAAAAAGCTGATATTGGTCAGAATTTTTAAAAGTGGATCGAGTAGAATATTCTCAGCACCTCTTCTTGGAATATTCTTATATGCGAGTATGTATTATCGAATTTGAAAGTGCGTGCATGTTTGTGCGTGTTTTTGGTATAGTGTAAATAAACTATTTACACCAAACCCGTTAACTTTATAATTTACAATAACCGTTCTTTTTATATGCTTTAAATCTTTTGAATCTTGTCATGTCTCGATTAGTGATTTTCTTTTTTGTTTCTTTTTTTTCTTTTTTTTCTTTTTTTTTTTTGTCTCCACGCCAACAATGTTCAGTGAAGTCAAGTGTGCTATATAATCTCTTCGGCTCACTACTGTAAAAAATATATTTACTTCGGTTGAAAGCGGCGACGATCCCATCAGTTATACTACAAAAGGCGAGACGCAAGGACAACAACTATAAGTGACCTGATGTGCCTAGATCAGAATGCTATCGAATTTCTCTCGAATGATTCAAAACTTTAATGTCCTGTGAGTTCCCATTTTTTATTCTTTCAATTCAAAGATAAACTTTCCAATAGAATAACAGTGGTAAGTTTCATGCATATTTTTTAAACTTGCGAACTAATACATTTTTAAAATATATCCTCCTGTGAAATAGTACAGAGTTAACATTACTACTAGCAGTATAGCTGCTGCTTTTTTTCTTAAATGATAATAATGATACACGGAGATCTTATCCATGGAGCAGTGTTTAGCAAATTAGTCTTGTAGACTATTAATCCAGTAGATCGTTCGTTTCACACGTTCATATCATTATGCCATACAAAATTCATCTAATTCCTTAGTCTTGTGATAAGCTAGCTAAGAAATTAATAATAATAATAATAATAATAATAATAATAATAATTGTAACCTTGTGACTTTTGATCATAAATGTTTAATGGTGTTAAGGCATATATGGTTCGTCTTGGTGAAGTGAAATGGGCTACAATTATCGTTCAGTATTAAAGATTTGTTTGTCAGTTGCTTGATCTTAAACAATTGAGAATGTCCCCTAGGCACTGTTCATGAGCTAGAGTAATAGAAGTGCTTTATGACTGGGTGTCGAGAGTTCATTTTTTTAATTTAATGGATGAAGCAGCCAAGGCGACATGGGAGAAACATCCAGATACTTGTAAACTGTTGATTGGGAATCATCTGAGTGAGCTGGGTTACTCGACTTGAAGATATTTATAACTGGATCTCATTGAGGGTTAAGTACTACTTTTATAAAGAGGGGGATCAGTAGTTATACCGATGCCAGCCAGCACAACCGTGAGTTGCGGGGGCTGGGCATATTTTACCTTTGGTCCGGGTGTACACGTTCGAATTCCCCACGTTAAATACTACCTTGTGTCACATCCCGTCTCAGTGTGAAGACCAGGATAAATATCCACTTTATAAAAATATGTAACCATATCGCACACCTTTAGCTGTGATGCATGCGTTTGGTATAGGCTTATCAACCTGGGTCTCATGAAAGGTATAGTGGTCTTTGCTGACGTGATGCTCTCTCACTCAATAATAAGAGCAGTTTTCCAACAATATGACAGTATAGTGTTTAAACCTGTTTCTTGCTTCTTTTTCTTTTTCACTTAAATAACAATAATAACAACGGAAGTGTTTAACAGTATATTCCCTTCAGTATTTTATACAGTCTCCTATCTTTACGTAAATGAAATTCCCAGCATTAACGGAATGCTTGAAACAAACAGAAACGTATTATAAAAATGTAACAGAGAAAATCAACTAGATTTGAGAGAATCAGAGGTTGACTTTTATTAGTACCCATAGTTAATTATAAGGTTAAAAACTATTCCGTATACATTAAGTTTTAACACCAATAATAACCGATGACTTTACGCGGAGATCAAGTGAGAGAAATGCTTAATACTCTAACACTTTCCTCGGTATTTTAAATTATTTTAGCAGTTCTATCCTTTAAATGGTTTTTATTCCTCTTCAGATTTCAAATTCTTATAAACTTGTCTGCAAGGTTTTTCGGAACCAATCAACTTCATGTTCCACAATTTTATTTTAAAGATCCAGATATCTGATGCTATGTTGAATTTATTTCAGTTGCACTGTTTAGTCGGCTGAAATAGAAGATTTTTTTTTGTCTGTAAAACTTTCTTTTTGTTGTGATCAAGATTCAGAATTCTGGCCTGGGCTACATGATCTGTTTGAATTTCAAAATCCCTGAGAATTTGATGCTTTTATTATTATTATTATTAGTAGTAGTAGTAGTAGTAGTAGTAGTAGTAGTAGTAGTACAGTGGTTTCAGATTGTACATATACTAATGGTTGTTGTTTGCACAGTTCTCAGTAATCAACTTCCCAATCAACTCTTCTCTGTTTTTGCAATTCTTAGCTTAACTATTATAAGGATAATAATAATAAAATTAATAATTGTTTTCATGTTACTAAATCACTGTGAGCATATAAAGCCAAATGTTAGATAGATAGATAGATAGATAGATAGATAGATAGATAGATAGATAGATAGATAGATAGATAGTGGCATATCGAAAGAAACAATAAAAAGAAAATGTAAATGTGCTTCAAAAACTCAAACTAAGAGTGGGTGTTATTCTTATAAGGAATTGAACACTAACAACTAGATATTTATGAATGACTATATAAAGACTAGACACTTGAAGGAAGACAGAAACAATACAAACCAAGGTCGACTAAATACGTACTCGGTAAATTCTAATAAATACTGGAACAGTTAAGAGACATATTATCACTTAACCTACAGTGCTATTGACTAAATAGTTCTACTAAAGCAAAATAATAATAGTAATAAAATGGTAATGACCTCAGTAATTAGTGATCATGATGATATATAATGTGACCATTTAAATCAGTTGTCTACTGAATTGTCTAATCTTTAAATACAAAAATGAAGTGATTGATTTAATTATATTTGGTCTAAAATTCAATACTCATAGTAACATTACTCTAATATCTTCTGTAACAGTTTGGATATACTCCGTAATAAAAGAGAAATCGAGAAAGAAAAGAAGAAAAAGAGATTGCTTTGTACGGTAACAATTTTTCTTCTAGTACAGATAGTCGAATTCAGACAATCGTCCTTTCTTTTTTACGGCTTGTCAACCTTTTATGGGTTATTTAAAGTTAAAATACATTATAGAAGGTTGATTACAATACGCAGTGTTTCCAATTGTCTCCCATATAAGTACTGACAGGGCTCGAAATTGCTTTACTTCGGTGATCGATCAAGAACCGGTGTTTTCACAATGATTTGACCGCAAGCGTAAAATAAGGAATTTTGAATACTGATTTTCTTCGCAAATCATGCACTCCCAATTCGAGGAGATTGCCGCAGAAACCTCTAAATATGTCAATAAAATATAGATTTTAAATTCTTGAACTCACTCTTTCTCTCTCTCTCTCTCTCTCTATATATATATATATATATATATAGAGAGAGAGAGAGAGAGAGAGAGAAACTAGTAAAAAGTTGTAAGTTTAAAAATGTATTTTTTTTTACAGTATTTGTTTATTTCTATTATTATATTTCAGACCGTCCTCGGTCCTTCATCAGAAACAAATGATTTTAAAATTTAAATTAGAAACGTATTTCACGAGAGGGTCCGTGGAGAGCACGGACGCTCTCGTGAAATACGTTTCTAATTTAAATTTTAAATTATTTCACGAGAGCGTCCGTTTTAAACTTTTTAGTAGTTTTTCCTATACGTATTAAGACAGTATACGTGGATCCTCACTATGTTATATATATATATTTCTGGAAGATAACGTTTTTAAAGCAAGAAGTGTTTGTATTTATAATGTTCGATATCAAAAGGCAAAACATTAATGATAATTAATAAAATTAACTCGTCTTTAATTTTACGAAAATTACATCTCTTCAGAGACTTTATTAGTTAGCGTCTTTTAAGAAAATTAATTAATATTTTTAGGGAAAACAGGATTTTTGCATACATATCCAATTCAGATCACGTCTCCTGAATAATGAAAAGAATTTCCATGAAACTCCTAAAAAAGGTCGGTGAACATTTAATTTTATTTCATTCCATGGGTTAGGGTGTGTGGACTTCGACTAACACCAAATCGGTCGAATTTCGATTCCGGCTGGAAGCAAGTGGATTTGTCTAGCTACACTGATGAGCTTTGATACAGCGAAACAGGCTTGTATGTGGATGACTAATATATATATATATATATTACAAATATACATTTTTATTTACGCAAGCTTCAATCGACTAACTGCCAAGCATATTTTACTATGCAAATTTGAATTTACATAATAAAATAATTAGCAGTCTTGAAATTTATCAGATTCATTATCATCCTCTCTTCAATAGCCGACCAGCCACACACCATTCAAACTCTTTTGTCGGAGCTTATGAACATGTTCTTTATTTCACAATTTAGAGTAGCCCAGACATGTTCAGGATTTATGTCAAGAGACTCATTCAGCAATGAGAGTTACTTTATGTCTTTTTTAAGCTGATATTCTAGATTCTTTTGTTGATATATGACAAACAGCTCCGTTCTTCATGAAAAACTTATTGTTTCTGCACAAATAGCACTTTGCGAAAATTGGGGGAAGTTTCACGTTTGTAATGGATATACATTTTTCCGAATTTACATTCCTTATGTACTCCAGAACCTTTGAATGACTCGTGTTTCATAATTTCTCCTCATACTCCAATCACTCTCCTCCCATGTTTGATAATGAGCTGTAAATGTCTCAAGCAAATCCTTGACTAAACTGTCTCCAGACCCGTATTCGTCTGCTCTTTAAAAATTAACCATATGAGAACTTATATAAAAAGATGATTATGCAAAAACAGTGTGTGGTTTCTTTTGTTAACTCCTTTTTTGAGTATTTATTCATTCCAAAAATTCTCCAAGAAACTTCAAATTTCTTAATATTAATATCCACAAATAGTTTCATTCGAAATCTCATGTATTCTCTTATTTTTGTTGAGAATCATTATGATTGTTCTGGGTCTTCTGATTAGTGTTTATCTCATAATTATTAAAAAGCTTTGACTGTTTTTAAATAAAATCTAGTATGGATATTTTTATGTTACATTGCTTATATATTTAATTACTTTCAATTGTCCCATTCAGTTGCTTTTTTTTAATTCACATCGAATATGGTGTCTGTTACTGATAATGTTAATCATTATTGTTTCTGTTATTAATAAGTTAGTCATTATTATCAAATTGTCATAAATTTATCCAGAGGCGTTCGCTTGTAAGTAGTGACAGCAGCTTTTTTCTATACTCTCGCACACTACTCAATATTTTTGATAATTTCAATAATTATGATATCTAAGGGATTTCATAAATTCTCCAACTCTTTCACTGTTCTTGAATTTTTTCTTGGGCTCTTTCAAAGCTCTACAATAGTAATAAATGCAATTTTTCAATCTTCAACTGATGTTCAGCTTTCCATTCTCTGAAAGTGTAAAATTTTCTATCTGAAAGATTTTCTTGATTGTGTTTGCAATGACTACATCTGGTTTCTTTGGCCTAGATTGGACTATCATTTGAATTTGAAAATCCTAAAGATTTTAAATTCTTCAGAAAGGTATCTGGTTTGTGTTTATATCATCTCTACATAGCAGAATCTGTTCACTTACACAATTCACAGTAAATCATTGTCCCTACCCAATTATATGTATTTTAAGACTCCTGTTCAAATTATTTGCTACATTTACTTATCGAATTTACACACAGGTGACATTTTCTATTTTGTTGACTTTAGAATAGCTTTTTTTTTTCTAATACACTTCTTCTGAGTTGCTGTTACCAGTGATTTTATTTCCCTTTTTTTTCAGGTGTCCTTTTGCAACAATGCCTACTTCATTTCGTTTGCATGCTTATTTGTTTATTGTTTTAAAAATGTAATTACTAGCTATGTTAGATTACGCAAATTATTACTTAGCCACAAAAGTTAATATGAAAAACGAAAGCCTCTCATAAACGGTTTAGGAATCAATAAGTTTTCTAAAAGTCCACATGTAAACTTTTATGAAAAAGCTTTATAGATTTTATGTTTTATGCGATCAGTGCTATTAAAAAGGGAGATACTGAACACGTACATAAATTTAACTATCCGGGTAAGGTAATAACAAACAACATAAACTGTGACTCAAAATCCAAAGGTTCATTAAAATGGGGAAAGTTGCCTTCTACAAAATTAGCAAAATATTAGGAGATGAGAAAATATCGTTGGAAAAAAAGAAAAGAGTGCTGAACTGCTATTTATTAATTAATTTTCTATATGTGAGTGATTGCTGGATTCACAGATGAAGAGACATAGAGTGACAAAAATGTCCTTCTACCGGTGAATTTTGACAATACCAAAGACTAAACATGTAAGCAAAGAGGAAGTTTTAAAGAAATAAGAATTGAAAGGACTCTTATATTTACCATCAGAACGCAAAAGTTGAAAGCAAAATTAGATAATTAATCACTTGAAGACATAGTGAAGGCAAGAATCACGATAAACAGCAAGTAACCTACCAAACGAGTTTGTGTGAATGGATGGCAAAATAAGGGGAAAGTGATGATCGAAAAATGTCAAATATAACTTAAAGCACCAAAAGACAGAAAGTTGTGGAGTGTTATGATCGGTCACGTCCCGAAGAAACACGATACATTACAGAAGAAATGTTAAAATTAACTCTCTCGCGGCAAATTCTGGTGATAGCGTAAATATGAAACAATAGTCACGGCTGAATTTTAGTGTTAACTGCATATGTTGACCAATTTTCAACTTTTTATGCTATCTACTAATTCACTACTATTCTATCACTCTATCGGTTAGTTGTGAATCATTTTCCATAACAAACTTAATATTTCTAGCAGTAGAAGAAAATTTTTGAGAATGAAGCGGTGAACGGACTTTTGCGATTTCTTGCGAGTTTCAAACGGTAAATCTATATTTGTGTATTGAAAAAGATGTAAAAAGGTCAGGAATTAAAGTATGAGTTCCTAACAAAATGACTTTATTACATGTATAATGTATAATGTAAATAGACTGTTAATTGTTTTTACTTTCGAATACCATTGAAAATAATTTTATTTTAGAAATGCGTTGAAATTCATGAAAATAATGGAGCGTCATTAATTAGGAGTTAATTGTATATAGGTTAGTGTGGTTGAATCAAGAATTAATACAATCGTTATTAACATATATACGCGAGTGCACAGACACAAACATATGTGTGTGTGTGATTATATAGTGTGTGTCTGTGTGTGTGAGTGAGTATGTATCTCTGTGTGTAATGGCAAAAGACATCAGCTTCACCGTAACTACTAGCTTCATCGCATGAAACTAGTAGTAACGATAGGGTTTGTGTCTGTTTTACTGTCTTGGATTTTGTTACAACTCTTTTCTTTTTTTCTTGTTTTTTTTTTTTTGTTTTATTTTTTTTTGCATTTTAAAGCACACTTTATCTTGCTAAGTTAAGCTGGGTTTCTTAATCATGCTTTATTTTCTTGCTCTTTGTTGACTTCTTAGGCTCGATTTGTTTTGTTTTTTATTTCTGTTTAATTTATTTTGAATATCTCTCTCTCTCTCTTCTCACCCTCTCTCTCTCTCTCACTCTCTCTCTCTTTCTATATATATATATATATCAGCATGCAGTGTGGGTATAGAAGAATCCAAAGGAGTACCCTGTACATAAAGTGGTAGCATAACTCTCTAAGAGAGCTCTAAACATATATGCATAGAAATACATATAGAGCAAATATAAGAAAAATTAAGACAGACACGTTATTTGATGGTGAATTGAAAGTATAGGCCTATTTCAGGCGAACAATCGTCAGCTTCCGTCTTTATTTTACAAAGGATTATACACGAATTTATATATATATATATATATATATATATATATATATATATATATATATATATATATATATCTGTCTGCGGATGACTATATATATATATAATTACTTATTTTTTGGTCTTAATAAAATTAGACCAGTACACAGCTGTATTAAAAATGCTCAATACAACTATATTGTAGAACTTTTGAATATTTTCATTTAACTCGTTTACAAATAAAATAACGGAACTCGACATGTGAAGTCACAAGTTTATTCACCTGAAGAGAGTCAACTTTAGACTCGAAACACGTGTAGCGATACAAATACCATTATAGACACTTAATATATCATACAAAAAGCAAGTAATAATTATAATAATACCAACAATAAATCTACACTTTAAACAAAACGTTCACGGTTTCTCGCACTTTTTCTTATATATATATATATATATATATATATATATATATATATATATATATATATATGTGTGTGTGTGTGTGTGTGTGTGTGTGTGTGTGTGTGTGTGTATTAAATGCAAACATGCTCGTTTGGACAAAGAAATATTTACTAGGTTTAGTGTAGTTTGATACATCGACATAAAAATAGCATATATTAGAATTTGATAATGATGCATGAGCATTAATGGATGTATTGTGTTTTGTCTGTTTTTCTTTCATATCTTTCAAGCAATCATAATGGTAGACCTTTTGCATTAACACGTTTTTAGATTGGTTGTCACTACGGGATGGAGCCTGATAATTGCTCGCAAGAGTAAACTATCCCCGTTGAGTGGCTTTCTCGTTCAATTTAATCAAACAATGAACCTCCGTCTGACGGGACAATCTGTTGCAAAGCTTTCGTGTTTCGTTAACAAAATAGCACAGACAAAATTAACGTTGGTAACCGGAAAAATATCATTGTTTTCTCAAATTCAATTTTTTTATTATTTTGCTCCTTTTAATTTCTTTTTTTTATTTATTATTATTTTTTTATTGACTATTTATTATTCTTTCTTTTAAATCCCTGTACTTTCGTTCTTTTTATTGAATGAGGATATGAAAAATATCTTAACCATTTATTTATTTCTATTTTCTTCATTTTCTTACCTTTTCCAGTTTTGCTTATTTTTATTTTCATTTTATTATTGCTTCTCTTTCTTTTCTTTATCTAATTTCAGCTATGTGTCTTCTCTCTACTATTTTCTTTCTTTCACAATTTCTTCACTGTCTACGGTATTGCTCTTCGATAGTTTTTTACTCTGTATTTTCTCTATTTTGTTTTTTCTTCATAATGCTTTCAGTTTCTTTTTCTTTGTTTCTTTTTCTTTGTTTTCTTTATGTATTTTTCTTTGTTGTTTTCCCTTTCTTTTTTTCTTTTTCTTACTGTTCCTTTTTATCATCCACATTTCAGAACGTAACTTTTCCAGCCATACTAAATCACAATCTAAAATCTGCTGAAACAAAACTCATAAAAATAAACTCTTTTGAAAACAAAGCCCATCTAAAGTGGTGAACATATTCAGGCTTCCTTGACCAATGAAATCACGTTATTTATCGACGCCGTATGGCACTGACAGATTGCAATGGCGGTCACGAGCAACAAGTCTGCGTGTAACACCGGCTGTAAATGTTTAATGCTTTTAAATGTACCTGGTATAACTTTTACTTACCATGGGCAAATCTGTAAATCATTTTCCTTGCTGGGATTCGGAAAATTGGACTAAATCTACTTGCAACTCAGACGCATGAAAAAACAGTTTGTATTGTATTTCACATTATATAAGTCCGAAAAAAATATCCTCAATGCTTACATTCTATTCATTTTAACCGAATTAACTGAGCAAATATTGAATACTCGCAAATTAAATTCTTTTTACCCGGGATTTCTTAAGTCATACTGAATTCATATCTCAAGTTTGCCCAAGTACTTTAAATATCACTTAACTGAATCAAGGAGACAAGTTTCAAATTAGTTCTCATAACGAATTGTATTATTCTATGTTCTTGATCTTAAAATTAGATAAGATGAATTCTTCTTTGAAATGATTAGTTTTTTGTTTTGTTTTACTTTTTTACTAATCCTTTCTTCATTTTATTATTACTTTCTTCTACAAAACAACATAGATATATCAAATAATATGATAGTAGCTTCTTTAACCGAAACACGGGAGATCATTCTAAGAATGCCAAGATGGAAAAAGTTTCTCCCATCGGACGACAATCCTCATTCAAAAAGATTGATACAAGAAACAAACAAACAGAAAAGGAACTAAACTGGAAAAGAGATTTTTTAAAAAATCATATCGCCCGAAGCAAGACATTTTACTGCCACTGTTTTACAAGGGGTTAGATAGGAGGATGAGAAGTAGTGACAGGTTATAGGGGGTGTCAGGAAGTGAGTAAGAGAAGGATAAGAATACTGATGAGAGTGGAGTGGAATACTAAACAATTAACAAAATAATTTTAAAAAATATTTAATGCTCTGAGAAATCAATATTTCCGGTAAATTGGAAACAAAATTAACGAAGCGAAATGACATAGACAATGTGTTGAAATGTGGAGATAAGTGAAAAATCTTGATAACATCATACACTGGAAACCAACACAGAAGAAATGTCCTGGTCTCAAAAAACACTTTGAGCCACATTACAACCCCGACTATACTAAGCTGAAGATACCCGAAAAAGTAGAACATACACCAGTATTCATTCGAAGTAATTCTCCAAATGTAAACAATAAAGAACCTAGTGATGAGGAAATAAAAAAGCTATAAAAAGCTAAAGAATAATAAAGCATCATTCGACATTGACGCTAAGCTTTTGAAAATAACATACTCTCTCCCTAAGTTCAAAAACAAGTTTCTCAGTTTCATGAAATCTGGAATCAGAAACAAATCCGAAAAGTCAACTACATTGCGAATGCATGGAAATAAAATAAAAAAGTAGTCTTGAATGCCCTCACAAGTGCAGCTAGGTATCTCAATTGGATTCATTATGATAAAAGTACAAATGAACATTATATTAACTAAGTTCTCACCGTTCTATAAAAGTCATTCCCTTACAATTTTGTTTAATTTCTGGTAAAGGATGTAATGATGACATATATGTCGTCAAACAACTCCCGGAATTTTCATAACTGTTCAACAGAAAATTGTATACTGGCTATATTGTCCTCACAGCAGCATACATGCACATCAATAGAAACTTCTTATTCATTAGAAACTACCATCTAAGCTCTGACCTAACCGAATGTTTAGATCTGAGAGAAAAACTAAATCAGTCCACAATTTCGTACATGTCTGCGAGGACTCCAATACCAAACTACATCAGAGATACAATATCGAGGAAATGAGAGCACCAATTTGTTTAATCATTTGATAAACTATACCCTGCGATTATAGAAGCATAAATTTAAAGAGATGGACACTGATTACTTAATTATTCCTAAACGAATTGATTAATAGAAAACAGTGTTCTTGTTTTCCCTTCCAAGGTTAATCTACTGATGATGAGGGGTGCTATACTGATGATATAGATATTCATGGTTGAAATAAGAATGATTTTGAATAAAAAAAAATAACATCCTCTACCAAATATTTCAAGAATTAAAACTCATGATAAATCATTATAAAACAGAAACTACGTATTATGAATCTTGAAGCAATTTCGCCCAAAACCGCAAATTGCTAAACATAAACTAAAATCTCTAGATACGTTATTAAAAGCCTCGCAAGATTAATTTTTTTTATAAATGTCATTCAAGGCACCAAACTTGTTCAGAAATCTCCAAACTGTCAGTTCTATAGAACCAATTTCTTAGATTAAAAATTAAAACGGCTTCAAGTGAATTAAGTATGTAGATCTTAGCAAAACGTACGCTTCAAACCTTCTAGACTGGCAATACAGAATAAAAATCAAAGAATTAGTACCAAATAACAGAAACTCACTAGGAATTTCGACGGCGGAAACAACTAAAATGGATAGCACACGTAACTGGAAGAGAAAATAATGACATGAACAAAATGTTGACTTTGTACACTACTTCAAACAAAAAGTTGGAGAAAAAATCCTATCAGTACTAGAAAAAGCAATAACTACTACTGGACTGGACAAACCTATTTTCCTGAAAAGTTGTTTTAAGAGGAAGATTTTATAAATTTCAGCCGAGAGTCGCATTACCTGATCAGTCAATGAATGTTGAATGTTTCCTTATATGGAAGTAGCTGATGTTACTATTACGGTCACCATTTTATCACAAACTTCTAGGTTATATATCCTCTAACCATTCAAGCAAATAACACTAAATAATAATAAAGAAGTAATTTCCGACTACCTAAACTCGCATCCCCTATTTATGAACGACACCTGAGCCAACTCTGCATCGGAATTCATTGAATAGATATGACATAAGTTTTAAATTCATATTACCACCGCCAAACTCCAAATCTTCAAGCCATATTATTTTCAGACTTGTTTAACTGAAATAAACTTTAATTTCATTATTCCGAAATAAACACTTTGTTTAATCTACAGGATCGACTGTTCCTGTTTCACTACCCATATCTAGGGATAAATCGTCTGGTTATTAATTTAGTACTGTTAATTATCTACCCCGTCGATTAAATAAAGGGTTCTGTTCGAAATCCCTGTAGTTTAACCAGATTGGCATGTATCTAATGAATTTGGATAACAACAACAAAGATGAGGACAATAGTCCGCATATAAATAATGTAAAAAATAATAACCCCTCGTCCCAGAAATTCAGTGACGAATCATCTGCTATTGTTTGTTATTTGAATATTTTACTGGTGCCTCTGTCGTAGAGTGAAATTTAAAAAACTTGTTTCGCAGACTAATTTGTTCATGTAGTTACTTTCATCTTCTTTAGGTGCCTTAATAGAGTGACCTTGTGTCAGGTTAAACTTAATAGAGTTTTATCACTAGAAAGACTTCAGGAGACATGGAAAGAAAGCAGATGGTTTTCCTAAAGAAATTTCCGGGTCTATAATTCAATGAACAAACATCAATTCCACAACGAAATATATCAGAATTGTTTTTTATTAATTCATATCAATTCCGACCCACTTTTATATTTATCCGAACTACAGATCATATGAAATATTCTATTATTTCAAAATAATAATAATAATAATAATAATAATAATAATAATAATAATAATAATCTTTATCGTTGTCGTTTATTCACATCTGCACAGACAGAAACAAATGTCTTCATAATCGTGCAGATAACTGTTTTTTTTATTCAGGAAAATAAACCTTTATACTCCAATAACTATTTTCAAATATTGACAAAGCATAAACTGGTTAATAATGTAAGACTCAATGTATATCGCAAGTTTTACTGATTAAAATGTCTAGCTGATATATTTACTTAGTTATATATATATATCAGCATGCAGTGTGGGTATAGAAGAATCTGATGTTGGTATAGAAGGATCTGATGATTATTCGCCTGAAATAAGCCCATACTTCCGATTTACCATGAAATAACGTGTCTTCCCTAATTTTTCTTATATATATATATATATATATATATGGGTGAGGAACCACACAAAAATAATGAACAACAAAACAAATATTGAGAAAAACAGGTTATATCGGACGTAAATATACAAACTGGAACGCAGGTTAGTAATCCAGGAGTACGATTAGTAGGAAATATATATATACAAGTCTTTGAAGTGAAGCCGTGTTTGAAATAGTATGTCTTATTCTGGCTGAGTGGAGTTCAGCGGTACTATGCCAACTGACGCGGTATTCTCTGTGTAACTTCGGTATCGTTCGGTAACTTACGGATCAATCCCGATGTCTCTCACGGATCTCATTATAGTAGGAGTATATGCATACTCATGTCGAGCCCATTATCATAGAAAAAGTGTATATCCCACAATAACTTCAGTTTGCCTTCATCCGTAAATTGAAAAAATCATTACCAATTTCAGCTATTTCCAAAAATCATTGTCCATTACTGATTTACAATAAAAGTAGGATAGTTAATAAAAAAAGGTGATAAATTATTATACTAACAATAGTAAACGAGTCTATTATCGTTGTTAATAAATACGTTATAAATAGTATCAATAGTCTGTCTTTTACTTGGTTGTGATGACAATTCAGCTGACGTTTCGATAAATTTCACGCGTAGTTTAGGACAGCATGTATAGGAGTTGTGTCGTCATATATGGCCTCTTAAAATGTAAAACAGCCGACTGTCTTCTTCACTATATTTAATTGTTTGTGTAGGTATACAACTGATAGAAAATACTTGTAAAAATAAGAGGTGATTAAGGAAATTGAACGTCTAGCTAAACAGTTTGGTTGAGAGAACAAAAGATTATTGTTGTTTGAATCGTACTTAGGGGACAATCTGTTGAGTTGGAATCATTTTATACCAATAGCGAGTATTCACAGTTTAACTCAGCGCTGAGAAATCGTGTTGGTTGGAAAATAGCATAACAAAACAAAATGTTTATTCTAATAAAATTGTGTCAAATTAAGCTAATCTTAGTAAATAACAATAAAAAAGAATATATATCTAATGATGCACATTAATTCCTGAATCAAATGCACACTTATGTTCACGATTATTGCTATTCGTTGTCATTGTATTTATATCGCCAAGTTGGTATAGAAAATAACAAATAAAATGTTAGTTATTTGTTAAACTTCTTATTTCTCTTTAAAGAACGACTCAATACAAAAAAGACGAGTTGGTTTTAAATCCTCATAACGGCATCATTTATTTATATATTTATAGTTAATCCGGTAATCAAAATTTATAAATAACTGACCTTCCCATCTTGAAGTGGATAAACTAATGACTTATATAGATTTAAAAATCTCATATCAAACAATGTCAGATTCGATTCTCATATATATATATATATATATATATATATATATATATATAGTGTATGAGTATGTATTTGAAGGCTATCACAGTGCGTTTAGTAAAATAAAGGAAGGTAAAGAAGGTGTTGGGTATTAACTATTTATTATTCATTAATACTTCGAGATCAGAATCTCATCTTCAGAATGATAGAAGAGCTTGATTTCACATCCGCTTGTGGACCGTGCCTTTAAACGAATGGTCCTCTTTCGCTGCTACTGCTGTCGTTAATTGTAGTCAGTGTGTGTGTGTGTGTGTGTGTGTGTGTGTGTGTGTGTGTGTGTGTGTGTGTGTGTGTGTGTTAGTGCATGTACACTACCGGCCATAATTATTAAGTCACCCCAGTTTTTTTTTAAAGTAATTATGTATTTCATTCTATTTTTAGTGTTTATTGCCAATTGGATAATTCTAAATGAAAATAGAATTGTTCTTTGTTAATACTGCACAATAACATCTACATCCAATGAACTATTCTGGTGTCCAGTTTTTGTGATCACTTCCCCATGCTAGTCTCTAGTATTATTATTGGCTGGTCGAATCAAAGACTTCCTGGCTGCCTTGTAAAATTTTGCAAAGTAATAATAACAAAAGAACCATTCTATATTCATTTAGAATGATTCACTTGGCAATAAATACTAAAAATAGTATTAGGGTGGCCTAATAATTATGGCCAGTAGTGTATGTGTGTGGGTTTATGGTTCATATAAAAGTGCGCAATAGTAGGATTTGGCTTTTTTGCATCTTTGTAAAAGTGATAGTGGGCGCCGTTTTACGATTTGATGATATATCTGCTTTAATTTATGGTTTAATATTTGTGCGTTGGTCGGTCGCAGGGTTTGGCATTTTCGCATCTCTGTCAGAATGGTAGTCGGCGAAAATGCCAGCGGTTACTCCCAGTCTTTTTTTGGTCGCCTGGAACGTAAAGGTAATACAGGCCGAAGGTGCCACACCTCATCTAATATCTGCTTTTTGAGGTTACCACACTTCAATGAAAATATCACCACGAAAATACGTAGAGCCATTCGCAGAGAGGGACTGGACATACAACTGGCCCACTACGGCCCAACTCTTCGGAGACACTTCAATTAAGAAATACAAGAAACAGCATGCTAGAAACGACACCACATGTACACTGGCCAATTGCTCTATTACCGACACCGGTATATACCACCAGGTGTATGTCGTATATCGCATACAATGCGCCAACTGCGAGGAATTTTATGTTGGCAGCACCATCAGACCGTTACACATCAAAATCAAAGAGCACTTACGTAAGCAGGCATCATCATTCCACAAGCACCTAAAAAAATGCATAAAAACAGACAAAAACATAATAGTCAATATTGAAGCATAAAAAGCGGAAGCAAGGAAACTTACGCATAAAATAGTCCTTAATAATAGCTAAACTCCACCCACCGATCAACAATAGACAGGAACTCAATCTAGATTACATAATAGAATAATTAACACTATCACGAACCTGACACACACCGGCCACAATAGTAAGGCGCAATCACAGACTAATGCACACAAATGCATGTCTATAAACACGTGGCCAGCAGCAACAAATATACCACACTATAAGCCGGAACACGCACACACACATACCCCAAACGTATAGCCACTTATGCAGCACATAATATATATATATATACGTACACACACATATCCCATAATCCAACATACACACACACACACACACACACACACGCATATATTTACACACACACTCTGCAACATACTATACACTGGAACATATACACGCACACACACATATATACCTATATGCACACACACACATGCACACATAATGTAAGGCAAAGATATGTAGGTATATGTATATATAAAATAAACACAGAAGTGAAAAAATACAAGAAGTATACACACATAAACAACACACTCACGCACACATACACACGAGAACACACGGGAACGAAAACCGGATGGGAAAAAAGGTAGCAATAAACACACCTCCAATTAAAGCAGATAGACATAACATCAGGTCGTAAAATGGTGCCTACTACCATTCTGACAGAGATGCAAAAATGCCAAACCCTGGCACCGACCAACGCGCACATATTAAACCATAAATTAAAGCAGAGAGATATATCATCAAATCGTAAAACGGCACCCACTATCACTTTTACGAAGATGCGAAAAAACTAAATCCTACTATCGCGCACACTGATATAAACCATAAACACACACACACACATACATGCACTAACACACTTACAGGTACGCACACACACACACACACACACACACACACACACACACACACACACACACACACACACACACACTGACTACAATTAACGACAGCAGTAGCAGCGAAAAAGGACCATTTGTTTAAAGGCACGGTCCACCAGCGGATGTGAAATCAAGATCTATCATTCTGAAAATGAGATTCTGATCTCGATGTATTAATGAATAATAAATAGGTAATACCCAACACCTTCTTTACCTTCCTTTATTTTACTAAACGCACTGTGATAGCCTTCAAATACTTACCTATGCACCTTATATACACGATGCTTCAAGCAAATTACAAAACTCTCCTACACACACACACACACACACACACACATATATATATATCTATATATATATATATATATATATATATATATATATATATATATATATATATATAACTTACTCTCACGAATGTTCCAGCTCTTTGGTGAACTTAATAACTATTAGCAAAACAAAAACTGCTTTTTATTTATAGATTATAAGTACCACCAGTCAAAAATAAAAAAACAGCATAGCCTGATGTTAAAAGGGCTCAAACTTAATAAAAACAAAGTTTTATCATCAAAATTCTATTATTAAGATGAAAAAATTACTGAGAACGACAAGAGACAGAGCCAAATGAAAGTCCATGATCGTCTACGTCCTGAAGGAACACGGCACATGAAGAAGAAGAAATATAACTGACAATAAGTAAAACTCTTTCATAATATAACTTTGCAGTTAACGGAAATAGGATATTGGCATTATTCATGCAACATTGTTTGACGAGCCAGATCTAAAAACTCATTTGTTGACAAAGCAACGTGTACTGTACTAGTTGCAATAAATATATATAATCACTGACCACAAATAAAAAGAAGAATGAATTTAAGAATTTAGTAATAGCTTACAAAACATTTTTAAATTAACTTTTTATTACAGTATATGTAAACATAACTCATACATAAAAAGATATTGATGATGAAATCGTCGTTATTTAGAGTGTTTCGTAGACCATTGCAATTGAGTTCGATCTTCACTGAGTTCCCCAGACTTGTAGACTAGTTCTAAAGTAGAGTATACTTAATAAGCAGTATAAAAAAGACATTGTCAAAATACTTTGATAGAATTAAAGTCACAAAAGTGGGGGAGCATAAGAGAAATATGAGAAAATTATATGAGCAATCGTTATATCAGTACTAAAAAGTAACGTTGTACAATTTTGCGAGATTAAAAGTATTCATTTTTTACAGAAATCATTTAGTAACGTTACTTTGAGAACATTTAAAATAATGTTATCATTTATAAATAAAAGGCATAGTGATCAGTTTTGAGATTTTCTATTATGATAACTGTCACAAAAGGAAGAAAACAGCTTTGACTCGGTAAAACATTACCCGATTTTAACGAAACTTGTTCCATCTTGTTTCTTTTCTTATTCTTTTCTGATTCTGATTCTTACAAATATGACACTACTGTGTCGTTTTTCTCTATTCTATTACAAGCAAAAAACCATATAATTGTTTGCAGTATATCGAAGATACAATGAGCGTTAAAAACACTTATAGGCAATAATATGATTTTGGTTTGAAAATAATATATTAGGTACCTCCACTTCATTTCCGATAGCTAAGTTTTAAATTGAATTTTTAAAAATAAAACCTTTTTCTTGAAACTTTAATTTTAGCTTAATTGAAAGCTAAATGTTTAAATTTACTATTTCCATTAAGCAAAATACTCGGTTGTATTTCAAACAGAAGTTATATTCATTGTAATTAAAAATTTTGAGATTTAAAAATACTTTTCAATTTTTCAGTCATTGTTTGAGTGATCAACATATTTGTAAACGAAAGTTAATTCTTGGTTTTAAAAATCTTGCAAAAATAACATACATCTCTCACTCGTTATTTTTAGAAAATTATCACATTAATCTGATTTGAAACAAATATTACTTGTTTATGGCATGAAATTTAGAATAAAATTATTCCTTAATTACAAAGATCTGCCTCGTTGATATTTTAAGTAGGCAATGACAGCACCTGTTATCAATCAATCTGGACGTATGGTGACCAAAAGTTGACATAACCCAGTTTATTATTTCGTAAAGGGATCAACCCTTAAAACATGTGACCTTTTAATAATAAGTCTCTTATAAGTTTCCATAGTGAAATAAAATGTGCAGTTTAACATAATAAAAAAAATTAGAAATTATTTAAAAATATCTTAATTCGAAATGATTTATATTAAGCTTATGAATTTACGATTTGTAAATAAAGTCTATTATTAATGAATTAATAACCGAAGACACTGAGTAACTGGAAGAAATTTAACAAATATATTTGAAACTTTAATTAACAAAGAAAAAATGAAAACAATCCTTATAAAAATTCATTATTCGTCGAAATTTTTTTATTTTTCAGAATATGATATCCTAAAATTATATTATTTATAAAATCAATTAAAACGATATTTACATTAAAAAGCGTAGTTTTAATGCATTTTTGATTTTACTATTCGGAGCAGACTTTTGAAAAAATGGTCCCGAAATTAAAAAAAATATTTACATTCCCCAATGAGTCCTGCATTTAACTAATAAATAAAATATTGTTATAGATCATGTATTTCTAGAAGTTTTATGCAATTAATTGAAGTGGGGGGGGGGGGGGTAACAGATGTAAAAAAAATATTTTTACCAAGATTTTCTAAAAATAATAATTGCATAAATAATTTCATTTATTTGTGAATAAGTCCTGAAGGTTTCATTAAAATCAGACAGTTGATTTTTACAAGAATTTTCAAATTAATGGGTCTGTCAACACCAAAATACAACTTGCGTAATATTACGTTTTGCTTTATTGTCACATTACGTAAACAGCGTGACTCGCTGACGAAAAATAACAAAAAATTTAATTGAAATGTCGAACGTCTTAGAAAGGATTAAAAAATTAAAAAAAAATAATGACAACAAAATTTCTCTTTTAAGCCCCACTCCGTCAACCATTTGCTCAGACCTAACAAGTACATCTCGCGCTGCTTTCCCCTGTCTTTTCTTCCATTTATCCTACCTATGAGTATCAAGTTCTCCAGGCCTTCCTTCCTCATTACGTGTCCCAGGAACTTCATTTGCCTCTTTCTGATATTTATTATCAGTTTTCTTCTCGTTTGCATCTTTTCCAACACCTCATCGTTGCACACGTGCTCTGTACATGGTATCCTCAGCCTCCTTCTGTAAAACCATATTTCTGCTGCCGCAAACCTCTCCTCCATCTTTGATGAGATCGTCCAGCATTCACTTCCATACAGAAAGATAGATATCACATAGCAATCCAGCTCTTTTTTCTTTGTTTTTAATATAAATTTTCCTGTCTTTCAGTACTCTGGTTAGCTTCTGAAATGCATTTTTGGCCATGCCAATGCGTCTTTGGATCTCCGTGTCGCATTTTCCATGCTCTGTCAAAACACATCCAAGGAATTTGAATTTTTTTACTCGTTTTATTTTAGATTCTCCAACTTGCTTTATATAAAAAGTTGCAGTTGGCATATTGGTCTCCTCTTTTTGCTGATGACCATGCATTCAGTTTTCTTGAGATATATGCTCAATCCTTTCTTTTCACTTTCTTTTGCTAACTTCTGTAGCAGGTCCTGCATTTTCCATTCTGTGTCTGCACCGCATCATCCGCGTATCGGATACTGTTGAGATTATGGCCGCCAACGACGAATCCTGGCAAGGCTTTTATTTCTTTCATAATTGCTTCGCTGTACGAGTTGAAAAAGTCCGGTGAGAAAACACATTCTTGTCTTACGCCCTTTCTATTTTTGCATACCTGCTGAATTCACCTCTTATCCGTACACAAGCAATTTGCTATCAATATAGATTCTTGATTATCCTAACTTCTTTTCCGAAAATGTCGATGTTGTCGAGCATCTCTATCAAGTCCCTGTCGTACTTTGTCAAACACGTTTGCGTAGTCTATAAAGCACAGATAAAGGTCCTTCTGCATTTGTATTGCTCGTTCAGATATCATTCTGAGCATGAATATCGCATTCCTTGTTTTGGTACCTTTAATGAAGCCACACTGTTCCTATCCTATCTATGGGCCGATTCTGCTGCGCACTCTGTTCATCAGAATCTGGATGATGAGCTTTATTATGTGACTCATTAAACTGATTGTTCGGTGGAGTTCACATTCCTTTGCCCCGGGATTCTTAGATAGTGTTATGAAGATTGATTTGCTTAGGCCTTCCGGTATATTGCCGCTGCTGTAGATTTCGTATATTATTACTGTTAGTCTGTCGACGCCAAAGACTTCTAGGGAAATCAACATCTCTATTACAATCCCGTCTGGTCCAGCTGCTTTGTTTGTCTTCAATTTAGCCATTGCCGATTCCACTTCGGTTTTTAATATTTCTGGTCCATTCGTAGTTTTGTGCATTGTTGGTTGCTCTCTGTTGTCGTAAAAGAGATCTCCGATGTACTCGTCCTATCTCTGAAGTATTTTTTCTAGTATTAGTGTGCCATCTTTTGTTTTTATACATACTGTTGCTGAGCATGGCTTTTGCCCTGTTAGTTCCTTTATTTTTTGTGCATTTCTCCATTATTTGTTGTACTCATTCTCTCTACTTGGGCGCATTTGTCGTTGGGCTAGCTTTCTTTATCCTGTCTACATTTGATACGTATTTCATTGTGTAGTCTCTTATATTCGGTTCCATATCTTGGCATCGTTTTCTGTCTCTTTCGCATCAGGCCAAGAATCTCTTCGGTGATCCACTCGTTTTTTCTTCTGGTCTACTTTTTCCTTAGGAATGATGTCATTCGCCGATGTCACTTTGTTCCTGATCAGATAAAAAAAGATCTCAAATAAGAATTATCTTGGTCACTTTGCAGAATGGACTGTATGAAAAATTTCCCATCATAAATTTGGACAGCATTATTTCTCAATACACTGTTTATTTGTTGTCAAATTTGTTCTTTTGGGTCGTAAAAAGAGGTTTGAAGACATGAAGGTGGTTCGGTTGCAAAAAAGACCCATTAATCTGTATACAACACTGTGGATCCAAAAAGTTGCAAATCCTCGAGCAATAATGGCATCACATACTACACATTGACATAGAACTGTTTGCAACAAATTCCAAAATTGGGATTAGCTTGATTTCCACTTGTTTTTTCGCCCTTTAACATCAGAGAGCTGCAGAATCGACATCGTATTTCCATAGTGCCACAACTGTGACGGAAAACAATGACGTCCACTTGGAGAAGGGTGTCAATATTATGTTGTGTGGCCACATTTAAAATCTTCTCAGCTGATTTTGCCGTTCTAATCTGCGTTCATTACTATCATGATCTGAAACCTTCGCTTTTCTTTCCTGCAACAAATTCTCTCGAGCTTCAAGATGTTGTCTCAAATTAGTCCTAGCTTCTCGTCGTCGAGTAGCATTTAGTTTCTCTTACAGCTTCTCGTTGTTTGCTGCTCAATCTTCTTTGCCGCTTCTCTTGACGAATTCTAGCAGTTTATCTTCTCTGGCTGACAACATCAACACTAATAATGGGGTTTCAGGAGTCACAATTTAAAAAGAATAATGTTCACTTCATTAGTGGCTTCATATCTATTTAGACGTTAGTGTAGCTATGTTACTTATACACTTATGATATGTGTGTGTGTGTGTGTGTGTGTGTGTGTGTGTGTGTGTGTGTGTGTGTGTGTGTGTGATATTCGTTGAAAATTTGAAGTAAAATTATCACGTTGACACTAATATTAAGTATATATGCAATTAAATATAAAGAAGGAACAATTTAGAAGAGAACTGAACCCTGATACAAACATTTGGGCAGAAAATACGTTTACTATTTTTGAAAGATATAAGAGAAGAAACAAGTAAACTGTGCAAAGCTAAAATGTCTCTCACTGATTGTGACGAACGGACATTCTCACACAGAGTTCATCATGGTGTCATTCTCCTTCCTCCCAATACTACAGTTGGTGCAGACATTAAAGAACTTAACCGCAGTTGTGAATATCAGACAACCTCCTTCGCTTACCAATACACAACTTTCAACAAAGAAAGATTGATCTTAATAAGACATTACCTAAACCACTTTTATTTTACTTAACTGTTTGTAGTTTATGGTAACATGATCAATTTTATTTCAAATTTGGTTTTTTTATCTCTCTTCTTCTCTCTAATAAAGCCTGTGTTTCTTACCACCATACACGTTTATTTCCCCTATTACTATCACAAGTAATCCCACTCCCTTTTATTGTTTGGCCTCAATATGAAATTGCGTCGGACGGAGGGACAAACAAACGCGACTTTTGTCCTCTCTATTATAATAAAAACTGTTGTGTATTTGTGTGTATTTGTGTGTGTGTGTGTGTATATATATATATATATATATATATATATATATATATATATATATATATCCCTCCTGTCACACTCATGAAGAGAGAGTGACAATAGCGAGGCAGTGTCGGCTCAGTACATTCTCTTTAATACCAGTTATTAAACTTTACTACCAGTTACGAAAGCACTTGCCACGTTATGTCATCAAGTCGTGAAGAATATATATATATATATATATATCCTCTCTATTATGATAAGGAATGTTGTGTATTTATTTCTTTGTGTGTATATATTTCCATCCTGTCACGCTCAGGTGTTTGAATTATTTTGATTGTTATTTTTTTCTAATGTCTTAATGTAAGATACTCAATAATAGGTACATCGATATGTATGTATGTTGCCGTTATTTTAGACGGCATATCGATACAAATATTTTGCCGTTATTTTAGACGGCACGGACCCATTCGTTATAGTATAGATTCTGAATAATACGAGTAGATTAGAAATTTAATTATCTCAAATATGTCTTTTGAATTTATCTTGACGTATTTGTGGTGGGCTATAAATGGTCTAATTAAAATTAATATGCGTTAATCTATTTGTCTTTTATCAAAATCTGTATCGTATGAAAATAGACTTAATTATTTAAACTTCAGTGTAGATATTGTTTCGAGTCAATGAAATATGAAGTATCTAGAACTAACTTTTATTTTCTATCGTTTTTACATAATCCGTGCTATATTTTTTAGTTATAGGTAAATTATATTTTGTATTAATATTAAATAATAAAAATTAACGATTGTAAATTTTATATAAAAGCTTATCTGAATCATTTTTTAATTGTATTCACATTTATCGGTTATATCGATATTTTTTACGTTTTCTAACTTTTTGTTTAAGGTAAAAATTAAAATTTTTAATTAAACAGTTCCTTTACTGTTAAAGGTTAAAGGATTGATATAAACGAGTATAAAATAATTATATATACTTTCTTGTAGATTTTTACCTTTCCTTAACAAAAATATCACTACCAGATAACTCTCATTATCATTTTGACAGGTAAAATGCCATTTTTTGATGTCAAAGATGAACAACTTGTTTCTTATTCCTGTTATTACCTTAACTTTTCTCATAAAAAATGACTTTAAAATTCTTAAAGTATCTATTGAATTTTATTTGTCCTAATCCTTTATTTCTTCAATCTGGTAATTTTAATAAATAACTTAAATAAAAGCAAAAATAATTAAAAAATAGATTTTCCTTCAAAGCTTTAAAAAGATTATACACTCATACCATGATGAAAAAAAATACTCTATACATGTGTTTTTACACTAGCAGAATGTCAGATAATAATAATAAAGTTTAATTTTAACTCAAATAATGTTTCAGTCATAAAATATTTCCTCAGATATAATAAGGTAAATGCTAGAATATTTAATGTGCCCTCTTCCTATTTTATATGCATAAATTAAATCTTAAAATATTTCTCTTTCAGAAAATCAGTGTTGTTTCTGAGAGCAACTACAACTGCGAATAAAACTGATGTCTTTTGGTATTGTTAATGCATCCCAGCCACGTTTTCAATTGCGTCAAGACTACAACCAAAAAGAACAGCGTTTTCCGAATGGTACACAGCTCAGAATGCATTTATTGAATGATCAATTTTCATAATTATATCAAAGCCAACAATTTTCTTTCTAAATTCTCGGCCCATGGAAAAGCAAGCCAAAAAACTAAGTGTTTTTCTCTCTAAATCGATATTGAATTATATAAACAAATTCACCTTTCGCTTAAGTTTGCAAAAACACACAAAAATACATTTTTGTGCCAACTTCTTCTAATTTTAAAGTATTTTTATATTTATTTGATATTTGTAACTCAATATTGAAATGAACAGAAGGCTCTAACAATTTTTTATAGTCATTTTTCTTATGAGATAGCAAAATTAAATTTGCATTCATTTCAGAAGGAAAACAAATTCAGGTCATATCTATCCTAACGCTATAAAAATACTTAAAATACGTGGTCAGTTATTTTAAATAGTTTCATTTTTTAATATTCATTTTGAGGAAAACATTTTGTTTAGATTTGTTACCTGGTTCCCTTATATAAAAAAAATATCTCTAAATTCAAAAACCAGATGAAAATTGAAAAAAATGAGTTTACTTAGTGGATAAATGCACGTAATTAAAAATGACTACAAGAGCTTTTCATCTAGTTCATTCACTTTGAATCCTATATGAATAGTATTCTGTACTATGCAAATAGTACATTGTTGTCGGTTGGTTGTTTCATTTCATTTATTATCCATTCCTTCATCTTTTACTGAGTTGTTTTAAAAATGGTTTGTTAGTTGGGTGAGTGTGTCTAATAGTCACATTTAAGACATTTTCGACAAAATACGGAAACTTTACTTTTGATCTTCTTATAAATAAAAATGCATTATAGAAAAAAGAATCATAAAACAATAATTTTGAATGTAATGCGTGATATGAATCCTAACATATATGGAATTATACGAAAAACAAAAATACACACTAAACAAAATTCAGTTTATGATATATTAATTACGAGTATCATTGAAAACTTACAAAAATTATAATTTATTAGGAATCTCGCACAGAACGAATGCTCATGTTAATGCTTAATTAACTCGAAAACTAACAACAGAAAATAAATGGTTGGAAATTACTAGTATAAAAAATGTCAGAGAAATAAAACGGATATGCTAGAATCCATTCGAACAAATAATTTAATTATTAATAAATGATTATCTACTTTGATTGTATATTATTCTCATGCAACTAATTTGTGAGCTATTTTGAGAACTACATTTGGAGGTTACTTAGTTATTATTTATTAAACAGATATTGTTTAAAATGAATACAATAGAAAAAAAGCATCGTAGGATTTATTGAATCAAATAAAATTAACTAAAAGCAAATCCTTATATTATTTTAATTAGATATTAGAAAATACAATTTTAAAAACGCTAATAAAAAAAACTGATAATTCCTACTTAACAACAGTCAACTTCAAAAAGAGTAACAAGACATTCAACTCGAGGGTACAATCTACAGTTCAATTCCGTATCATGGCGAAATGAAGCTGATTGCCATAACTTTGTATAGATAAAGAAATAGTTTCTAGAATGAGTGACTCCTTTATTTTTCTTTTAATCTTTAATATAACACGTTAACACTTGTTCAAACGCAATTTCCTTACCAGTATAATTTATGTTTAATATTTAAATGTAAACATTTTCTACAAAGTATTTATTATAAGTCATGATTAATTTTATAAGTAAGAATATATATCTTTTTTTCTGAAAGCTTTATTTGAATAAGATCATAGAAAACTTATTTCTTGTCCTCTCGGACTGACTTCTTTGTCAAGCTTCTTTTGTTTTTGCCTATTTTATTATCTTCTTATATTTACAACTTTTGTCAGTTTATTAATTGGTACAGTTATGATTAGTCATAGTTGCCACCGTAGTTGTTAATATTGGTATCTTATTTTTATTTTTATAGAATCAATGATTAGTCAAAATAACAACATTTGAACATTTGAGCTTTGATAGAAGACCACAAATTTAGTGTTAAATTCTTTGTTATTATTTATTTCATTTTATTTTTATTTTATTTTATTTTGTATCCATTGTTTAATCAATTTACTATTTGAATATTTTTATTATTATTTGTTGCCTGTTTTTTTTATTGTTTCTTTTTATTGTTTTTTTATTGTTTCTTTTTCTTATTGTTTTTCTTATTGCAAAAATATTAAACAAATTCTTGTTTTACATAGCAAACGGAAATAGACACTTAAAGACATGAATTTATGGGTTATTTATATTAAAGGAAATTTTAAAAATTTCATTTTGATCCACTATACATTCTTCATAGGCTAAATCTTTTGAGATCTTTGTATAGTTTTCTAAACCTTTGCTTCAATATGTCCTGTAAATTGTGCGAACGTACTGACAATTTAGAAAGTAATAAAATTGCATTATAACAATTTCTTTTTTGAAAATGAACTAATGTTTCATTTAACACAAAGCACGGCTTTTCTGTTCTTTGTTTTACATCGACCGATGTCGCTAAGTTCGTTATACGTCATCAGTAAGTAAGATTTTCGAAAAAGTTAATTTGCTTAGTTTATTTAAATATATGTTTTCGATTGTTTAATTTGTGATTAGGAGAATGCTTCTTGGATGTTTGATTTATTTAATTCTTTGAAGTTTATAAGATTTTTCAGGATCTAATAAAGCTCAAAAAGATGTTTTCATCTTGTCGCTATTTAATGCATTTGTAGTTAACAGGTTTTCAGTTTGTTAGATCATTGACAAATTTCAGTGAGTGTAAGTTTCATATTTAATACCAAAATTAATAACTGTTTCCAACTATTATATTATAGTATTTCTGAATTTTCTTTTTACAATATATGTGCGTACTCAATAGAAATATATATCAAATAACATAAAATCTTTTCGGGTATCGTTCAGTTTGTTTGGAGACATAAAATTATTACCTTTTTAAACAAAAATGTACATTTTTGAATAAATTCGTTTTCCTTGATCATTCATAGTTACTTTAGTGAGTTTTACAATCGGCATGTTACAAGTATAACTAATGTTTATGTAATTTATCAACTTAGTTGAAAAAAGATAGATGTTTCAATTCATAGTAAATTTATTTGATGCTAATCAGTATTTAGTGACATTAAAAAACACATCTATGATTTTAGATCGAATGAGTTTACACCAATTTAATCAATTTTATTTTCCGACAATATTCACGAAGTTTATTTTTGCATGTCAGGGTTAACTAAAGAATCTTTTACGAAGTCTTTACGAAATACACCAACATACACCCAGTCTTCATACAATTCAAGGATCTCTTGCACAAGAATTAAAGATAATGGTGAAGGCAATGTTTAAATTATAGTTTCTGGAATCTTCGATACGTTATAACACCGGAATTTCAAAAAACATTTATTCACTCTATATGAAAAGTTAAAAAGAAAAACCTACGAGTAATGATTTTCTTTTCTTTTTTTAGATCAAAATTATAGGCACTACATATTGTTTGGTCCCAGTTCCTGGTCGCTATTTTAAGTTTTCTTCCAGACTGTAATTTACTTTAATTCAAGTCAAAATAATGGCTTCTAATTCTTGTCTCTCATGATCACGAAATTCGTAAACCATAAGGACAGCACATGTACTGTAGCCGCAGTATTAGCAATGTTTCTTAGGCAAGATAACTTGATGAGACCCAATGCTCTCTAGGCTAGTTTTCCTTCTCATAGACTAAGACGCCAACCAAAGCGCCAACCCAGTCTGTCCTGTTATTTAACCAGAGTTGAGGAGAGAAAGATAGATTCATACCTATTCCAAGGGTATTGTGTGTAAGTGAATGTAATGAACTCTACTGAAATTCGAACACGGCTCTCTGATTTCTCAATCCGAGCCATTACTCCACAGTGTCTCCATTTTGTCTCTAAAAGATTGAAAAAGTGAAGTTTGCAAATTTAGTATATACTGATCACTGCCGAAAAAATAATTTAAAAATGCAGCAAATTCTGTTCGCTGACACTAATTTCTAATTTTTCACTTCCGACTGACTGATTTAAAGACATAAACTTTTAATAAAAACTGAAATATATACTTAATTTTCTTTTACCCAAATATATCCTTCCTTAAAAATCGTAAATCTGTTCAATTTTATTTTATTTTATTTTACTACAATTAAAAGAATAATTTAATAAAAATGCGGAATAGAAAAATTATAGCAATATAGGGATAGATATATACATCATAACTTGAATAACATTGTTTTCATTTTATTGGCAAGTTATTGTTTTTTTTTATATATAATTTTTTACATATTAGTCTTGTCGAATACAAAATCTGTGTGTGTGTGTGTGTGTGAATTCAAAATCAAGCGATGCAAATTTAATGTCTTAAATATTTAGTTATCATTTTCTCAAAGAATTTCAGAATCAAGTATATTTTGACTTTTAACTAATGTTTAATTCCTATCATTACTTTCATTGAAATGACTGTAAATTTTCTCAGACAAATAAAAGAGGATTATTCCTCGTAATATTAAAGTAGCAAGTTCAAATTAACATTTTTTTATAAAGAAAGGGATAAAATTATCCAGTAATGATTAATGATGACCTAGAAATTAATATTTAATATCTAGGACAACTTCAAAAGCTTTTCTTAAATATTCTGAATAAGCATAGCTTGCAATGAGAAAATTCGACTTAGTTTTATTACGATCACGATGGAAAATATTTAAAGAGAATTTTTTAATATTTGAACAAATTTTTGTTTTGTTTTAAATTCCTTCTGTCTGTTTTATCTTTTTAAATCTTATGTTAATATTTAGAACTCACTGTCTCCCTCTCATACACACACACACTCCTCTCTCGCTCTCTCTCTCTCTCTCCCTCTCTCTCTCGCTATATATATATATACACACACACACACACACACACATATATATATATACATATATCTATATATAAGTTTTTATAAGTTTATGTAAAAACAGAAATATTACTTGATAAGTAATATATTTATAATTCTAAAATTTGCCCAAAATATATCACGTCATCAGTTAAGAGCCAATCAACGAGTTAAAACCACTAAATGAATTACAGAGCCTGTGCAATAACTATATAAAAATTAAAATGCATCATTTAAAATAAACAATTTACACTTCATCTCACGATGTACATGACGCATGTCTCTGCCGGGTCTTCTCCCACGAGAGCGCTTAGTTCATTATCGTTTACTTCCTAATAGATCATTTCTGCTGCTTTGAAACGAATACTTGACAATATACCCACTTATTTATCGATACAAAAATCAACAACCAGTCAGTGAAGCGGAAAAGGACACAAATCACAGCTTTTATCAGTGCAACGTTTACTGGCCTCTGTGTCAGACATCAATATCTGGATTCGAGTTATTCAAAATTCAAACATATAGGGATATATTTACTGATGAGAAAAAATTTTATGAACTCTCTTGAAAAACAACCATATCTACTTTTG
This sequence comes from Ascarosepion bandense, assembly GCA_037127315.1. NCBI lineage: Eukaryota > Metazoa > Mollusca > Cephalopoda > Sepiida > Sepiidae > Ascarosepion > Ascarosepion bandense. The sequence continues at coordinate 2,633,571 of JBBBDQ010000212.1, read as the reverse complement.
TCGGCTGCAATAATATCAAGTGATGACTATTTTAAACGGAACTCAGAGCAAACGGCATAAGACAAGAGATGTTTTTTACTTTATTGTTTAATCTACAATTCCGAACCTCAGCACCAAACTTCAGCTATCTTCAAAAGAATCCAACTTGAAAATCATAGTGATGTATTTACATAGAGGATTTCAATAAAGCGCTTTACACGGATATCGACAGACTAAAAGACAATGAGAACCAACAAAAAACGATATCTTTAGAATTTCACTGAAAATAATGTAAAACGATACATTAACGGTCACTAAATATATATTAATTAATTAAATCGGGACCACATAAAAAGTACTTTTGTATGACAATACAGATATTAACCAAAAGCATTGAAATAAAATGAATTATCTCTGCTCTTCAATTTCTTTTAACGATAATTTTTAAAGAAAGTAAAGCATTATTTAATGGATTACAATGACGTACTTATCTATTGTTATAGGATTGAATTCAGGATTGACTTTTTCGCCTCAGATGATCCATTCATATACAGCATCCCAAACATTAACTTCATATTAACAAAAAGAAAACAAAAAAAATCATGATTCTACCATTTGAATTTTTGAATGAATTTATCATTCCCTTTTAAGAAATTTTATAAAACAACGAAGATGGATAAATATTACCTATAATCATACTGAACTTTAAAAGATTGCAACGTTATCAACTAAACTAATATGGACCCTGGATCTATAGTATACATTATTTGTGAAGCCTTAGTCGCAGTTCTGACCATAATTGGAAATTTTCTGGTTTTGTTGGCCATACGTAAAAATCGTCGTTTACAGACTACAACCAATGTATTCATTGGTAGCCTAGCGTTCGCTGATTTACTCGTTGGAATATTAGTCGAACCACTGGCTATCCTCAGCTACAAAGGACTACCAAGAGATTTTTATGGCTGCGTGTTCATCAACTCATCCCTGGTTCTTCTTACCCAATGCTCCGTCAATGGACTCGTGATGGTCGCTATTGACAGATTTGTTGCCATCAAAATGCCCTTCCTTTACACAAAGTACTTCACCTCACGGTTCGCTCTCTTCCTCACCCTAATTGGATGGATCGTTGCTATTATTGTCGGAATGGTTCCTATGATGGGCTGGAACTTGGGACCCACAAAAGACGGTGTGTGTAGCTTTATAGGTGTCATAGATCTGAAATATATGGTTTATTTCAATTTCTTTGGATGCATCCTGCCACCTTTGTTATTCATGTCGGCAGTGAATGCTTACCTCTATACGGCTATACTTCGACAGTTAAAGACTATGAGGTCATTGGAATCAGTTGGGTCATCTTCAAATATTGCAATTAACTGTTCTTGGCAACTTCTTCGAAAAGATTTCAAAGCCGCCAAGAGTCTTGTTTTCATTATTATCGTATTTATCGTCTGCTGGTTCCCAATCCATATTGCCAATTGCATTGCTGTATTTAAAGGTATTGACTACCTGCCGCCTCCGAGCATCATGTTGTCAGCCATATTACTAAGTCACGCTAATTCGTTTGTTAACCCAATACTTTACGCATACGGGAACTCGCAGTTCAAATACACAATCAAAAGATTCTTCGGTAAGAGTAACGTCGTTAGAAGCTATCCTAACTGGTACACTGGGTCTTTAGCGAATGGCGTATCAACTATTAATCGGACGACTGGAATTGAAAGAAGAGGACTGTCAGGAGGAGGAGGAGGAGGAGGTATAAGACATAAAGAAAGCCAAATTGTACAAGTAGCAACAATCACGTAATACTTGGATTTTTTTTTCCTGTATATAGATATTTCTACATTTTTATTTGTGCCTTCAGTTGTTGTTGTTGTTGTTGTTGTTGTTGTTGATGATGATGATGATGATGATGATGTGTTTGTTATCTTTTTCCCAAAGACAGGACATTTGCACCATTATCTAAGTCGGATAAAGAAGACGGTGAATATGAAAAATAACGAATGAATAAATAAATGAATGAATGAAAGGATTTTTTAATTAATTTGAAGTAAAATGTTTTGAAGTTTTACTTAAAAATTATGTTTTTTTCGAAAATGTGTCCAGACAAACTGTTATTTTATTTTATCTTATTCTCTTATCAAAGTTTTGTATTAATGCTCTAAAATATCATTGTATCGTAAATTTAAAACTTATAAAAACTAACATTTATTTCAATGTTGTATTTAATTTTGACTAACGCTTTTATTTTCATTCAAACTAGGCTTAATAAGATTTTTATTTACTTGAACATTATATATATATATATATATATATGGCGATGGGTAAATTGTCGCTATTTTATATTTTTAATTTCGCACATGCGTGTTGTTTAATTTTGTTTTTGTCGACTACACCATAGAGTAGGAAAAATTTACTCCGCCAGAAATTTGAAAACACCTTGCTGTAGTGCTTAGCATTCGCGCCGTAAGCTTCAATACGAGCATTTCAGAGTTTTGGAGTTCTTTTCAGAACAAGCAGAGTGAGTTTTCCGAACTGCTGTACCTTCATAATAGTCATTAGATTCATCCAACTCTTTCTGAAGCCTCTGCGCTGTCCTCCGATTAACACCCAAACACTGAGATAACCGAACTCCAGACCCTGGTCAACCTCAAAATGGGACTCCATATAAACTGGAGATTTGGACAACTTACGCATTCCTAACCTTACTGCTTCTGGAATTTACATAGTTCGCCGAGACCTCCTAATCAAGACCTTGTGCCAGCCCTGAAGACCAGAACCTAGAAATTTAAATTACTAACACAGTCTGTAAACTCCAAAAGGGGTTCGTTGTGTCATTTGATTATAACTCTAGTGGGAATGGTTTAAACTGCTATCTATAGCAAATCACATATATACCAAATCGTTGTTACATTTTTAACCCGAGCTAATTCTTTATTCCAAATAATCCTTTTTGTATAACTTCGAGCTGTCGACCTGTTCTTCACTTCAGTTTACTTCATCAGTGATCTTTTCATTCTCTGAGATCAAAAACACAACGTTGTCGAGGAGTGAATGGTCGTGAAACAGACGAACACCAGCCAGATTGAGTGGAACCGTGCTCATCACCACGATACCAGTAACAACCCAGCAACGCGTTAACGAGTTAGGAATCATCTACATGGTAGCTATGATTCTCTGAAGGAACCTGAATATCAACGTGGCAGAGAGAGTAGGTTACAAGCAAAAGTTAAATTGAAACAAACTGTAGTTCTGATTTCATTTCAGTAAGACGGATGATTATTTTATCTTAAAATAATTTCATAATAAATAGATTATTTAAAATGACATTGTAAAAGTGATTCCTTTAAAAAAATATTAAAATAATAGAGGTGTACTGTTAACAAAAACCGTTTACCTGTGATGGGATCAGAAATGTATGGTGGAATCAGAATGAAAAAGAGCAAATGTCGTAATAGCGACTTCTTGTGAAATTTCTTGATTTTCACATTTTGATCAAGTTGATTGACTTTGAAATTTTATTGTAAATTATCTTCTGAAATTAATACTTGAGTTTTGATAAACATTGATGAAACAATTTAATAATAAATGATTCTTCAACAGTAAATAACTGTCAAACACTGGTACGTCAATGACTCCGTAGCCTAAGGATAAAAAGAAGACTTATTTTATAAAAAATATTTGTTTTTCAGCATATTTTCCCTTGTCAGTGCACTTATTCCAGTGGTTCAAATTGCATAGAACGAATATTCTACAGTAGAAATTTTAGATCAACTAATAACTACAACCCGAGTTAAGATAGATAGATAGATAGATAGATAGATAGATAGATAGATAGATAGATAGATAGATAGATAGATAGATAGATATCCATTCTTTGATTGACAAACAAAAACACTTGATTTCTTTAATGTTTTAACTTTTGGTTATTTACTTAGGACAATAAAAATTATTTTATTTATAAAAATGCGTGCATGGAAATTATAAATAATAACCAAAATTTATAGAATATAGAAATATGTCTGATAGAATATCGGGGTATAACTATTAACTATTCAAATTAATGAAGATGAAAATTTGATGATGAAGACAAGAGACACTAAAGAGCAGCCTCTTTGGTACCAAATTTTAAATAGGTTCTTAGAACGGGGTCTTAGAAAATTGTTGGCTTTTATTTGGATTGCCAGTCTCTTACATATTCTGGAGAGTGATAAATGATTAAGGCTAGAAAATATTAATAATAAAGTAGGAATTTAAAACACCAGTAGGGATAGAAATGTGGTAATGATTGAAAAAATAAGGTAGGGATAAAAAAAAAAACGGTACGGAGAGAAACATAGTAAGGATAAAATTTGGTCGTTATTGAAAAAAAGAGAGAGATAGAGATCTTTGGTAGGTATGAAAAAAATAAGGTTGGGATAAAGAAAAACAGTAGGGTTCGACAAATGATAGAGATAAATTTGGGTCGAGATGGAAAAATACGGCAGACATCAAAAAAATGGGAGCGATAAAATTTGTTAGGGATGGAAAAAAGAAGGTAGGGATATAAATTTTGCAGGTATGGAATAAAGGTTAGGTCATGATTGAAAAATGTTAGGGATAGAAAAATTGTAGTGATAAATTAAGTAGGGATGTAAAAAGAAAAAAAAGATAAGAATAGTAATTTGATAGATATGAAAAAAATGAGGTAGGGATAGAAAAATAGTAGGGATAAAATTGGGTAGGGATAGAAAAATAGTAGAGATAAGATTAGGTAGGGATAGAAAAATAGAAGGGATAGAAAAATAGGGAAAAAATTAGGTAGGGATAGAAAAATAGTAAGGATAAGATTAGGTAGGGATAGAAAAATTGTAGGGATAAAATTAGGTAGGGATTGAAAAATAGTAGGGATTGAAAATTAGTAAGGAAAAAATTAGGTAGGATATAAAAATAGTAGGGATAAAATTAGGTAGGGATGGAAAAATAGTAAGGATAAGATTAGGTAGGGATAGAAAAATAGTAGGGATAAAATTAAGTAGGGATAGAAAAATAGATGGGATAAGATTAGATAGGGAGAGAAAAATAGTAGGGATAGAAAAATAGTAGGGATAAAATTAGGTAGGCATAGAAAAATAGTAGGGATAAAATTAGGTAGGGATAGAAAAATATTAGGGAAAGAAAAATAGTTGGGATAAAATTAGGTAGGGATTGAAAAATGGTAGGGATAGAAAAATAGTAGGAATAAGATTAGGTAGGGATAGAAAAATAGTAGGGATAAAATTAGGTAGGGATATCAAAATAGTAGGGATAAAATTGGTAGGACTATAAAAATAGTAGGGATAAAATTAGGTAGGGATAGAAAATGAATGGGATAAAATTCGGTAGGGATGGAAAAATGGTAGGTATAACATTAGGTAGGTATAGAAAAATAGTAGAGGTAAAATTAGGTAGGGATCGAAAAATAGTAGGAATAGAAAAATAGTAGAGATAAAATCGGTAAGGATAGAAAAATGGTAAGGATAAAATTAGGTATGGATGGAAAAATAGTAGGGATAAAATTAGGTAGGGATATAAAAATATTAGGGAAAGAAAAATGGTAGGGATAAAATTAGTTAGGGATAGAAAAATGGTAGGGATAAAATTAAGAAGGGATAGAAAAATGGTAGAAATAAAATTAGGTAGGGATAGAAAAATAGTTGGGATAAGATTAGGTAGGGATAGAAAAATAGTAGGGATAAAATTAGGTAGGGGTAGAAAAATAGTAGGGATAAAATTATGTAGGGATAGAAAAATAGTAGGGGTAAAATTAGGTAGGGATATAAAAATAGTTGGGATAAAATTAGATAGGGATAGAAAATTGCTAGGGATAAAATTAGGTAGGGATAGAAAAATAGTAAGGATAAAATTAGGTAGGAATTAAAAAATAGTAGGGATAAGATTAGGTAGGGAAAAATAGGGATAAAATTAGTTAGGAATAGAAAGATAGTTGGGATAATATTAGGTAGAAATAGAAAGTAGTTGGGAAAAGATTTATTAGGGATATCAAAATGGTAGGGATAAAATTAAGTAGGGATATAAAAATAGTAGGGATAAACTTAGGTAGGGATAGAAAAATCGTAGAGATAAAATTAGGTAGGCATTGAAAAATAATAGTGATATGAAAATAGTAGGGATAAATTTAGGTAGGGATAGAAAAATAGTACGGATAAAATTAGGTAGGGATGGAAAAATAGTAGCGATTGAAAAATAGTAGGGATAAAATTCGGTAGGGATATAAAAATAGTAGGGATAAAATTAGATAGGGATAGAAAAATAGTAGGGATAAAATTTAATTAAGGATAGAAAAATAGCAGGGATAGACAAATAGTAGGGGTAAAATTAGGTAGGGATAGATAAATAGTAGAGATAAAATTAGGTAGGTATAGAAAAATAGTAGGGATAAGATTAAGTAGGTATAGAAAAATAGTAGGGATAAGATTAGGTAGGGATAGAAAAATAGTAGGGATAAAATTAGGTAGGGATGGAAAAATAGTAAGGATAAGATTAGGTAGGGATAGAAAAATAGTAGGGATAAAATTAAGTAGGGATAGAAAAATAGATGGGATAAGATTAGATAGGGAGAGAAAAATAGTAGGGATAGAAAAATAGTAGGGATAAAATTAGGTAGGCATAGAAAAATAGTAGGGATAAAATTAGGTAGGGATAGAAAAATATTAGGGAAAGAAAAATAGTTGGGATAAAATTAGGTAGGGATTGAAAAATGGTAGGGATAGAAAAATAGTAGGAATAAGATTAGGTAGGGATAGAAAAATAGTAGGGATAAAATTAGGTAGGGATATCAAAATAGTAGGGATAAAATTGGTAGGACTATAAAAATAGTAGGGATAAAATTAGGTAGGGATAGAAAATGAATGGGATAAAATTCGGTAGGGATGGAAAAATGGTAGGTATAACATTAGGTAGGTATAGAAAAATAGTAGAGGTAAAATTAGGTAGGGATCGAAAAATAGTAGGAATAGAAAAATAGTAGAGATAAAATCGGTAAGGATAGAAAAATGGTAAGGATAAAATTAGGTATGGATGGAAAAATAGTAGGGATAAAATTAGGTAGGGATATAAAAATATTAGGGATAGAAAAATAGTAGGGATAAAATTAAGAAGGGATAGAAAAATGGTAGAAATAAAATTAGGTAGGGATAGAAAAATAGTTGGGATAAGATTAGGTAGGGATAGAAAAATAGTAGGGATAAAATTAGGTAGGGGTAGAAAAATAGTAGGGATAAAATTATGTAGGGATAGAAAAATAGTTGGGGTAAAATTAGGTAGGGATATAAAAATAGTTGGGATAAAATTAGATAGCGATAGAAAATTGCTAGGGATAAAATTAGGTAGGGATAGAAAAATAGTAAGGATAAAATTAGGTAGGAATTAAAAAATAGTAGGGATAAGATTAGGTACGGAAAAAAAGGGATAAAATTAGTTAGGAATAGAAAGATAGTTGGGATAATATTAGGTAGAAATAGAAAGTAGTTGGGAAAAGATTTGTTAGGGATATCAAAATGGTAGGGATAAAATTAAGTAGGGATATAAAAATAGTAGGGATAAACTTAGGTAGGGATAGAAAAATCGTAGAGATAAAATTAGGTAGGCATTGAAAAATAATAGTGATATGAAAATAGTAGGGATAAACTTAGTAGGGATAGAAAAATAGTACGGATAAAATTAGGTAGGGATGGAAAAATAGTAGCGATTGAAAAATAGTAGGGATAAAATTCGGTAGGGATATAAAAATAGTAGGGATAAAATTAGATAGGGATAGAAAAATAGTAGGGATAAAATTAGGTAGGGATAGAAAAAGAGTAGTGATAAAATTTAATTAAGGATAGAAAAATAGCAGGGATAGACAAATAGTAGGGGTAAAATTAGGTAGGGATAGATAAATAGTAGAGATAAAATTAGGTAGGTATAGAAAAATAGTAGGGATAAGATTAGGTAGGTATAGAAAAATAGTAGGGATAAGATTAGGTAGGGATAGAAAAATAGTAGGGATAAAATTAGGTAGGGATATAAAAATAGTTCGGATAAGATTATGTAGGGATAGAAAAATCGTAGAGATAAAATTAGGTAGGCATTGAAAAATAATAGTGATATGAAAATAGTAGGGATAAACTTAGGTAGGGATAGAAAAATAGTACGGATAAAATTAGGTAGGGATGGAAAAATAGTAGCGATTGAAAAATAGTAGGGATAAAATTCGGTAGGGATATAAAAATAGTAGGGATAAAATTAGATAGGGATAGAAAAATAGTAGGGATAAAATTAGGTAGGGATAGAAAAAGAGTAGTGATAAAATTTAATTAAGGATAGAAAAATAGCAGGGATAGACAAATAGTCGGGGTAAAATTAGGTAGGGATAGATAAATAGTAGAGATAAAATTAGGTAGGTATAGAAAAATAGTAGGGATAAGATTAGGTAGGGATAGAAAAATAGTAGGGATAAAATTAGGTAGGGATAGAAAAATCGTAGGGATAGAAAAATGGAAGGGATAAAATTAGGTAGGGTATAAAAATAGTAGGGATGAAATTAGGTAGGGATAGAAAAATGGTACGGATAAAATTCGGTTGTGATGGAAAAATAGGAGGGATAAAATTAGGTAGGGATAGAAAAATAGTAGGGATAAAATTAGGTAGGGATTGAAAAATGGTAGGGATAGAAAAATAGTAGGAATAAGATTAGGTAGGGATAGAAAAATAGTAGGGATAAAATTAGGTAGGGATAGAAAAATAGTGGGAATAATTTTTGGTAGGGATAGAAAAATGGTAGCGATAAAATTAGGTAGGGATAGAAAAATGTTAGGGATAAAATTAGGTCGAGATTGAAAAATAGTAGGGATAGACAAATAGTAAGGATAAAATTATGTAGGGATAGAGAAATATTAGGGATAAAATTAGGTAGGGATATCAAAATAGTAGGTATAAAATTAGGTAGGGATAGAAAAATAATAGTGATAGAAAAATAGTAGGGATAAAATTAGGTAGGGATGGAAAAATAGTGGGAATAAATTTTGGTAGGGATAGAAAAGTGGTAGCGATAAAATTAGGTAGGGATAGAAAAATTGTAGGGATAAGATTAGGTAAGGATAGAAAAATAGTAGGGATAAAATTAGGTAGGGATAGAAAAATGTTAGGGATAAAATTAGGTCGGGATTGAAAAATAGTAGGGATAGACAAATAGTAGAGATAAAATTAGGTAGGGATAGAAAAATAGTAGGGATAAAATTAAGTACGGATATAAAAATAGTTGGGATAAGATTAGGTAGGGATAGAGAAATGATAGGGATAGAAAAATATTAGGGATAAAATTAGATAGGGATATCAAAATAGTAGGTATAAAATTAGGTAGCGATATAAAAATAGTAGGGATAAAATTAGGTAGGGATAGAAAAATGGTAGAGATAAAATTAGGAAGGGATTGAAAAATAATAGTGATCGTAAAATAGTAGGGATAAAATTAGGTAGGGATAGAAAAATAGTAGGGATAAAATTAGGTAGGGATAGAAAAATGGTAGAGATAAAATTAGGTAGGGATTGAAAAATAGTAGGGATAAAATTAGTTAGGGATAGAAAAATGGTAAGGATAAAATTAGGTAGGGATAGAAATATAGTAAGGATAAAATTAGGTAGGGATTGAAAAATTATAGTGATAGAAAAATAGTAGTGATAAAATTAGGTCGGGATAGACAAATAGTAGGGATAAAATTAGGTAGGGATAGATAAATAGTAGGGCTAAAATTAGGTCGAGATAGAAAAATAGTAGGAATAAGATTAGGTATGGAAGAAAATAGGCATAAAATTAGGTAGGGATAGAAAAATAGTAGGAATAAAATTTGGTAGGGATAGAGAAATGGTAGCGATAAAATTAGGTAGGGATAGAAAAATGGTAGGCATAAAATTAGGTTGGGATTGAGAAATTGTAGGGATAAAATTAGGTAGTGATAGAAAAATAGTAGGGATAAAATTAGGTTGGGATAGAAAAATATTAGGCATAAAATTAGGTATGGATTGAAAATTAGTAGTGATAGAAAAATAGTCGAGATAAAATTAGGTAGGGATAGAAAAATAGTAGGCATAGAATTAGTTAGGTACAGAAAAATAGTAGGGATAGAAATATAGTAGGAATATAATTTGGTAGGGATAGAAAAAATAGGGATAAGATTAGGTAGGGATAGAAAAATATTAGGGATAGAAAAATAGTAGGGATAAAATTAGGTAGGGATATAAAAATAGTAGGGATAAAATTAGGTATGGATAAAAAAATAGTAGGGATAAAATTAGGTAGGGATAGGAAAATGGTAGGGATAAAATTAGGTAGGGATTGAAAAATAGTAGGGTTAATATTAAGTTCGGATAGAAATATGGTAGGGATCAAATTAGGTAGGGATAGAAAAATAGTCGGGATAAAATTGGGAGTAGCTTGATGAGTCACCACTGTCACGTCAAGTATTTTATCGCATTGTAACACAAGACGTTGAACTGTGAGTCCTACTTAGTACACCTTAGATACTAGTTTGAAAATTTTTGTCAAAGAAAATGACATCATCAATTATCAGAAACGGTGTCATGAGAAGAAAAACACAACTTTCAAGCAAGAGTAAGAAGATTTTTAATTTACTCTTACCGGAAACAATCCTTTTGTTTTATGCGCAAAAGTCACGCAGTCATTAGAAGGAAAGTAACTTGAAACAAATCACAAAATATCTCTTCCGCTTAATATCCACCTAAGTCATTATTACGGAATTTTTTTTTTTTTTTTTTTTGCAAAGGAATATTGCATTAACAATTATTTTTGAATAACAATAATTTTTACAGATACAAGACTTAGTATTTAACCCATAGCTGTGGGAGATGGATTCATACCTTTCCAGTGGTATTTGCATGTAAATAGATGTAACGAAACCGACTCGAATTCGAACTCTACTCTCTGAATCTTTATTCTAATCTGCTATCTATTAAACAATTACATATCCAATACCCTTAGGAAAATGAGATTTGTATCTGGAAAATTTATTGCTATCTTCAATAAATGCAATAGTCACTGGCAAAAAGAAAAAAATAATTATTCTTACATTCCAAAACATGTTTTGGCTTTAAATAACCAATAAACTGTTGATAAGCCATAAAAAAATCACTCAGTTGACCAATCAATATTTTATTGAGTGACCGGAGCTTGAATATTGATCAATAAATTATTTACAAACTCTCAACTTGCAAGATGTTTGTCTTTACTGCATTATACAATGGCTCGAGACGGCTTTTTGATTTGTTAGAGCATATTATTAATTAAAAATTAAGAACTATCTTATCTGTAAGTGTAAAACTATAACTGAATGTAAGATCATATCCTCCTCACTAATATAATAAATTATTTTACAAACTCTCAATTAGCAAAACGCGGGATAATTTTTTTCTGATCTTACTCAGGCAAATTTCAATTATCAGAATAAAATAAGACATTATTTTAAAGGAGATATACTCTCAATAAGCTTCAGTCCATTTCCCAATTGAATGTGCAGGTGGTGCAATGATTAGAAGCTCAGGATAAGAAATCGAAAAGCCGAGTTCGAATTCAAATAGAGATCGTTACATTCACTCACGCGCAAACAACCTCAAGAAAGGTATGAATCCATCACCCACAGCTATGGGTTAAAGATCAGAACGTGTATCTAGAAAAATTATTGTTTTTCTTAAACAACTTTTAATTAAACATTTACTTACAAAAAGAGTAAATATTCTTACAAATATATTTTTCGGCTTTAAATAATCCTCAAAGAGTTGATAAGCCGTAAAAAATAAATCAATCAATCAAATCCTTTCCCAATCTCAGTAGGAGAGTAAATACATTCCTTGATATTGAAATAACAGACCAAGTATTTAATGAATGCAAACAATCAATTACAATGGCTGCTTGAGAATTTCTTTGCTAGGTTAGATGATTTGCAGCACCTTGCTTCGACTTTCTTTAGAATCAATCAAGATTCATGTGATCAATGATGTTTCAATTCTTGAACAATTCTCTTTCCACAACAGAATCATATGTTGTAAAAATGGAAATAATAGAATTATAGAAGGGCCAGGGTCTAAAATGATCCATAAATCAGATACTACAACTGATTTCAAGAAAATGTTCTCAAAATAAAATAACCAAAAAAGAAGAAATTAGTTTGAAAATATAAAAATTAGAAAATATCCTAAAATGTAGAAACATTTTAGGATATTTTCATAAAAAAAAACATCTCTCAAATTTTTTAGTAAAACATTATAATTTGTAATGAAGTTTGTAAAGTCAAAACAAACAGAAACTATTTGTATGAAATGTGGTGAATTTGAAATCTTAAATTAATGTCAACTTTGTGAGTTTGAAACTATGAAATGGATGTTAAGACTGTTTTGATCGATAAGGAGAAATGATAACAAAACTATTAGAACATCGTGTGTCGTCTACTATAAATTAAAAATATTACTTGAAATATCCTGCACATTAATAATGCAAATGTGCTGATTCGAGCTGAATTGCTTGTGCCAATTTATTTCTACATTTTGTTTTATTCATTTTTTCCTTTGTTTTTTTTTTGTTTTTGTTTTTTCAGTATACTGGTTATTTTTTTTTCTATTTTGTTAAAACGTTAAGGATTTATCTTAATCTTCTGGTTAAGATGTTTTTAATTAAATTTAATATAAACATGCAGATTACGCGCTTCCTGAAGCAGAATCATGATTAAAAATGTGCTTTTGGTCATCGGTGAATTTGTCAGGATTTTTCCAGTTTACTTGTAACATGCATGTTTTTGCTACAATCTGTCTATTGAAACTTTTATCGTCTCTTCAGGTACATTATGGTCGTTCTGAACAAAGGTTTCAATTCTTAGGATATAATATATTGCCAAGTCTATTTTATATATTTGTCGACTATATCTGCAACTATAAATGTCGTCAGTTTAAAGGAGATGCATAGAGTTATCACCCTTATACTGACGTCAGCAAGTGGTAATGTTTTTGTTATGACCCTGGTGAACGATTCAAAGAGGTTTACAAAGCTAGGAAGTGAAAAAATCAAATCTATTTTTAAAAAGTGAAAATAAAAAAAATAACAGATTACAGAAAAAAATAAATGGAAAATGGGAAAACATTCTAATAATAGTAAGAACGAAACAAAAAGTGCTGTCATTTTCTACTGAATTATTGAACTAGTAAATAACTAAATTTGAATAATAAGATAACTTGATCAAACCGGTAGTAACCGGATTCGCTTGCTGCATGATTTCGATAATAACTTCATAATTCACCAAATGTATTTTTGTTCGTTTGTCTTTCATCACAAAAGTAAAACTCAAAGATAGGTACAGCTACCAACTTATGGTTAACAATGACATTCTGAAGCATATTATCATTTTTAATTTCCACATTTTTCAAGGATTTTAACGAAGGGTTTGATTTACTATGTAAGTATAATGCTAAACTGAATCCTTACTTTGCGTCCATCGAGTTAGCTAAACTGATTCTTTTTGTTTATCAGTATCTATCCGAAACTTTTATAGTCATAAACCAGAATTTTTTACCCTTTCCCCATGATTATTTCCTGTGATTTATTTTCGTCACCAGAAATCAAAACCTAAAAAAGTTCGTCCTATTCTGCTTACATTTGTAGCACGGGCTATAACCATCAGGAGGTCATAAACGCTAACCTCTCAATGACGTTTATTAACTTATAAGTTTTCACAAAACATAGTTCAGCTTTAGAGCTGTGTTAATTGCTTCAATAAAATGTGGGGTAGATAAATATATGGCAATTTTACTTAACATTGAGAATAAATTATTGTTTTTTATTTTTTTTTTTTTTTTTCATGTGTAGCTTCATTAAAGAATGTTGAAGCGGTAGGCGTATATGGTTTTTATTTTTATTTGAGCTTTATAGAAAAAAATTGGAATTATCTGAATCTTAATCCCAACTTCCACCTTAATAGGAAGGTGGATTGAAAATTTCATAGGCTAACTATGAAGGGGTGATGCCAAAGTTTTGTGACATTTTACAAGCATTAATTTCAAATTTTCTGCTGCTCACTACATACGCCGCTAATAGGGGTAATTCAGATCATGCTACCAACACTCAAAGGCATACCATGCAAGTTCAGAAGATGGAACTTTTCTTGACGTACTCAGATTTCAAGATCTTGACGAAACTGGCTACACCTGTGAATTCTGTCAGGGTCACTGTTAGAAAGAGAAACATCACTCATTTTACTGTGATAACAGCAAAGTCTCTTTTGATCGTTTTGAAAGCTATACTAAAGAATTCAAGAGTAATCCGTCAGTTCAACAATGATTTGACCATAGATCTCACTAGATTTAGCCGAGATAAAACATCATATTAAAATTTACCGCTGCAATCGATCAATTCTTTCTGAAAAATGACCAAGTTGCTTCAAAGTTTGTTAAAATCTGGTTTCACGTCAAAAAATAATTATTCGGTCGGTGAAAAAAATCCCAGATTGGTCAAGAAAGTGGCTAGTTCATCGTAAAAGTTAGAGATGAGTTTTTTATTGATGGTTCCGATATCCAGTGTCTCACAAATTATTATATACCTACCTATATACAGTAATGGGATGCTCTTATCCTCTTAAATACGAGGACACTATTGAGTAGAGTGGGGAAAGTGATTATACTGACTATCAGTTCATTGCAGTGTATCTACTTCAATCAGAGTGCGAGTCTTGTATTTGTTGATATACTATTAACCCCAACCTTTACTTTGGTGATTACTAACGCAGTAACCTAAAAGGGTTACAACACAATTCTTATCTTCAGCAGTCTTTCTACTCTACATTTAGATGGTTAGTGGTTCTGCAATGGAACAATCATCTGTTCTACCAATACTGCTAGTAAGAATGTAAACCATTAAGGGGAACAACAGTTGTTTTCCCTTTTGAGGAACTCCCCTTTGTCTGGGGTCATTCCCTTCCTTGTTTTGGTAGGCATAGTCACGAGAAGTATTTGCTGGCCTAATGGTATATCATTTTTTTTTTTTTTGCTATTCTTGCTAAAATATTCTTGTCTATTTGGACAACATGAACATTCATCTTGTTTTGGGACGAAATTATATAGTCTGAATGTATTATACTCGTTTTTGTTATATTAAAGGCCTATTTGTTATTGCCATGTAACTTGTCCTTTTTACTACACATGCTACGGCAGCGTATTAATGTTTATATTAGTATCGAGTAAATGGAAATATCGCCGGTTCGCAACCATGATACCATATTGTTCTACAACAATTTGAGAGCGGGGAGAAATTGTTTACAAGAGCAGTGACAGATATGGTAACCGATAAAATTCCTCCATTCAATCTCTGTTTATGACATACTTCCTCACAGAATATACCCGAAGAAAGGGGCTTTTATAATGCACCAGAGAAATTAATTCTAACAACAAACATGGAAATTGAAGTGATTATATCATAGAGAAGCAAATATGATTGATGCAAGACTGACACCGCAGTATCATGTTGGAAATAGATTCTTTATCCTAATTATTCCGATTGTGTTTTCAGTGAATCTTTTCTATTTTCAGATGCAGCACTGTTGCATAAATAATAACTTACAACAAAGTTCAAGAGCAAACACTGCTGATAGAGACTACCTCAAGTTCAACCTCAAAAATGAAATAATTGTAAAGTACACAGAACACATTTATATTTCAAATAAAAAAAAACAGTAAATAATATAGATACTCACAAAATCTGAATATTTGAAATTTGTTGTGAAATCCTTCCATATATTTCAATTATGATTCAAAAGTATATGAGTGTTATGAGTTGATGCATCTATCATTAGATAAATACATAATTTATCTTCATTTTATTATTAGGGATGGATCACCAATTTAAGACTACCACTTAAATTCCCACTTGTTAAGTGAGTTCTCATCTAATGTATATCATGCAAACATCACTAGCTTGCTCTTTTAAAATAAACAGATATTCTTTGAAAGATTTCATAAAATTATTTTTAAATAAATAATTTTCATATTTGTTTTCTAAAACATCAAGCTTTTTAACTTAATTGAATTAATTTAGATTAATTAGCTTATGTTAAATCTATTCGTAACATCCTTAAAATAAATTTCTTTCTGCTTTTTCTATTTATTTCGTTTTTCATGTTATCTTTTTGCAATTTCCAATGTTGTTTTTGCATCACTCAATAACTTTACAATAACTTGTTTTTCTTTTGAATTTTCTTACGACCCATATAATCCCTATAAATCTGAAATTAAAATCTATCAATGTATCTACTATTATATATATATTTTTAAACTATGCTGAACATTCCACAAATTGCATAATAAAACAAATAAGTTATTTTTTTAATATTTCTAAGAAAAAGATATTATAAACTGAAATCCAATGATAAATTTATTATCTAAATATATCCTGAAAATATTACCAAAATCAATTGCTTAATACTAATTTTTTTGTGAAAACATTGACTTGCATAATAAAATTTGATACATGTATGTTCCATGTCCATTTCTATGTCTATTTCTATGTCTATTTCTATGTCTATTTCTTTGTCTATTTCTTTTCGTCAGTTCTTGGGCAATTTCATTTGTTATTACTTTTCACTTTTTTATTCTTTGCGCGTTGCACGTACATAATGTCCGCCCCCGACATCGTGATAACCATGGCCGTATCTGACTACCGGGCACACCGGGCACACCGAGCACGGGTCCGGGCCGATCCGTGCAATCATAGTGAAAATCCGGGCAAGGAAAAATGTCTTCGTCAGAAATCAAACTAAATAATTCACGAAGAAAGAAAGAAAGAAAGAAAGAAAGAAAGAAAGAAAGAAAGAAAGAAAAACGGAGAAAACATCTGAATGAACGCAGTAAAAATTTGTTTGTTTATTTATTAATTTTGGGAGAAAAAAATTGGTTATAATACTCAGAAAGTCCGAACCCGATTTCCTGCTTTCGTTCACGTTATGTGCCTAATTTCCATTGGAATAGCCAAACAAATCCGCAAAACTCACAGTTTCTGGAAACGGATGACACTGATGACGTCATCACATTGTCAACTAATAAATCCGGGCAATTTTCTCTGTGCCCGTTGTTTTTTTAGCATCAGCTACGGCCCGGTGATAACGACCATCATATATGTGTGATTTACAAAACAAAAACAACCGGAAAATGCAGTAACAAAGGGAAATACTCAAGAACTGATCTAATCGAAATTAATCGAAATTAATCGAAAAAATGTAAGAGAATAATTTAACAAAGAATTAGCGCTGCATTTTATATATACGAAAAAAGGTAACGCAAACCTTCAATATGGTATTGTAATTCTATTGTATAAAAAAATAAAAGCAACTATCACTCTATCGCATTAATATTGAACATTTCAATCCTTGAATCGTCTAAATAAAAATGTGCTTAATTTTAACTAAGTTAAAATTATTTAACGATATATTTTCAGGATCAGTATTTGAGTTTATTCAGGACCGTAATGCACGATTTCGTATTAACGTGAATACAGTACGAGGCGATATACCAACCTGAACGCATCAGGATATTGAAAATAAGACATACAAAAGTTATAAACCAGTTGGCACTCCACAAGTTATGAACCAGTTGACACTTCACAAGTTTCACATCATTCCAGATTCCATGAATATTTATCATATTAAACGATGAAGCAGGGATTATAAGAATTTGAAAATGAGAGTAAACGGAGCTAACCCTTTGCTTTTCAGAGCTCAACCATTAGCTTGAAACTATTACTAATTCGGGACTCTGATGAGCTAACTACTGTTACTATTTAATCAGGACCTATTTTTAGGGCCACACAGTAAATTTGACCCTGAAATATTCCGTTTTTGCAAAGTAACACACCTTTATTAGGACCATCCTTTCCGGCGTTAAGAGAGCCCAGAAGCCACGAGGCTGCAAATTCCACTTGTTCTTTGGACACTCTTTTAGCAGTTAAGTCCGAAAATATAAATTATATTTGCAAATCTTTTACCTATTTGTGTATATTGCACTTTTTACATTAAACCCTTAAATCTAATACTCTTGGTGAAATGCTTCCATTTCAAGTGTGTCCATCATTATCTTTGACTTTGTGGAATTTAACTGTACCCGAGAAAACTCTCTATAAGATGGCATTAAGTCTGGATCCTTCAACTTGTCATTTTAGTACAGTTGATTTATGTTTCAAATTAGAAAGATTTAGTTTGGAAATGAAAAGGAAAATTATCGAACTGTTAACAAATTTAATCGCTAAGAAGCTTCGAGTATAAAAGCATCCAGAAGAAACATGATTTTGGTAGCGTTATGTATATGAAAAATACTAGTACATCTTCGAAATTACACAAAGTAGATTAAAAAAAACTAATGAGGTTATTAGTATTCAACCAAAAATAAACAGTTCGTCAAGTAATGAATGAAAGCATCAGAACTACTGAAGTGTCAATTCATGCAGTAAGGAAACTACGTAAAAGTCATCTAAATGGAAGCATGCAGCACAAAAGCTACGATTAAGCAAAAACAACGAATAAACCAAAAACATTTCACAAAAGAACATCTGATTCGGAATAATTAAAAATAAGTAAACGTGAAAATAAATCAAAATAGAACTGAATTCTAATGAAAAATTGTATTCCGAGTTCTCACTGATTCAAGAAACAATTCAAAATATATAACAAAGATAGTAAAATTCACTAGTGGAGATTTAATGGTTGGCGCTACATCAAAAGCAATGGTACCTGAAAGATAAACTGATGGAACACTGAACATATATATATCACTTTGCTAAATTTTCACCTATTACCAGATATAACAGAAGATGAAATATTCCAAAATGAAATATTCCATCTTGCTATACATCGCAACTAACAAAAAAGTTTCTCACTGATGAGGACAGTGTAATGATTTGTCTTCCCATATTCCTAAACTTAACATAATCGAAAATATGCGAAGAAACTTATATGTCTAACAGAAAACCAAAGAACTTGCAACAATTTGGGGTTTACTCAACGGCAAAAGATTACTAATGAAATAACCCTTAAGGTTTATCCACCATCTCACATCGAGTTGAAGCTGCTGTTTATGGCAATCAGAACCATACTAAATACTGATTACGACTTTTAATGTCCCTAAATATGTAAATAAATTTATTTTGGGGCGCTTTTAGTTTTTATTCTATCAATAACAGTTTTCTCTAGTTGTTCCTAATTTTTGCATGCTTTATTTTCAGTGTCGCAATGCGTTTAGGTCTGTGTCTCTCCTCTCGTACTGGGAGCATGTAAATGCAACAACTTATATTACAGTTCTGAATGACAACAGATACTACTTCTGATAGTACATTATCTATTTCTTCCTCTTCCATGTGCTGTGTCCATTCATGGCTCTCCACAATTTCCTGTCTTTTATAACTCCTGATAATTTTTGTCTTTTTGTCATCTCTCCTAAATACTAATATAAATTAAGTAAATTAATTTTGGAGGATTGGCTGTTCATTTATTCTGCTCACCACAGTATAAATTATTTTAAGAAGTTCTTACAGTCTAATAAATCTACTAGATAAAAAAAAACAACCACCATTATCGGTAGGTTTTAGTAGCGGATAATCAACAACATATCATCTGCAAACAATAGTCCGAGGGAAGCAATATACATTTTTGCTTTTGTTGACTATGAAAAAGTATCAGACTTGTTCTGAGAGCAGAGTATTAATTAAAATTACATAAAGCCTATAGCGAATATATGCGATAAAACTACTACAATTATTCTACTACATAATTGGAAGCGTTTTTGCTGAAATTATTTACGGCATGTTTTGAAAGCATTTTCTGGAAAAAACAACTTTGAAAGGATGAAAGTAAATATAAGGGGAAAACTATTAAACATCCATTTAATCGCAACTTTTTACTAACATCAGAATCATCGGATGAATTACAAGAAATGTTTAATAACATAACTAAAAAGATATTATCTTAATGTAAGTTAAAAAGATAATAGAAATAATATAAATCAATATTCAATTATAACGCTCCTAAAAAAGATTAATAGAATAAATGATGATGGATTCCAAGAATCTGTGGGACAGGTTACAACATTTTAAAAGAACATGAAGCAAAATAACGTATTTTTGGAAGGTTTAAAAATAGAGATAATTCCGATATGCTTAAAGCATAAATCTATATCAGCTATAATGTCAGTCAGTTAAGTGCCATACGCGATACATGCATAGGCGATCATGTCTTGAAAGAGACATAACTGACTTGGCAGAAGGTTATCCCGCAGTAGGTTGCCATTACTTTCCGTGGTGAACTGATTGCCAGCAAGGCTATAGAACCCAGTCTGTCCTGTTATTTAACCCATAACTGGAGGGAAGAGACGGATTAATACCTTTCCAAAGGTTATTTGGGCGTAAGTGAATGCAAGGAATTCAACTGGGATTCGAATTCGGACTCGGCTCCCCGATTTGTCGTTCCGAGCTGATATCCACTGCACCACAACGCACATCCCAGTTATAAAGTATGTGTACGAAATCTGAAGTTAACAAAATCGATAGAAAATAAAATTATAAAGATCAATGGAAATAGCAATGCTAAGGATACATCTAAGAAACAGAAAAACAAAATCATGAATCAGAGAACAAACTGAGGTAAGAGATATAAGTGATTAAACAACAAAAATGGAAGTAGGTGAGAGAGATATAGTAAAAAACAGAATGGATAATAGAGGGAGCAAAAGGATACAATAACACATGACAAATAATAGTGCATTCATGGTCATCGTGGGAAGAGTGTGAAAAGAAAGAATAAATGCGATGATTGTTGCTTCCAATATGTATATCTATAGAGAGAGGAGAGATTCTGCCAGTTTACACACTACCTTAATCAGGAGGTGGCGTAAGCTTCTATATATCGATATTTTCATTTTCACCATCTGAGTTGACTTTTCTAATCTCAGTATGTATTTTTTTAGTTACATGCACTCACAAACATGGACGTATATTCGTAAATCTATATATACATACGCACAAATATCATTACACGCCCACGTGTAATAACGCACCCACCTAATAACCTGTAAATGTATGTATTTGTTTATTTTTTGCTTTACTTAAGTAGACATAAAAGTAATTCCACACATTAAAACCACTTTATTTATCTGATCTTTCTAACTTGGAATCACTTAACCTCCTACCATGCATGAAAAGGAGTCAAAACACGTTTACTACCCTTGGGAATTATAAATTCAAATACGTCATTGTCGTATACGCATTCTCATTGGAGATGTATAACGTTAGCTGAATTCCTATTAGTTTATGTATAAGCGTCTACAATATCCTGATACTTATAAGCTTTCATTTTACTAGTTCTAGCCGTATAATCAGTCAAATAAGACTAATTCAATTACGGATACCTTGAATGATAGAATTAAAAATGGGAGAAAGTAGACAATTATCAGGATACACAATTCTATATGTGCATATCTTTCTATTTTTAGAAGTAAAGTATGAAATTGTGATTTTTAGCTTAATTGAAAAATAATATTCTATGAATTATTCAGATTACTATCCTCATCTTCATTGTTTCCGGATGCTGCATTCAGCGAAAAATAAAAGCGATTTCTGTCAGAGAAAGATTTGCAAAAAAAAAAAATTTTTACACTACCCACCGCTCATTCCTATTGTTTCCATACCTTTGTGGGTTATCTCCACAGACTATCGCGGGTTTTGATAAGAGGTTATTAAAGGGCGCTATCAAGCAGCTATAAAAACTGACACTTCTGGTCTTTCTTCCGCTTTCTCTCTTTTCCTCTCTGTATGTTGAAGTGACAATGTCATCCGGGATCTCCCCGTGCATGGGGTTATCTCTATCCTTAGTAAGTGAATTTTTTACATACACACACACTCACATAATTCTTCATTTGTATACATACTTCTGTCTTCTCTCTCTCTCTCTCTCTCTCTCTGTATATATATATATATATATATATATATATATATATATATATATATATATACCATTATAAAAAAATATATATAAAATTTATTTAATTTCCATCCACTTCTACTAACAATGACGACTCATCATTTATATGGATAAATTTTGGTTGCTACTGCTTTTAGTCTAACTAGGAGCATGCCAGCAACACCTTTAACAATCTAAAAAGATGATTGTTATTTCTCCAGTTCCTTATAAATGACCTATAAACAGGGAAAAAATGCTAAATTATTATGTGATATTCTTCCTTCCTGGACAGCCCCCCCCCCACAGATAAAGGGAAAAAACTAGAGGAAATAGAAATGTGGTTCCACAGGATACTGAGAATTTCATGATCGGAGCAAGGATGTAACGAAGAAGTCTTAAAGAAAATGGTAACATAAGAAAACATACACAAAATCATAAAAAGGCTGCTGAAATTCCTTAGATACAATGAAAAAGAAGAACTTGGAGATCTTGACCCTCACAGATGTATTGAGGGCAAGAGAGATAGGGGGAAATGTCTATCTGACGAATTTGTGTGAAAGGATGACAGAACGGGGATGCGAGTGGCTTGACAAAGAGTAAAACGCTATTAAGGACTACAAGGGATAGGTCATTGTAGAGAGAGACATAATCACTCACGTACTAAAGGTACAAGGCACACAGGAGAAAAGGATCCATGAATTTGTCTGTCTCAACAAAAAGTTTGAAACCTCACCATTTTTTGATTTTTCAAAGATTTTTAAAATACATTAAGGTTTTCGTATTGTCATATATCAGAATAAATGTTAGCATAATTCGCAAATACACAGAAGACGGTGTAAAGTGAATAGAAATTTTCATAACAAATATAAATTATTATAAATATTCCACAAAGCTATATATATATATATATATATATATATATATATATATATAAAGAAAGAAAGAAAGAAAGAAAGGGAGAGGGCGGACAATATAGGAACAGGATCCATATATCACTTTGTCTTTATTCATAGTTTTCTTACAAATTTATTCTATTTCATTCATTTTGCTTATAGTTAACATGCATTTGATTTTTATAGAAAATGTTAATGTTATTGGTTTTATCTGTATGGTCAATGTTGCTATTGTTTACCATAAAAAAGAATAGTCTAATTTGAATAGTCTACACGCCAAACTCCGTCCACAACATACTTCTCTATAAAATAAAAAAGAACATTACCATCACTGTAGAAACATGCATAAAAATCTACACATTCAATTATAAAATAAAAATTATTGATAATGACTATTCAACGAAAGTGAACGTATACAAAACATTTGGACAATTTTATATCTAGAAAAGAAAACACTAACACGAACACAAGAAAAATTAAATAAAAAGCTTAAAATCGTAGTACCTTGTCAATCGCCTTTAATGAAACTTGTATAAAAGAGGGGTTGCTACATATATATATATATATATATATATATATATAAGTACAATATAGTGTCGAAACAAAATGGCTACTTTTGTAATGATATTACAACATATTTATGTCATAAATTATATATATATGAACACCTATATATATGAACACACACACACACACACACACACACACACACACACACACATATATATATATATATATATATATATATATATATATAAGTTCATTTAAAGAAGCAAATGGAACGTTACGTTTTTCTTCAAAACTGGGTTTACGTCTGGTTTTAACTCAAATATAGAAGACATTTTTGTGCATTTTCCTATTCTTCCATTGAAAACGGCAAATATTTTTTTAAGTTCACCATTCAACATTTTTGCTTCGTCAGTCAAATTTTCGACTTTTTGACATAATGAGTTAATAGACAAATCCAAAGTTGAAACTGTTCTAACCAATCAGTACCGAATAAATTACGCCTTTAATTTTAAAGTTTTACCTTTGAATAACACGTTATAAGTTAACTTTAAAACTTAATAGTTTAAGTTAACATAAACTTAATAGGGTCGCCAGTTACACTTTTAGCTATTCGGTTTGTTCTTAACAAAGCCAGTTTACGAAGTTTTTCCATGTTTGATAATTAATTATGGGTAAGTCTAAACCCGAATCAAGCTGTAGCTTTATATTTTTGTTAAATATTTGTACTTCAATATATTTCCTGATGTTATGGCTTTCTAGTTCATCAGACTTAGTAATTTTTACAAAACTTTTATCTCATTATTATTCCAGCAGTGGGAACTTTTGTGTCTCAATTCATGGCAATTAAAATATTTTTTTATCTTTAAAAGACCGATGTAATTGACCTCACTCGAAACATGGTCTTGACGGCAAAGTAACTTTATTATTTTTTCGTTGACCCTTTTTAATTCTTTGGCGTATTTTTTAATATGAGCCACGCCACTCTGTTCGATGTTTTTCAAATTCTCTCTGACGATCACGAAACATTGGCAATCTTCGACAATTTACTGTAATGTAACGTCGGGATCGTTTACAAGCTTTTTGAGTACCTACGACGTATTATCTGCATACCTTATGTTGTTCAAGTTGTGGCCTCCAATATGGCGTAGCATCTAGGGTCCTCAAAATATTCTCGCAGTACAAGTTGAACAGATCCAGTGAAAAAAACACATCCTTGTCTTATGCCTCTTTCTATCTTTGTAAATCTGCTGAAATCGTTACCTGTCCGGATGCAGGCAGTTTGCTGCCTGTAGAGATTCTTGATTACTCTGATGTCTTTCCCAAAAATGTCTAGGCTGCTGAGCATCTCCATCAATTCTTTGTGTCGTATTTTGTCGAATGCCTTCGCATAATCAATAAAACATAGGTACAAGTCCTTCTTCATTTGTATTGCCCTTTCGGAGAGCATCCTAATCATAAATATAGCGTTCCTTGTTCCAGTGTCCTTGACGAACCCGCACTGTTCCTGTCCTATCTCTGGCCTGATTCTGCTTTTCGCTCTATTCATCAGGATTCTGACAATCAGTTTTGTAATGTGACTCATTAAGCTGATAGTTCTGTGTAGTTCGCATTCGTTTGCACCTGGCTTCTTTGGTAGTGCTATAAATATCGACTTGCATAAGTCGTCTGGTATTGTACCACTATTATAAATTCTGTTTATTATTTCGGTAATTTCTTCTATGCCGAATTCTTCCATGGCTATCAGCAGCTATATTATGATGCTGTCTGGACCAGCTGCTTTGTTTCTGTTCAGTTTGGCCATTGCAGCTTCCACTTCAGACTTTAATATTTCCAGTCCATCCTCCTCCTTGTGTATTCTCGGTTGCTCTCTCCTGTCGCAAAAAAGATCCTTTATATACTCTTCCTATCGCTGGAGTATTTCCACTTTCTCCAATATTATCGTTCCATCCTTGGATTTTATGCATCCTGTTGAGGAGCAGGTTTTTATCCTGTCAGTTCTCTTCTCCCTTTATGCATCTCTGCTTTATTGTTCCTGCTCAGTTTCTTTCTCTACTTCTGCGCATTTGTTGCTGAGCCATTCCTCTTTAGCCTGTTTGCATTTGTTCCTTATCTCTTTGTGTAGTTTCCTGTATTCTCTTCCATGTCTTGGCGTTATTTTTTGTCTCCTCTGCATCATGTCGAGAATCTTTTCAGTCATCCACTCGTTTTTTCTTCTGCCTCTGATTTCCTTTGGGGCAGTGTTGTTCGCTGATGTCACCATCGCTTCCTTTAGTGAGTCCCATTCTGAGTGTCCTTTTCCAATTTGTTCTTCATATTTCTTTCTCACGCTGTTAGTGTATTCTTTCTGCAGGTTGAGGTCATTCGTGAACGTGTTGTATTTCAGCCTTGGTGCTGTGCTGAGCTTCTTCATTCTCCGGAGTTTTATCCTTAGTTTGCAGTCGGCACCTGGATAGGTTTTGCATTGAACTTCTGTGTTCCTGGATCTCTTGTTTATAGTTATATAGTCTATTTGGTTCTTCGTGTCGCATCCTGAGCTTCTCCATGTCCATAGACGTCGTGGGTGTTCTTGAAATCAAGTGTTACTAATTACCTGGTCATTTGCTGTGCACCATTGGACCCATTTTTCTCCTCGTTCGTTGCGATCTCCTAGTCCAAAGTTGTCGGTCGTGTCTCCTTCCTTCTCTTTACCTACCTTGGTATTCAAGTCACCCATTATGATCCTAATTTCTTGGCTTTTGCACTGAGCCTTGGCACTGTCCATTATGGAATAGAATGATTCTATTTCGTCCTCAGTGCTTTGAGTTGTCGGTGCATAAACTACTATGATAGCTATGTTGAAGGGTCTTTCTCACAGTTTAACCAAGAGGACTCTCTGAAAGCTGGCAGTATCCAAGAACGCATTTCTTCATTTCTTTGTCTAGTATCAAGCCGACCCCTTTTTCGTTGTTTTTGCCACCTGCATAAATTATTCTGTGGGTGTCACTGCTGAGGTTTCCATTGTTAGGCCATCTGGTTTTGCATATGTCTAGAATATTGATCTTCAGTCTGTTCATCTCCAGCTTGACATTCTCTAGTTGTCCACAATTGTTAAGTGTTCTGACATTCCATGTACCAAAGGTAATTCTTTCTTTGTTGCGCAGGGTAACGGTCATGTCGTTTTCTCCCGGGCACGGGACAAGTTTTGGAGTAAAATGCCCCCTTTACGCCGTTGGTGCTAACAGTCGCCGGATGACGGTCAGGTGGCATCTGTTGCCCATGCTGATCCTTACCGAGCGAGGAGTTGCTTCCTTGGGAAGCAACCCCCTTCACGCTGTTGGGTTTCATATATTTGTCGTGAAAAAACATGATTGAGCGGAGAGTAGATAGTGGATTGGTATCCCGTTTTAGCAAACCAATTTTACATACCACTATTAATATACTAAGACTTCTCTTCATATGCGCATATTACTAGTTGTTCTGTCTACTCTCTCTAGTCATACCAATACCCTGTGTACCAACTACCACCACTCGAAGCGTTATTACTGCTCAGCATGAATGGAAAAGGATTTACTATGGCTAACGAAAATAATAAATACTACTAGCGGCGGTTTTGAGGTACCCTGAAAATGTGTCACCCTCTACCTCCCGTTAATCTAGCAGTTTGCTTACTGGTCATATCATAGTCTTTCTGTTTACTGCAAAATCCTACTGAAAACACCGTTTCTCGATCTATCATCGAAGTTAAGCTGTGTCGGGCTAGGTCAGTACTTAAATGGGAGACCGCTTGATACCATCTCGTACTGTAAACAACACCCTCCCCTACACATCTGGGAAAGATTTTAAGCACTTCGATATGATGTAATAGTTTGCAAGCTTGTCTCTTTCTATCACTTACGACTGTATAGTGAGTTTGATCCTCACTGGGTGTCTCTTATTTTCGGCCATGTACCACAACTAAGCTGCGCTTTGTAAATCACTATCATAGTCTTTCTTTCTTTATCTATTTATTCTAGCAATCGTAACCTGGATTGAAGTGAGTGTTGCATATCACGTACGAAAAATAAAAAAAACAAAGTCTTAATTCGTTATAAGTATTTTCGGTTTTTTTTTTCTTGTTTTTTTTTTCTTGTTTTTTTTTTTCTTGTTTTTTTTTTTTTCTTTGCTTGGTATTTTCAATTATTTTATTTGAATTAAGGTTGGGTTTTTATATCTGAATTGACGAAGCTGCAACTTTGCCCCTGGCTGCCAATGTCGTCTTTAGCCGGACAATCATACCCGTGCCACGTAGCTAACAAAAATTTATTTGAACTACGGGAATATTTTTTCTTAATCATTTCACTCGAAGCAAAGCAATAAAGCCAATAAGACGTAAGGGATTACTGAACATCAGAGAATATAAGAAAAAAAGCACTGTTAAGGAGAGAGAACAATAAAAGAGCAGAAATTAAGACAGAATATATCGATTGACGTTGCATTTAAATATTTGAAGATCAAAGTTGACTGGGAAGTAAGAAGCCGTTAGAGAGTTCCACAAATGTGATAGAAGAAACTGTTAGCATATAACTTACGGTTATATCTCGCCATTTCAGCAATAAAATGCTGAGATCTCTCCGACAATCTAGTACAAAGCTTAAATTCATAAAGTCTGGATACCATAGAGGAAATTTTATCAGATTAATTAATATGAACGTATTTATAGAAAAAGGACAGAAAATCTACGTTACAACGGTGGCAAAGTGACTGAAACCGAGATGTCAGATCAGGACCAATAAAATTGCAGATTCTTCTTTGAATTATATCAAGAATAGCTAAATATATAGCAAGAGCACCAGACCAAATGTGGCAGTAATATTCAAAACAGGGATGAATTTAGATAGTTTTTGGCAAGAAAAATTGTTTAGTATAACACAATGAACCCAATTTCTTAGCAGTAGACCTAGCAATTGATTCAATGTAATCTTTGCACTTCATGTCAGCGAAAAACGTTCGCCTGAGAAGGTTCAAAAAATAAAAAGGGTTCCCCTAGATGATTAAAAGAGGGAATTTTCGTTTTCGAGGCGTTCAAATTAATAAGTCATTCTTGCCCCAGTTAATAACAGATTGTACGTTTTATTTTACATCACCTGCCAACATGAGTAAATAGTTGTGTCATCAGCATAAATACTGAGTTGAGAACTGACTACATCAGTTTATATATATATATACACTAAGATTTTTAAGACAATGACAAAAAATTAAAAAAGAGTCTTATTTTTATTGGTGATGCAATAATATTTTATCTCTAGAAAACAAAGGTAATACAAGTGTCAATTATTTACAGATAACTGGTTTTCCTTCATTTTTTTACATGGGAAAAATCAAATGGCTTGATTCTGATTGCTGGTGAGAAAAACCTTATATTACTAACTGATAAAAATTAGTCTATAGATCTAAATACGTTATTAAAGGCATTTTTGTTATTTGAACAAAGATAAAACACAGAGTAGATTTTAATTTTGAAAGTTAATGCAGTAAGAGTTTATTTATATATAATTTTTATTTAATTCTCTTGATTTTGTCTTTTACATTTGTTTT
Organism: Ascarosepion bandense; assembly: GCA_037127315.1. Classification (NCBI taxonomy): domain Eukaryota; kingdom Metazoa; phylum Mollusca; class Cephalopoda; order Sepiida; family Sepiidae; genus Ascarosepion; species Ascarosepion bandense. Next base: position 2,604,629 of record JBBBDQ010000212.1, on the reverse strand, counting down.
ACTTTTACTTTTTATCCTTTTCTGTGGTATTCGTAATATTCTAATCAGAATTGAATACACGTCTTCAAATTGCGCCAGTTATATTTCCTCAGTTAATTCTATCTTATGAAATCTTACCGACTAGAATCGAAGCCACTTAACCTCATCACCGATGAATATATCTCAAGGCAGGTGACAGAAAAGTCGACAAAAAAGAAACGTCGCCAGGGTAATATCGATTGGAAATATAAGATTTTAATGTTTTTTCTCCTGAGCCACATTCTCGCGAGAACGAGATTTTAAACAGAACAAACATAAATCACTGATAGTCGTAAATTATCCTGTAATAAAAAATATTTTTGTCTTATTTTCATCAGCTTTTTCTTATTAACCTATGAAATTTATAATACCCAATTATTGTGACAGATTGTTCCACATGAATCATTCAAACAAATTATTATTATTATTATTATTATTATTATTATTATTATTATTATTATTCATGCATTTGCGAATTCGTCCCAGGTATCCGGTGATTATCGAATGCTAGTGATTCTTTATCGAATAATAGGTATCGAATGATAGTAATACTTTTCCGATCATCACCTGTTTTTCTACAGTATTTTTGCCGACCCAAGCTGTGGTTTGGATAACAGCAATTCTCCTTCGAATCTCTATTTCATTCAGCTCCGTTTCTAGTGTTTTTATGACGATTCTAAATGTGTCACTTATTATGTGTATGACTCTGCCCTTCATATTCTTTTCGCTTTCTCAGCTCCTGTGCAAAGTTCTGGTGTTTTCTGTTATTTCAGTGAATCTCTACTCTCTGGTATACTGATACTATCATGACTTTCTTTTCCAGGTTGAAATACATACAACATGCTTTTTTTTCTTTCTTTATTTCATTATCTTTTCGGATTCCGATCCATATATTCAACTTATACATCCATATATAGATTAATACATTTTTGGGCAGTAACCTCTCTTTCAAAATGTTTCATTGGATACAGCGAACAATTTTTAATTAAGTTTTACAGCATTTTTCCGTTTTTCCGTTTTGTATGAGTAAGAAAGTACACAATTTTTCCATAATCATTATTGTCCCAAGCGCTTTCGGGTGTGGTGATAACGAGCAAGTGAGGGACCGGATGTTTGCCCTCAGAGGTCCAGATAACAAACGACCAAAACTGGTCTTTGCGCATCTGGGCTACACGCAGAAGTTCCGGTGAAAAACCAAAAATAAATAAATATCAAATTCCTTTTACGGACCCTTTTCGCGAGCCGACGTGAATTTTGTTTATTGTTCAATGGGAAGCCCAGAGTTAAATCCGGGTGTAAATTCTTAAATGACTTAATTACTTGTTTGGAGCTCCGAAAACGAAATAAAAGGACGACACAAGAAAACAATCGACAGTTGAGAAAATACGTGCATAATTAACACGTCCCTTGACAAACGTCAAGCGATCGGATTATGATGCCTCTCCTTTCTCTCTCATCTTCTTCTTCACTGTTCACTGAGCCACTTAACAACTGACCGGTACCCGAAGGAACGAAAGGAGACTTCAAAGACACTCCTAACAAACGAATGCACACACATACATACGCACAAACTCTTTTCGGCAATTACTGCTATGAATATTTTTAACGACCTTTGTACTAATGTTACAAGGATTCATTTATATACAATAATAATAATAATAATAATAATAATAATAATAATAATAATGTTTAAAAAGTTGTAGTAAAGGACTCCATTGAGTCCTACTTATTGTTACAAAAAAGTTTTAATCCAGAAAGTAGTCGTAAAAATAAGGAAAGTAAAAATAGAACGTTTGGAAGATTGTAGAATGTTCTAGAGAGTTCTAAAAGGTTCTAGAAGTATGCAAATTAGGTGTTAGCTCCTATAAAAATAGGTTTGAGGCACGGAGCCGTCAGTTGGCAGGAGGATGGGTTGACCTCTGCAGCTCCGGTAGATTCAGGATGTATATCCGACCGTAAGTATCCCTAAGCCGATGACTGAAGCTAAAACTTGAAACAGTTGATAAAAGGATGTGGTGACCTCATCAGCACCGGTTTCGATTCAGGAATTTCTCTCCTCGTAACACTTCGCCTTATCTTTTCTTTCTCTCCTCGTAACACTTCGCCTTATCTTTTCTTTCTCTCCTCGTAACACTTCGCCTTACCTTTTCTTTCTCTCCTCGTAACACTTCGCCTTACCTTTTCTTTCTCTCCTTGTAACACTTCGCCTTATCTTTTCTTTCTCTCCTCATAACACTTCGCCTTACCTTTTCTTTCTCTCCTCGTAACATTTCGCCTTACCTTTTCTTTCTCTCCTCATAACACTTCGCCTTACCTTTTCTTTCTCTCCTCGTAACACTTCGCCTTATCTTTTCTTTCTCTCCTCATAACACTTCGCCTTACCTTTTCTTTCTCTCCTCGTAACACTTCGCCTTATCTTTTCTTTCTCTCCTCGTAACACTTTGCCTGACAGTAGTAAACTCTCTGTCTCTTGATTTGAATGCCAAACTAGTGTATATTTGTGAATATTTTATCTAATGTTTTGTGCATTAAATATTTGTCTGTATGTTAACACTGAGTTTTGGTCCATCGTTATTTATTTTTCCTTTTGTTACACTAACACGTAACACTAAGCAAAATACATTACTTTTATTTGTAAAAAACTTTTCTTTTTTTTTTAATCATATCACCCCGAGCAAGGCGGTAACGCCACTGATGTGCAGGGGGCTACATAGGAGTGAAAAGATTGGAAGAGAGAAAACCGGAAACCGCATCCTAAACAGGAAACAAGGGATGAGCCTCTTCACCTGTTCAATAGACGTGGATGGAGTGTGAACCGGGCAATAGTTTAGTCTATCTACTCCAATTGAAAAAAAAAGTGAGAAAACCGGAAACCGCATGCTAAACAGAAAACAAGGGATGATGAGTGGAATATACGTTCCTGGCATAAATAGGTCATGACTATGAGCCTTTAGTGAGCGACCGCCTGCCGTATACGACCATTTTCTGGCAGCAGTGGCGGTCGCATACGACAGGTTCCACTATATATATATATATGCGTGTGTGTGTGTGTGTGTGTGTGTGTGTGGTTAAATAAAATAAAGACAAGAGGAAAACTGTATTTTAAATCGCTTACGCGTTTCGTCCTGTGATTGACTTCATCAAGGCAAAAAGACGAAATTGATATATATATGTGTGTGTGTGTGTGTGTGTGTGTGTGTGTGTGTGTGTTATTTCTACTCACAATTTGATTTTCCTGTTTTCAACACACAAATACACTTCACCATAACAAATAACCCACTATACAGGCATTTACGTAGTCATTTTTAAGGGTGTTGTTTTCTCTGGGTGTTGTTATTTTTACCTCGTGTCTTGACTGTTACGATGCAGTTTATCTTTGTGTTATTTTGAATAGGAGCGCTCATTCCCAGGCTTCAAATGTTGTGCATGGCTGGAATTCGCATGAACATCTTTCTATTTAAAAGAAACTTTTAACACTCCATTTCTACTGTTAAATAATGTAAGGTTGTTAGCAGAAGTGAAATATTTTATATACTGAGCCTAATAGCGATATATAGCTGATAATGTGATTTATATAGAATTGTGGTGTTTTCGACCAGAACTTGTCGTAACAGATCTTTAAATTATGGGTTGATATATGTTTTTATAGCACTTTGATCTAATAAGTGATACGTGAGGTGTCTATTCAAGGAGGTGGTAGTATGTCTGATATAGGTAACTGATTTGTGACAAGAAACACAGTCTTGTACTGTGCAATGAAATTGGTTCTTTATATTGGTCATCGCTAGCTTATTTTTGATGGGGTTACTGACAACAAGGTTTGCAATCTTCCATTTTCTGTAATATATTATATTTTTTTCATGTTTTTTGGGAATTACTCCAGAAATATGGTGTTTAACGATTCTTCGCATAACGAATTCGTCCTGCTTATAGTTATTTTTGCAGTAAAAATATGTTGATGTTTTGTTGTGTGGTATTTTTTATTACTAGTGTCGTGTGTTTTTCTAAAAATAGTTTTATTTTCTACACACGCACATATATATATATATTCATCCGCAGACAGATCTGTTTCGCTGTATCACAGCTCATCGGTACGGTTAGACACCGATTGCTTTTTAACCCAGGATTGAAACCCGACCGAATTCAGCGTCAGTCAGCAATTCTATCTCAGGGCTATGGGCGTTCGGTGGAAGAAGGCAGACCTTTTTAGCGTGTATATTATCATTATACGCGCCCAATAGCCAGAGTGCTCTAATTCATTTTACTGAATGAGCGATGCGTACATGCCAGAGTAGCTACTGTTTTTCAAAGTCTACCATTCTAGAGTGCTCAATCAATATAAATATGGTAAATTGAAAGTATATGCCTATTTCAGGCGAACCATCATGCCTATACTTCCGATTTACCATTAAATAACGTGTCTGCCTTAACTTTTCTTATATTTGCTCTAAATGTATTTATATACATATATATTTAGAGCTCTCTTAGAGAGTTATCCTACCACTGTATGTACAGGATACTCCTTTGGATTCTTCTATACCCACACTGCATGTTGATATATAAAGATATAATAAAAATACAAAAAAAAACTTAATTACGGCTAGTAGATAGGATAGCTGAAAGCGCACGGATATGTAGACTATTCAGACAGTTTTTTCAAACTTTATGTCCAGAAAAGAAAACGCTTAAAGGAACACAAGAAAAAAAGATTAAAAAAGCTTAGTCGCAGTAACTAACTTGTTAGTGATCTTCAATGAAACATGTTTATCTCTGTGTGTGTGTGTGTGTGTGTGTGTGTGTGTATGTGTGTGTGTGTGTGTGTGTGTGTGTATATATATATATATATATATATATATATATATATATATACTACCAGCCATAATTATTACACCACCCCAGTGTTTTAAAAGAAATTATGTATTTCATACTATTTTTATTATTTATTGCCAAGTAAATAATTCTAAATGAAATTAGAATGGTTCTTTTGTTATTATTACTTTGCAAAATTTTACAAGGCAAAAAAGCAAAGATGAACTCGTCCGAATCACCCTAATTTTCTTCATTCTTTCATTGATGAAACTACAATATAGGTAATTATTAAATATTTATCAATTCATTTGATGCACATGTTATTGTGCAGTATTAACAAAAGAACCATTCTATTTTCATTCACAATTATTCACTTAGCAATAAATACTAAAAAATAGTATGAAATACATCATTTTTTAAAACACTGGTGTTTCCTAATAATTATGGGTGGTAGTGTATTTGTATTTCATTCACTTATAATTGTTATCCATTTCTTTGTTACTAAATTATACTAAATTACTCGGTTGTTTAAAGGTCGTTCGATACAGATAGTTAGACATTTTTGTTTTTCTGCTAGTAATCGATTCCAAGGAAAGAATTTCGTCGAAGACCGTTAATCTTTGAATTCAGCCATTTTCGACTTATACTAAGTTAAAACTTAGTAATTTTATATCTCCAAATGTATAAGGAACAAAGAAAGTATTAACAGCGATGGAAGCATTGATTTGAAACAGTGCTCAATATAGAAGTGGATCTGAGTATTTATGATAAATCAGTTAGCAAATACTATTTTTAAAATAGCGTTAACTACCTGATGAAACATAGTTCCTTCAATGTCGAAACAAAAGACCCTCGTGTCGAGTTGAGAATCTTTTATTTGAAATTTTTTCTCTGCCTAATTTTAAATTTTAAGCCTTTCATGTTTAATTGGCTTTCTTTAATTCTTTTTTTAGATTTTAGCAGAAATCTCTTGACTGGACTTTTACGACCATGTTTTTTATTTTTTTTCAATTGCAGTAGATAGATCTATCTCTCGCCCGGTTCACCTCCACCCACGTCTATTGAACAGGTTAAGAGGCTCATCCCTTGTTCCCTGTTTAGGATGTGGTTTCCGGCTTTCTCTTTACCAATCTTCTCACTTTTTTTTTCAATTGGAGTAGATAGATCTATCGCCCGGTTCACACTCCACCCACGTCTATTGAACAGGTTAAGAGGCTCATCCCTTGTTCCCTGTTTAGGATGTGGTTTCTGGCTTTCTCTTTTCCAATCTTTTCACTATTACGTAGCCCCCTGCACATCAGTGGCGGTACCGCCTTGCTCGGGGTAATACGATTAAAAAAAAAAAAAATATATATATATATATATATATATATATATATATATATATATATATATATAGTTGTGGACAGAATTATTCACACCCCATCCTATAATTAATATAAATCTTTATACCTCACATTTTCATAGAAACTTCATGTGCAATTTTATAAATCATAAAATAATAGATTTGAACGAATGTGCCATGATGTCTGCAACAAATTTTTATTTTAATGTCAAACAATAATAGAAAAAATCAACATAGGACAAAGTTATTGACCCTCTTGCCTCAGTAATGAATAGTGTAACCTTTATGCTAGAGTATTGCCTTTAATCATTTTTATCGTTCCTTACAAATTCACGACATACAGTGATTGGTATTTTGCACCATTTTTCTTTGGTTTCTAGTTGCTTCAAATTCGAAGAATTTCTTTCTCTTACTTTTTTCTTCGAATTTGAATAAATTTTCAATGGGATCTAAATAAGGGTTTTGTGTGAGGTACGTCAATACCTTGAAGTATTTCGCATCAATTCGTACCGTGTATTTCGAGTCATTGTCATGTTAGAATATCCAGTGACGCCCCAAAGACAGTTTTTATGCACTTTGACATTATTTTTTAAAATAATCAAATACCGCTCTTTACCTATGATACCCAGTACTCTCATTAGTTCTCCTGATCCAGAAGCAACAAAACATTCACACAGCAGAATGCTCCCACCCACCGTGCTTAATTGTAGGAGGGTATGTGAGTTTCGTTCACTTTCCTTCATATATAACGGGAATACATATGACCAAATAACTCTAGTTTGGTTTAATCTGACCACAAATGTTTACTCCCATGTTTTAGATGGTTTCTAGCATAAACTAATCTGTGTTTTAAGCGCTTAGTCTTAAGCAAGACAGTTTTCCTTGAGTGACAAGCTCAAAGTCCTGCTCAGTGAAAGCATCTAGTGACTGTCTTCGCTGATGCATTCAACCCTGATGTCTTTACGTCATTGACAATATCCTTTGTCATTAAGTGAGAATTCTTTGAGACATCGCCAACAATTTTCCTTTCCATTCTTCCAGAAATTAATCGTTTTCTGCAAATCATTAATTTATTCTTAACACAGTCTCGTTATGCTTATTGATAATGCTACAAATTGTCAATCTACGAACATTTAAACGATTGGAAAATGTTGAATATCAATCACCTTGCTATTAGGCCAATCCTATTTCGTTTTCAAAGTGTGTTTGTATTAAATTTTAACCTAAGAAAAATCATTGCAATTGCATTGAACAATAGTATTTCATAATTTCCATAAGGGGGGTAATTTTGGTCTATACCAATTTTTAGAAAAATATATAACTATGAATATAATAAATGGAAACTTCTAAAGATTTCACACGTTATTCAAAACTAAATACAGAATCAACTATTTATGGTAAATTCAGTAAGTATTTGCAAGTATTCGCATTTCATTAGAAAATTGAAAATATTCAGTGAGGGGATAATAATTCTGTTCGAAACAATCACTATGTGTGCGTATGTGTGTTTGTCTGTGTGTCTGTATGTCTGTGCGTATTGCATCCTTATATAATCAGTTGATGTACTTTAATAAATATCTGTAAACACTTTTATATAGTATAGAAATATCTACTTCTTTTATGGTATGTTGAACACAATATGAAGAAAAGGGGCTGATAGCAGTTAAGGAACCAATAATCAGAAAATTGATTTTTATAAAAAGTTCTCTACCCCTGGTAGTTGGGTAGAAAACACCTAAAAGAAAAGATTTATTGTATGATAGTCTGACAAACTGTACCAAAACTACTACGTGATTATTTATCGAGTCTCCCACTTCTTTTTTTTTTTTTTGTTTTTTTGTTCGCTTTGTCCTTACCTTTTTTTTTTAATCATATCCCCCCGGGCAAGGCGGTAAGGCCACTGGTGTGCAGGGGGCTACGTAAGAGTGAAAAGATTGGAAAAGAGAAAGCCGGAAACCACATCCTAAACAGGGAACAAGGGATGAGCCTCTACACCTGTTCAATAGACGTGGGTAGAGTGTGAACCGGGCGATAGTTCAGTCTATCTACTCCAATTGAAAAAAAAATAAACAAAAAGGAAAAGTGAAAAGATTGTAAAAGAGAAAGCCGGAAACCACATCCTAAACAGGGAACAAGGGATGAGCCTCTACACCTGTTCAATAGGCGTCCTGATTCTTTTATGAGATTAGACTGATAGAACATAATGAAATTTAAATAACAGAAATAAGAAATACTAGCTGATATAAGTAATATAATTTTCGTTCTTTTCTACTTTAACTAGAAATGGATAGATCTATATCATAAAACCAATGATTGCATTAAATGAAATACATAATTTGTTGTTGTAAAATAGCCGGCCATTTCCAGCAAAGGGTGTTTGATTTCTGAAGCTGAAAATAGAACAGGGTTAAGTACCTTTGCCTGTCTGTCTATTATGGCTATAGGCATATACCCCCTCCCTTACATCATTAATAATGACTTTCCTAATTACATTGTCGATGAACAAATTAGACGAGCTATTAGAAATATTAACATTAATAAAAAAGAACATACTTCCTCAAATAACGCTGAACGTATCAACCTTTTATATTGTAATCCAATCTATTCTCACTATAGACAAGATGAAAAGGTCCTAAAAACACTTAAGTACTAATATATCCCCCCCACAGATCCCAGTAAAAAATTAAAACTAATCGTATATTATACTAAATTTAATACAACCAACTTAATCATTCGCAGTAACTCCACCAACCAACATGCATTTTGCAAAAAAAACAAGAAAACATTGTATATCAATTTAAATGTCCTTTGAGAGATTGTATCTCTGACAAAAAAGCAATATGTTGGTCACACGACAAGTACGCTATCAAGAAGGCTTTCATGACATCATCATCGATTGCGCAGTTATTTAAAAAAATAGTTATTTTGTTAATACTGCACAATAACATGTGCTTCCTGTCCACATTCACGATTTAAGGAAATATTAATTGACAATTCATTCATACTCCACCATGAAAATAATAAACAAAAACTTCAAATTCTCGAAACCATCTTTATCAAAAAATTAAAACTGACACTAAGCAAAATTAATTATGAGTATAGTAACAATGTTCTAAAATGCCTATAACAATAGGCGTTTATAATATCTAAGCTGTAATTTTTTAAGAAAAATGCAATTGTTTAAAACATGTTAATTGTAATTTTTAGATACTGAAAATTAAATTACCTCCCTTGCGCCAAATGTGCATGTATATATATATATATATATATATATAGTAATAATAATAGAACTCATATCAAATACCCAAATTATTAGAATTTAGAATATATAGTTATCAATAAGAATAACTAACGCAATACTATTCAATAAATAAATAGCTGTTCAATGGACTTATTTCATTGATCAACTCCACGAATTCACCAAAAACCGTTCGTCAGAGTCAGTCTGATAAATTTATTGACATTATTATTGTGAGATACCTCACCCCTTATCAGCTTTACGCAAATCCCTGGAGTAGCTTAGTAAGATGTCCATTGAATATATATATATATATATATATATATATATATACACGTGACTCTTCAGAAATGAATTCTCTCGGTGACTGGCGTCTGTATACACTGCTTACATACAAGGCGTTAAAATTTCCTTTCTCTGACCCCATGCGCCGATGGCTTAGGGAGTAGAGACTCCGACTGACACCAAATCGGTCGAGTTTTCGATCCCGGCCAGAAGCAAGTGGATATGTCTAGCCACACTGATGAGCTGTGATACAGCGAAACAGGCTTGTATGTGGATGACTAATATATATATATATATATATATATATATAAACATGCGGTGTAGATATAGAAGAATCCAAAGGTGTGTCCTGTACATAAAATGGTAGGATAATTCTGTAAGAGAGCTCTAAATATATATGTATATAAATACATATAGAGCAAAGATATGTAGAAATGAAAACAGACACGTCATTCCATGGTTAAGCGTAAGTTAGATCAATTTCAGGCGAACCATCATCAGCTTCCGTCTTTAGTGTTCAGAAGATTTTACACGACGAATTCGTGTAAAATTTTCTGAACACTAAAACACAAGTTGATGATGGTTCGCCTGAAATAGATCTAAACTTCCGCTTAAGCATGGAATAACGTGTCTGTTTTCATATATATATATATATATATATATATGTATATATATATATGTATGTATGTATGTATGTATATATAGGTAGAAAATAGTTTTGGTGAATGTAAGGAAAGTAATTATGTTGTGAAAAATGAAGTATTTTCCTACATCATAAATCAAACATATAGAATTACCTTCGCATGCTTATTCATGCGTACATACATTTGTTAAAACACTGCGAGTTAAAACAGAATGTCATGTCATATTTGTAGTCGTTATAGAAAAAACGTTTTTTGGAAGCTGGATTCGTGACATTGGTGATATACTCTTTTGTTTGTCACCGAGAGTTTTTTTTTCACAAAAGTCAAGAAATTTAGCTCAGTTATTTTTATTACTTATTAAAAGAACTTGGATTTCTGATCTAAAAATGCTCATACTAAATCAATAATTTTCTAAATTTAAAGGTTTTTTTTTATTAAATATTCAACTGATCTGATTACATAGAAACTTTAACTGGAAGCTGGTTACGATTATAAGGTATGACTGTCGCAGCCTGCTGTTCCCATTTGTCATGATTTTCAACAAAAGGGCGATTTTGACATCGCATGCCAAAATCAGCATGACGACATTCCAGCCTACGCCGATTCTGCCAGACGCTGACGACATTTCAGCCTGTGCCGTTCATATCCCACGCCGACGACGTTACTGACGACATTCCAGCCTGACCCGTTCATACCAGACGCGACTACGTTCCCGCTGACCGACGACGACGTTCCAGACTGTGTCGATCCTGCCAGGAGCTGACGACTTTCCAGCCTGTGCCTTTCATACCAGACGCTGACGACGTTCCTCCGACCAACAACAACATTCCAGCCTTTTTCCCGATTTCCTACTGTCAAGTCTATCACCATAAAATTGACATTGAAACTCAACATCTTCACTTCCGTCTTTGATGTTTTCACACATTCAAAAGTTTGTGGGGTCGAGACCCTTACTTTAACTTGGCTCCGCAACAATGTACCCCTGCATAATGGAGTCTAATCTACTTTGATTTTTATTAAGTATCGACTTACATTGCTATCATGAATATGGTTAAATTTATTGTTGACCAAAACTGGGGTGTAAATATTTCCTATTCACTCGTTCCAATTATAAATAGTTATCTGCTGGAATTGCTTTGCCTTGTCATAAAGACCATGTCATAAACGAAATGAACTATATTCCATAATACTGAAATAGACTTTTTCTTTAGAATTCATATTTCAACAAGGAAATATATAGCTTCGTAGGGAATTTGATGCATTGTTAACAATTCTTGAAGCATTTAATCTTTTTAATATTTTTTCCCTCTTCCAAAATGTGACATTACATGTTAAAATTGGGATGTTTAGCACGGATTTTGTAGACAAGTTAACATTTTTGTGTTAACTGACTTCGACCTGCTGCAAAGTGTCAACGGGAACAAACTTGAAAATGTTTTTTTGTTTTGTCTTGTTTTTTTAATTAACTCAAACCAACCACAATTTTTTGATAATTCCCTTTGTTATATACGATGTGGTGCACGCCTTAAATTTCTCATCTTATTTTATAGTATATTTTCATGTCTTTTTCCGGACCCTGAATATATATATATATATATATATATATATATATATATATATATATATATATTATAAAAGAGTTTTTATTATTACTATGGTTAATACACATTTCACCGCTTTGAATGGGAGTGATTTTAGTTTTTGGCGTTATCTTTACATTCTTTTTTACATGTTGGCTATTTTAATTATCAAATTTCGAATATTACTACAGTTATTTTTCTGTTAGCATCTTTATATTTAACTTTCCCTTGTATGCAGAACCACTTTAAAGCAAAAAGTTTGTGATTCAACCATAAGCGTATTATTATTTACTGTTTACTTTTCATTTGACAAAGGTGTCACAGACTTACAGGTCAATAATCTGTGGTCATATTTTATGGTAAAGCCTATATTTTACCAGATTTCCGTTATGTTCAGATTTTAAGATAATAATGAGGAGGAAACATGAATAAAATCCAAGAGGAAAATAATAACATCAAATATTTCAACAAAAAGTATAGTAAAAAAAGGATTAATGACAACAGAAATATTGATTATGAAACCATCAAAACGTTGGCGAAGAACACGGAGAAAAGAAGGAATAAAGCGAAAAAGTAGATAAGGGAAAAAAAGGAAATAAAAGAAAGAAAGAAAGAAAGACAGACAGAAAGAAAGAAAGAAAAATGAATGCAATATTTCATGATAAATAGTAATAAAGAACGGTAGAAATAAAGAAAGAAAGAAAGAAAGAAAGAAAGAAAGAAATTTGAAGCAGTAGTCCACGTGATTAATAGGAATTGTTCGTGAGGAAAAGACACACAAGCGTCATAAACGCCTACGCTGATAAAATAAAACCTGTTGGTTATGATCTGTTGCAATGGAAAAATTTTAGTTACTGCTTGTTCTTCCGTGGTGTTAGGGAAACAAAATATTATCCGTAAACACATCTCAACAGAAGTGGTGATCCAATGTGCGATTAAATCAATTTACCGGGCTATCAATATTTCATCTTCGACATCAGAACTGTAGTAGGAGAGGAACCATGTCCGCACTTTAGAAAAGGTTGATGATGCCTCTGTTGCGTGTGATTCCGTTCTGCTTTCTAATGACTTTAACGCGAACTTTCCCAAGGCAATTTCACGACACTGGTTACCTGGAAACATCAGAAAGGTGCGTCTGCTTGAAAAAAATAAAAACTGGCCTTTTAAACAACCCCATCGCTTATGTTCCGATTGATAAAAATCATTTTCTACTTGCAGAACAGTCAGGTAGAATATACCTATATTTCGACAGTAAATATCCCAACCGGGAACTGGTGATTGACATGAATTCCAAATCTGCTTTTACTGGCCAACCGATCGACGAAAGTGGTCTTCTGAGTATCGCCGTACACCCAAATTTCGAAAAAAACCACAAGTTTTATGTTTATTACATATCTAACAACATGCATCAAGCAGTTATCAGTGAATTTGTCCTATTGAATGAGCTTCCTCTGGATTTAAACTCAGAGCGGAAGATTTTAGTTGCGCAACGACAGGCTGATACCCGGGAACATGGAGGACAGGTAAGATAATAGTTATATATAATTTCTTTTTCACTTAATCCTTTTAACATTATTTCTGCATTTGTATGTTTACGCTAAAATCATCTTGTGTTTGTCGCTCGAATTACAGTAAGTCTCCAATACTTTCTTCAACACTGTTGTCTTAATAGTTTCAACCTTACTTCGAATTTCCGTATACTCCTATGTAGTTTTTTTAGATCTTGTAATAGCGTGATAAGAGCTACCAGAGACATGGAGACGTGGAAAGCCATGATCGCCTACGTCCTGAAATGACATGGCACATAAAAGAAGAAGAATATCTCTAAGTTGAGCAGAGTATTAAAAGACAGGAAAATCTCACTAAAAACAAAGAAGAGAGTTCTGGATTGCTATGTGATGTCTGTCCTTCAATACAGCAGTGAATGCTGAACAATATAATCAAAGATGAAGAAAAAACTTGAAGCAACTGAAATGTGGGTCTACAGAAGGATGCTGCGAATATCATGGATCGAGCATGTGAACAATGATAAGGTTTTAGAAAAGATGGGAGCGAAAAGGAAATTAATACTCAGCACCAGAAAAAGACAGCTGAAGTTCTTGGGACATGTGATGAGGAATGAAGGCTTAAAAAATCTGATACTCACAGAACATATAGAGGGAAAGAGAAACAGGGGAAGGTAGTGGATAACATATTTGAAGGGCCTGAGCAGGTGGATGACAAAGTGGGGTTCGGGTGAGGTAACAGGAAAAAGCGTGCTAAGAGCTACCAGGGATAAGGAGACGTGGAAAGCCACGATCGCCACGTCCTGGAGGGACATGGCACATAGAAGAAGAACAGCTCTCGTTATTATAGACACGACTTCAGCCTAACTTCAGAGTAAATGTCAGTGATAGCTATCACTAAGAAACATTCTGCTCGGTATTCTTGTTGACTTTAACAATACAATGGTCTGAACTATCTCTGGTCTTTAAATGTTCTAATCATTTTTCCAGTGTTCTCTTATAAATATGATTGTTAGTTTAATTTTCTATAATTTACGAAAAGAAATTCTGATATTCATTTGTTTGTGACGCATATTTCTATTTCGCCTGGGAAGGATACAATTTGATAAATTTCACATATTATTATTATTACTAGTATTACTAGTATTATTACTTCTTTCTTTGTTTTATGCTTCTTAAAGTTTCTTACCCTAGACATGGGATAAATCAAGGTAGTGAATATATGTAGTGTGTTAATATGAATTCTGAAGTTAAGTGATATTTAATATGTGTTGTGTTTATGTTTTCTTTACATTGAGTAGGTGAGAAGTTCCTTGCAGTACAATATTTTTAATCTCTTGTAAACAGAAGCCAATAAGGATCTCGTTAATGTTCTTGTCTGTACCTTTTGTTAATCATACTCACGATTCCAATTATTATACGTGTTTTTTTTTTGTTTTTTTTTTAAATCATATCACCCCAAGCAAGGCGGTAACGCCACTGATGCGCAGGGGGCTATGTAAGGGTAAAAAGAATGGGAAAGAGAAAGCCGGAAACTGCATCCTAAACAGGAAACAAGAGATGGGCCTCTTCACCTGTTCAATAGATGTGGGTGGAGTGTGAACCGGGCGATAATTTAGTCTATCTACTCCAATTGAAAAAAAAAAAATAATAAAAAAGGAAAAGAGTGAAAAGATTGGAAAAGAGAAAAGAGAAAACCGGAAACCGCATCCTAAACAGGAAACAAGGGATGAGCCTCTTCACCTGTTCAATAGATGTGGGTGGAGTGAGTTTTTATTTGCCAAATCTTTTCCAGAACCTTATGTTTTCTTATTTTGTCATATTCTTTAACAGATATATTTTTATCTGATTGCACTACCATATCTATGAGAAAGCATTTCTTTGTTGTCTTTAATCAGAATATCTGATTTATTCATTTTTACATCTGTCAGTATCATTTAAAGTCCCAAATAATAGTGACATCATGGCTTTATATGGATGGTTCAGGGTGATGTCCATATTTCTTTTAGTATGTGGTGTGCTGTAATATTGTCATATCTCGCGGTGAATACACTGCGCAATCTTATCATATATCATATCCGCCTGTGGAACTCACTCCCGTATTCCTGCTTTCCTGACGGCTACAACCTCCAGAAATTTAAATGCAAAGTTAATACTCATCTACTAACCACTGGCCTCTAGCTCTCTCCCCTCCCCTGTATAACCTTCCCTTTCTCTCCACCTATGTATCTGTCATCGCACCTTCTTTCTCAGCTTTCTATTGTTCCTTTCTAACTAGCTTGTACTCCTCACTCTTTTCTAATTATTCTTTTTACATTTATGTAACCCCCTGCACATCAGTGGCGTTTCCGCCTTGCTCGGGGTGAAATGATTAAAAAAAAAAATGTTGATAACTGTATTTCTTCAGTGTCAAGAATTTCAATATATTATTTACATAAACTAAATGTTGAGTTCGCAACATTATTTATTATGTTTGTCTGATAATTCTTGGCATTAACACTGCGCGGCCATTATAAATGCCTCCGTCTCTAATTTTGGCCTTCCACTCTTCAGCCACTGATGGCTTTTCTGTTGATCTACAACTGCATCATTAATTAATCGGTATTACAACAGTAGATAGTGGACTTATCCGTTAATAACGCATAATATTTCGCTTTCTTACAAATAGCAACTGAACGGCACTCTAATAAAATGGTTTCTGACATGAAAGGTTATACGAAGCAAATGTGTATTATTTTATCACACTATACTGGAAAAAAATGTACTATTGATATGCATGAATCCTGCATAACTGTCAACTGTCGAAATAAAGAATTCTTGTTCATCACTGGTGAAAGTTTATAACCAATGATGGTGACTCTGTGAAAAATAGTGATAGAACACAGCAATGTTTTCTCCACACTCCACAGTCACAATTGCAGAGAACACCTCTAAGATGATGTGGAGGAAAAAGAGGTTCAAATTCTGGGTGTGCAGTCAACCTGAATTCAAAGTCAAGAGGAATTACAGGATGTCATAATAACAAAATTGACACAAATTTCGAAAATGTGTTGCTTGAACATCGTCTAATCCATTCCTAGATGAACTGAGGCTATTTTAAAAGTACAAGAAAGGTATACCTAATAAAGCGACTGGTTCGATTCCTCGTGTTAATGTGACCTTAGACCATCTTTAATCATAGGATTCTTTATTAAGTAGCATGGACAGTTTGTTTTTGTGACTAAGAGAGGGGGTAAAATTGCTGAAAAAAAGTAATTTTAAAGAAAATCTTACATATAAACTGCTTGAATCTTACATGCTTTTTTTTTGGACGTATTATGGCCTTGAAATCTATTTGTAATCTATTGCACTTTGAAATCTATTGCACTGGTTTTTCATCAAATTGAATATCATTTTGAAAACAGAAAAATATTTTCTCCGTCTAAAGTAAAACGATACAGAGAAATGATAACATTTTCCCTTATACGTTATTAGTTAGGAAAGGTTTTGAGATGTGTTTTAAGGTTTAAGATAGAATCGAACCATTTACTCTTCAAGATTAATTTGTATATATATTTGATTATATTTCATGGTGAATTTCGATGAAAACTAAATCCATCTAATAGAGCTATACATATTTAACAAACCAAAAGATATGTATACGAGTGTGTGATGACCAGTTCTCGACACAATTAGAAACACTCTTCCTAAAACATGTATGATCTGATATATGGTCAGATTTTAGGAAATAGTCTAGGACCCTATATCTCTCCGTGGTTCTCTCCGGCCTGCTCGGCCGCCATTGCCCACAGGAACCATTACTTCCGTCTATTCCGGAGACAGTCAACTGATCACAATAGGCGCCTGTTCACATCTGCTCACAATGAGTGCAAGAGAACCCTAAATAACGCCAAACAGTTGTTTGCTGAAAGAATGCGACAGCACATAGCTGACCGCAAGTTCGGCTCCAAGGACTACCGGAGGATTTGTAAACGAGTGCTCAACAATAGAAAATCCTCAATACCTCCTTTAATCCATGGATTTGAGGTTCTCGCGTCACCTGCGGACAAAGCTGAGTGCTTTGCCCGCAGATTCTCATCCAACTCCACATTCGACTCGTCCGGAGTACACCCACCCGACTTCCCTATTACAACTGCACGACGTATATATTACCCCGACAGTAGTATCCAGAGTAATTTCAAAACTCGACGCCCATAAGGCGTGTAGAGACGATGGAATCCCGGTGATAGTCATTAAGTGGTGTGCTCCTGAACTTTCCCCTGTCCTCTCTAAACGATTTAACTACTGCCTTTCTGCTTCCTGCTTTCCTGCATGCTGGAAGTTCTCTTCAGTCGTTCCTGCATTTAAGAATTGTGGTGAACCCTCGGACCCATCCAACTATCGCCCTATCAGTCTTCTACCGATATTCGGGAAAGTATTCGAGGCTATAATCAATGCTGAAATAGTTCATCATCTCACCACCCACAAACAACAGGCAATATGGCTTCCGCTTTGCCGGGTCCACGGCCGACCTGCTAACAACCGTAACGGAATACATGCTACAGGCCCTTGATGAGTCTGACGAGGCTCGCGCGGTTGCTCTGGACATCTCCAAGGTTTTCGACAGGGTTTGGCACTCTGGCCTCCTATGCAAACTATGCGGTTATGGTATTACCGGTCGCCTGCTTGACCTAATCCAATCTTTCTTAAATAACCGCAAAATGAAGGTCGTTCTGAATGGGCGTGCCTCTTCGTCCTACAGCACGAATGCTGGTGTCCCACAGGGCTCTATCCTGGGCCCGACGCTCTTCCTTATTTTCATCAAAGACCTCCCAGATGAAATCAAGTCCCAAGTAGGCATCTACGCAGATGACACTACAATATACTCCCGCGCCAGTAAGAAACCTGTCGTGGCGGACAGACATAATCTCGCTGCTGATCTTGAACGGGATCTACACTCTGTGGTGAACTGGGGCAAGAAGTGGCTTGTCAACTTCAATTCATCTAAGACCAAACTGTTGTCTGTCAACTATTACAGGCAACCTCTCCTGCCTCCCATAAGCATGGACCAAGCGATTCTCCCAGAGAGTAATACACTACACCTCCTCGGACTTATCCTGTCCTCAGACCTCAAATGGAACCACTATATTGAATCCATAGCAAAATCTACTGCTAAGAAGGTTGCGCCACTATGTCGATCCAGGATGTTTTTTCCGCCTGAATCCATCCTGCATATATACAAGTCAACCATCCGTCCGTGCATGGAGTACTGCTGCCATTTATGGTCAGGTGCCCCTGCCATTCTTTTCAGTGTTCTTGACAGGCTCCAAAGGAGAGTCTGTAATGTGATAGGTACGATCTGGCGGCTCGACTGCAGCCACTTCCCCATCGTCGAAATGTGGCCTCCCTTTGTCTGTTCTATAAATACTTTCATGGCTTCTGCTCGGACGAACTTAAGTCTCTGATGCCTCCTCAACAGGTGTTTACTCGCGCAACCAGACTGGCAACTGGGTCCCACCCATTCACAGTCAGGTTAGTCAAATGCAGACGACAATTCTACTCATGCAGCTTCTTCTCTCGCACTTCCCGCCTGTGGAACTCTCTCCCGTATTCTTGCTTTCCTGACGGCTACAACCTCCAGAAATTTAAATGCAAAGTCAATACTCATCTACGAAAGAGACATGACTGACTGGGCAGAAGATTATCCCACAGTAGGTTGCCATTGCTTTCTGCAGTAGACTGGTTGCCAGCCAAGGCTATAGAACCCAATCTGTCCTGTTATTTAACCCATAACTGGAGGGAAGAGACGGATTAATACCTTTCCCAAGGGTATTTGCGTGTAAGTGAAAGCAATGAATTCAGCTGGAATTCGAACTCGGCTAAGCGATTTCTCGTTCCGAGCCGATATCCACTGAGCCACAACGCACACATTACCAAAAAAGATTTTAAAGACATCAATTTAATTAAATAATTCTAGCTTCTCCGGATATTAATTCAGAGAAAATTTATGATCTATTATTAAGAGAGAGTTATATGAGAATAAAAATCAATATTCAATCAAAGATTTCTGGGAAGCAATAAAAACTACTGCCAGTACTGTTAATGTTAAAATAACAGAAATATTAACAAAATCAATGTGTGAAAGATTGATAAAGAATATAGAATGTGAAGAAGTTCTTATTAATATGAAAAATAATAAAATAATTGTTAATTGAAAATATTTGTTTTCTATATTTTTTTAATTCATTCATAAATAAAACAATTGTTACCCCTAATTTGCATAATAAAGCCTGATACCTTAAAAAGAAATTATTATCAATAAATTTTAATAAAGGTAGATTTTGTTAGCTGAAACTAGTTTAATATACTGCTTAAATAAATATAAGTACATTCTGAAAAATTCCTAATACAATTTTTCCATCTCCTTTGAGATGTTTATTGATTACCATTTTTGCTTTTACTCACAACAATAGTTAGTTTGCTATATATTATTTATCAAAATGGTTCTTGTATTTTAGATTGTTAAGGAAGGAGGTAATTCTATTTATGTGTGTACAATGCGATTGCATCTGTAATATGAACTTTATTTTTGGTGTTAAGAAGGTAAATATATTTATTACTTTATATCCAATGCAACGTTCCGCTTTTCACATCTCAGTTCTTACGCAATTTGCAAGCTCAATCCTATGTTGCATCTTCCCTCACATTAGTTCAAATATTATTGCCACAAATTTTCTATTGTTTTTTTTTGGGGGGGGGGGGGGGGTCGGATGATACACAGAATCGTAGAGAAAATTTTATACCGTCATTTGCTTTTTTAGAAAAGCGCGAATAAATTAATTAGCCATTTTCCAGCGATAAACACTGAATCGATACCGTCTTTTTTAAGAATTCACTTATAAAAAGTGTGCATAAGTAAAGACTTTCGTTCTAGAAACTTTTATAACACCATTACATTAATATATTTGGCAATGTTTGACCAGTAAATTTTCTTTCCACACTTTAAATAAGCTACTTTCATTGGTTGCAGTTTTACACGATACACAATTTTAAGATAAGAATAATAACAATTATAACAATAATTGTAACACTGACAAGTTTAAATTCAATATACATATATTGTTTTTTTTTATTCATATTCAATATTGTTACCTATACTTTCATCTTAATAACTTTTCATACTTTAATTCACTTGTAAAGAATTTTGTTGGGAACATTGCTGGCACGAAAACCTTTTTTTAAATATCAACCTATGCAACCATCAAATTTGAGACTAAAGTTGGAACAAAATCTTTTACATGATGCATACATAAGTATAGTAAGTAAAAATACGTAAATACCATGAAGCTTACCTGTTTTGTCATCTGGTCTTATATGGGTGGGAGCATAAGTTTTATTCCACAGAATTTCCAGAAAGTTTTGTTTTATATTGTTTGTCATGGAAGCTCTCATCTTCCTATAAACAAATTAAAAACAAGAGAAATAGTGTTTTGTGTTATCGGTCTGTTTTTACAAACTAGAGTATCATTGAAAATCAGCAATTTATTGTGTTGTTATAAAACATTCCGTATTTATCAACAAAATGCTTTATTCATAAAAATTCAACTCATTATTTCGTTTTTACAGTATCTCCTCTAACTTTCTATGATTTTCTGCGGTCCGAGCCCTTTAATCCTGCACCCTTGAGACCAGACTACTGTTGGGCCACAGAAAATTCCTGATAATAGAAATATCACCTCTAAAAAATATTTGTAAACAGCTCATTCCGTATATATACTGCTATGTTATCAAAAGCAGAACAAAGCTTCAAATAGAAAATAAAACAATCACTAATGCTTCCAGACTAGGTATTTATTGTATCAATACAAAGACTAACAAAAAAAGCCTAAAACTAAAAAATAGTAGATACTTACTATGAGTAAATATGCAGCTATATATAAGAAATGAGCAAGACCGTATCACTAAAACACTCTATAGCCGTCGGCTGCTATGGATAGCTATATACAACGCCTGATACGATCCTCTTAGCCACTGAACGAACCAAGAGAGGATGATTAAAAAATAAATACAGGACCATGGAAGATACCGGACCACGCAGTGCCAGATTAAAGAGATCAAACCGTATCACCTTTTTTGCAAAATTGTGTATTCCATCACAAAAAATATTTGTGTCTTTAATTCTATTATAACACGACCCCTAGCTAAGTTCAACCAACCTTTCTGACTTTCAGTCGATTCCACCCACGTTGTGTTTGTTGATCTCGTATCGTACAAAGCGTGTCATCAACCGACTAGGTTAGACCAGACACGCGTAGGAACGGTATATAATGAAAATCTAGATTTAAGACTACCACGCCACAGTGTAGATTTATATATATTTAGATATAGGATGTGCGTTGTGGTGTAATGGATATCGACTCGGAACGACAAATCGGGGAGCCGAGTTCGACTTCCGGTTGAATTCCTTCCATTTACTTACGCCCAAATACCGTTTGGAAAGGTGTTAATCCGTCTCCTCCCTCCAGTTATGGGTTAAATAATGGGACAGATTGGGTTCTATAGCCTTGGCTAGCAACCAGTCTACCGCAGAAAGCAATGGCGACCTCTTCTGACCAGTCAGTCATGTCTTTTTCGAGACATGATCGCCCAAAGCGTGAATCACGTATGGCACTCAACTGTGACTGAACATACAAAATTACAAGGGTGGCAAAGCTAAGTGACGCAAAAAAATATCAGTTGGCTGATATTTCAGTAGCACATTAATATTCGTGATTTATTATCTTCACGGGACAATGATTTATTCAATTTGCAGCTTGTTGAATTTGGACTGACCGCCTCTTACAATATCTCTGAGGGCAGTTATTTCAGCTGGTCTGCATCAATTCATCGCTGGTCCCCGTCTCATTGAATTTCCTTTTCCACCCCAGTTCTATTAAAAAGACACAAAACCAGTGTGTTGAAGTTAGATACGGGATTTCTATTCCCTCTCCCTATATATGACTTACTATCTCGACATGTAAATAATATCATTTAACCATTTCGACTTCTAATGGAAGGGGAGAAAACTCACTCTCTGTTATTGTCTGCCTGTTCCTATCAGCTATCCTGGTAATCAGTAAACAGGAAAACCTCAAGGCCGTATTTTGACATAGGGTCACATATCGTCAAAACCCACTGACAAATATTTTGACAAACTAGCTTTGATAAATTCGCTTACTTCTTCCGACAAAAATAATTTTGCCTTCATTGTATTTGGAATCTGTATTTTTCAATTTTTATCACTTCGGTTACTTTTCCCAAAAAAAAAATAATTGTATTCTCCAATTTTAGAGAAATCTCTTCTCATCTTGAAAATCACTTAAAATTAATACCAGCCATCTGAAAATAGGGTTACACTATTACTTGAATTATAAAACGTTTCGCCTCATAAACGCAGTATTTTTCCGATAATGAAGTTGTTATTACATAAAGCAATAAAAAACACATTAGTTCAAGTATATTCTTGACAGCTTTTCACTTTTCATTTTTAGATTTTCTTTGGTATTGACAAGATGCTCTACATCTCCGTCGGGGCCGGTATGGATGAATGGGAAAGCTCTGCCCAGAACAAGTAACAACATTTTGTTTTTATTTTTTCCGCCCAAATATATTTGTTCATTTTTTATCTATTTAAGTATCTTATAGGGGTCATTTATGCATTTATTTTTATTAATATAGAATTCACATCTATTTTAATATATGCTTTCATCATTCTTATATCAGTATTAGCCGTAAAATATCAGTTTTTCTTGTTACTATAAATTTCATTGCTTAAAATGTTTGTTCAGTTTATAACTAAAACATTCAGTTTTTTTCCAAGAATTTTTCTAAATATTATATTAATTATTCTTGATTACTTATCGTTTTGACCGATATATTTTATGACCATTTTTAAGTGTACAATTTCTTTCAGAATATAAGCCAGAAAATAGTAGTCAACATACAATATGGCTCCAAATATATTAATTGAACCAGTCAATTAAACCTTACAACCGAAGAAGGCTGTATAATGAAATCTCAGAAAAATAACATAATACAAGCTGTTGCTTTTTTATTTACTGTTATTGTATTAATTATTTATTTAAAATTTTGTGTCAAAAAGTTTTCACTCAACAAGAAGATTCAAATGCAATAGCAAAAGACTTTTGATTTTAAAAAAAACTGTGCTATTCCTATGTGGAATTCGTGATCTTAGAATATTCACTAAATTAAATTTTCTAGTGTTTATTATTAAATTTATACACTGATACCTTGGATTTACATCCATCACAAGTAGAATCAACATATATTTTTTATATTCAATTCCAAGCATGGTGATAATGCGACTAACACACAAGGGGAATACTGAAATTGAAGGAGGAGGAAAAGACTTTAGAAAGAACCGGAAACCCAATCCTAAACAGAAAACAAGGGTCTTGTAAAGTCATATATACCAGAAATAACACCTTCGAAGAATGTTGTTAGACCATTTTCTTTAATCCCTTGAATGTTTATGTCCACATATATTTCTTATTTTTACAGCGTAACGTGATTCCAGCAGCACGATTACTCTAATTACACCAAAACGAGGTCGACTATGTTTGTTCTCTGGCGATCTGTGTTCAAACTAAAATGTTAGCAATAACATTTTATTCATATATGACACCTCTCCTTTGAGATGACTTCCTCTGGAGTCTATATCTCTTTAGCTTCAGTTCATTATTTTAAAATTCTGTTGCTGTTCCTTTTCTCTGGCCGTAAAACCTTGGTTCAACAATTTCTTATGGCGTGGTTACGTCAATCGTGTCATAAAATATTCCAATAGGTACCTCTTTTCGGAGACTTTCTAAATCGGTGAATCTTCGTTTTAACTGATTAAGATGTCCCTGTACCATGTATGTCATTTTACCAATCTGTTTTTATAACGCCATCTTCCCAGAATTCTTTTCCACGTTGATACATTTTACGAAACACCTTATCTCCAGGTTTAAAGTATTTACTATTGCTATTTGCTATTTCTTGATGTGCTCGTATAATTTTTCTCAATTGCATGCCTGTCCTCGGACAGAGATACAACCAAATCGCACTCTGTCTTCGAGGATAGAAACGCAACTGAAAGATGATTTGGATCCCCACCCACCACAAAAGGGGGCAGGTAATAGTATGTTACGTTTAACGATCCTGCGAAGTCTATATGTGTTCTAGATCATGGAATATCGGTTTTCGGCCAAGGCTGAAATTATATAGGCGGTGACTTCGTTGTCAGAGCACAACATCTGCATGATTTTACGAAAGTTTCAATATCATCATCCATTTTTGGCCAATACGTATAACACTTCATTAAGGATTTCATCATAGAAATTCCTGGATGTTCTATGTGAAATTCTTTTAGCATACGTTTCTGCAACGATAATAATATCACGCTTCTTTCTGAGTAGATAAGTGCATTATTGCATAATGAAAATGCGTTATTTCCAATAATATTCACTTTTCTATTTTTTCTTTAAATCTTATTTGCTTCTTCATTTTTATCATAAAGTTGTCTTTTTTCGACTTAGTTCTTATTTCCTCTAATGTTACGGGCATTTCTCTTACTGTATCGCATAATATATTATTGATTTCATTTTCGGCTCTTATCGCCACAATTACAAGTAGTTCGCAGAATTTTAGTATTAGCCTAAATAGTTCGTCCGCATGACTCAATTTTTGGGGTGGTAGAAACCCCATTTTATAATTATATTTTAATAGGTTAGTTCATCAGCGCTGCAGTCTATTTGCTGTATGTGTAGGAAAACCCTTTTTTATCCATATATGGTCAATAATGGACGATGGTCTATCTGAAGTATGAATTCTCTACCATGTTTGAATTTATGAAATTTTTCATAGTAAATATGACGACCAATGCTTCCTTTTTTCATCTGGCTGTAGCCTTTTTTTTTCAGCTGCTTTGAATGATCATGAGCTATTGGTTTAGTTTTTCCGTCTTCATATTTATGTAGTATTACCGCTCCAACACCCGAATCCCTTGCATCTGATGCCACCACAATCTTTAATGAGCTAATGACAAGACCGACTTTAAGACTTTCTTAATTTCTTCTAAAGCACTTTGACATTTATCTGTCCAATTCCATTTAATATCTTTTTTTAGCAGGTTATTCAAGGGTTCCCTTAATTCATGAATGCTTTGTATATATAACTGATATTAATTAGCAAATCCTAAAAATGCTTGTAATTTTGTTACATTTGTTAAAGCGGGCATGTCTTTTATTGCGCTGGACCTTGAAATATCTGGTGATGTAGGATAAATTATCAATACAAACGGTTTTTGTATCGATAATTTATCCTAGATATTTAATACTGGACAAACAATTCGCATTTTCCTTCACTGATCTGAAAACCGTAGTCTTGAATTCTTTCAAATACTTTTTTATAATCTTCCGTATGTTTATTTCGGGTCTCACTTTTAATAAGTACATCATTTAAATATGTTTTGTGCACAATCCAAACCAGTAAGCATTGTATCCATGATCTGCTGGAAATATGCTTGGTGCTACTTTTATACCGAAAGGAAGCCGGTTAAATGTGTATAGTCCTCTATGAGTGTTAATTGTTAATAGTTTTGAGTACTCTTCATCTACTAGTACTAGTAGGTAAATGACTGACAGGTTCACTTAAGAATAACACTTACCACGATCTAATTTACCAAACATTTCTTCTGGACTTGGTAACGGGTAGTTATACTGTTGCAAACTTTTATTTAGCCCCGTTAAAAAAAAGAGCACATAGGCTGATTTTATTTTATTTTATTTTATTTTATTCTTAACGTAAACAGTTGGTGATGCCAATTCGGAATAGTCTATTTTTGATATAACACCCAATTATTCGAGTCTCTAAAATTCCTTATTAATTGGTTGTAAAGCAGCGAAAGGCTTCTTTTTGGCTTAAATATCCGTGTTGCATTCTCATTAGCTTCAAATTTAGCTTTTGTTTTTGTGCATATCGCTAAACCTTCTGAGAAGACTTCTGGAAAACTCCTTTTTATTTCATTCTTTAAATTTTCACTTGCCATATTAGCACTGGAGGTAACAATATTTATTTGTTGTAGAAAGAGTTAATTAAGAGATCCCAAAGATCAAATAATGCAATCCAATCTATTCCAAATAAATTAGTTGTATTCTTTTATACACACACCACAGCTTTTTTAGTTTTGCTGACAAAAGAAATGTTACAGATGAATTCACCCATAAAATTCAACTTTTTTTCTGAAAGTCTATGAGCAGCTATTTTAAAAGTTAAACTGGGTTAACCCATTTTCTCCATGTCTGTTCATTTATGATGGCGATATCAGATCTTGTATCTAGTTGTAGTTTCATTTTTACATTATTAATTTTCACAAAAACAAATTTCTTCTTTTGATATGTTTCTAACTCAGTTAAAGACACGTTAATTTTTTCTTTATGTCTCGTGACTTTACATCATGTATTTACCATGTTCACATACGTTTTATTCTTCTTCCAGTTTTTGTATTTAAAATAAGTACTTTTGTGTCCTATCCTCCCACAATCATAGCATTTTTCTAATTCTTAAAAAACAATTACTTTTGAAATGCTTACCTCCACAACGGTGGCAAGTACTAGGTATTGAGGGAGGTTTATCATCTTTTTTTTTTTTTTTTTTTCAATGTTCTGTTAGGGGTTGAAAAACGCCTATAGTCTTTTTCTTAGATGGTCGTGAAATTTCTCTTTTCTCAATTCTTGCGGTATCGAGTTTTATATTTACAATACGTTGACACTCTTCTTCCGCTATTTTCTGGAGAGTTAATTTGAGATCCATTTTTAGCGGAAAAAAAATTAATTAAAATCAACTCTCTACACTTTTACAAAAATTCACAACGATGTGTAAAATCCTGGTTTTCCCAAACAGAAAAAGAATTGACCATCTGCTTAACGAAAAAGTCGAAACCAGATTTCGCATGTAGGTGTTAAAATGATTTTTGACCGATGGGAGCGACTTACAAGACTTAAGGAATTAGCGATCCGGTGCGAAATTCAAAAGGACATATAAAGGACTTCACCAGCGTCAGACATGCAGATGGGAGCCGCGAGACGAAACAACTAACATGTAACGGCAAGTTCAAATCGACCCGGATATAAGGTCAGGTCGCACCTTGTTCTCTTTCTCCTTATCTCTTTCAATTACTACTACGAACATTTTGTACGAACTCTACTCCTAACTTCTTAATAATGTTTCTAATTGAACATTAATTTATGCGAAGTCTTGTTATTCCTTCTTTTAATAAATTTCTAATGCAAAATGTATATATTATTCTATTCTTACACTAATGCACACATTCCAACTGACAACCAACCTTCTGATGATGAAAACCTGATAATAATTCTGATGATTATAATTCTGCATAAAACTTATAAGCTGTAGGGAATTCGGTTAAATCTGACACAAGGCCGAATCAAAGAAACATTAACCAGCTCCCTACGCTACACATTCATTTACGCGAAAATACCATTGAGACATGATCGCCGAAGCGTGTATCACGTATGTCACTTAACTGAGTGACCTCTATTCAAATGTCTGACATGTACCTATATTGAAAGCATCAACATGTGCGTGTCTACGCATGACTCTAAGTGATACGAGACGAAACGAAAAACAGCTGACTTAATTACATTAACAATAAGTTTCTTCTCTTCCTCAGTTCCGTTAAAATTTATGTTCTTTCGAGATGTCGCCTTCTTTATATAGTACAACAAATACATTTAAATGAATCTTTATTTATTTTAAATGAATTTTATTATTAATCTCCGGTTTTCATTGTGTGGAAGAATGTATGATTGGCAGACAAAGAAAAAAATATCAGAGGAACAAACAAATAAAAACTTGGTAGGATAATAATGATAATAATTATATTTAATGTTCTGAATTGAATCCCGCATAAAAAAAAACTTCTAAAATTACAAAACTGTATGAAATAAATGAGTAGCATAAAAAGAGTGATAAGTATAAAATTTGTGAAGTGTACTCAGTGGTACAGTGGATATCGGCTCGGAACGAGAAACCGGGGAGTTCGAATTCCAGTCGAATCCATTGTATTCACTTACGCGCAAATACCCTTGGAAAAGGTATTAATCCGTCTCTTCCTTCCAGTTATGGGTTAAATAGCAGGACAGATTGGGTTCTATAGCCCTGGTCAGCAACCAGTCTACCGCAGAAAGCAACGGGATAATCTTCTGCCCAGTCAGTCATGTCTCTTTCGAGACATGATCGCCCAAGCGTGTATCACGTATGGCACTTAACTGACTGACTCAAGACGAGAGAAACATGACGTACTTTTCTTACCAACTTTAATCCAAAACACATTTAAAAACTTGCTTTTTTGGTTCGATGCCTGAGTCAGATAAGCTCTGTGTGTGTGTGTGTGTGTGTGTGTGTGTGTGTGTGTGTGTGTGTGTGTGTGTAACGTTTACATACAGCGCAATCATTGTACTTTTTAAAATACTTTTATAAAATATACAAATTAAATAGCAGATTGTTAGCTTTACAGCTATGTGCTGGTTCTTGAACTTCACAACTAGCAATAAAAACTTTCATTTTATTTCTACTGCAAGAAATAGCAACAGGAATGAGACGAAAGAAATACTTGCGAAAAATGATTAATCTAACAAATTTGATTAATGTTACTGCTAATACAATAAGTGTTTGTAACTAGCGTTGTAACAAGCTTTAAAAATAAAGATTGAAAATTGTTTGTTTAGATTTGTAACCTGTTGGTCTTTGTTGCCTAATCAGTAAGGTCGCTGTTTCTAACTGTTATGGGAACTTACCCATATGACACATGAACTCGTCCAAACTATATATAAGTAGCAGTTCTGCTTTGTAAAAGCAGTTAAAAAAAAGAGAAAAAGAACAGAGAGAGAGAGAGAGAGAGAGAGAGAGAGAGAGAGAGAGAGAGAGAGAGAGAGAGAGAGAGAGAGAGAGCTGAATCTATTCTTCTAGCAGATAACACTGACAGCCAGACTAAACAGTCACGCTAATAATCGCTCAGTGATACATGTTTGTACTACTGTCTTTTTAATATATTTGTTTAACACTATTCCGACTTTTAATGCAGGTGCCACTCACGGTTCTATCCATAAATCTTATGCTAATAGTTTCTTCTCTTACACATCTTGCTTGTGGAACTCTCTTCTGGCTTTTTGCTTTCCAGTCAACTTTGATCATTAAAATTTTAAATGTGAGTTCACTCTTCATCTTCTTTCACCTTAATTCCTTTACTTTTATTGGAATCTCTCTTTAATAATGTTTTTATTATTATTATTATTCTTTCACTATGGGGGGGGGGTTAATGGTTATGTTGAAATGATAAGGTCAAGTGCTTATTCAAAAAGCTCCAGTATGAGGTTATCGTAACCTTAAGGTAAAAAAATGCGAAGTGTTGATTTTTGTTGTATTTGTAAAACGGGATTCATGCTTGGTCAATTTTGCCAATAAACGGGAATGACGTATGTAAAATTGGAAGAACAGGGGTGGGCCTTACGAGAGCACGTAATGTGATGCGATGATGTTGTGACGCAGAAAAAGTGGATGCATTGTCCCTGCAACGTTGGAAGGGTTGGCACCTTGTAGAAAACGTGAAATTGTTATCGCATATAAGGTAGGAGTTACAAAAAAAGACCATATTCTTGTTGGAATACAACTAAGCGTTTTAGAGAAATAAATGATCGCAAAAATAAACATTTTCAATTAATTTTTGCCGCACCCTGTGTGTCAATGGAAATTTTTGTTCCCATATCAAGGCATCAGACCTTGATCTACCAGTGACTCGATTTTGGTTGAGTTTCAGTGAAGCATCTTGGAGAAAAAAACACCCAAAATGATGTTTATCGTTGATTTTTTACGAACCCTGTACATTGATTCGAAACATTTTTGTGTACATCAAAGTTTCGGATCTTGATCTACAAGTTACCTGATTTTGGTTGAATTCGCATAAAACGTCTTGGGGAAGAGAGAGTTCGTAAATTCTAAGCGTTTCGGAGATTTCTGTCGTACCCTGTAAATCTATTCGAAAAAAAATTGAGTACATCAAAGGTCCATGTCATGATAGACAAGTTACCTAATTTTGGTTGAAATCGGACCAAGAGTTTCGGAGGAGTAGGGTTCATTAGAATGGAAACACACTAATACACACACACACACACAAACATATTCATTTTTATATATATAAATTACTAAACAAATTAAATATGAATTAAGATATTACTTTACTTATTTTTAAAAAATACATTTTCCAGTGACCTACATTGGCTGTGCAATATATTGATTCTTTGCAGCACAAATATATTTTATCATGAATCCATAGAGAATAAGTTCAGGTATTTGTATAATAACAATAATTTTTAAAAAGTACAAGTCGAGCATCGCCATTTTAGAGTTACTTCATAAACTGATTTTCATATCTGATTTGACTGAAATTGTTAAAACCATACAACTTTTACTAATCATTTCTGTAACTTCAATTACAAACGAAAGAAGCTTCATACCTTTGGACAAAATTCGATCCTTCTTAAGATGCGCAATAGTTCAAGAATGGTTGTCTTTAATGGTTCATATTTTCATTGAGAAACAGATATTTCCTGATTTTTAGATAAATTTGCTACAAAATCAAGATGTTTGAATTTTATGTCTAAATTAAATAAGCGTTTATTTATTATAAAGATTTATGCACTTTTAGTTATGAATTACTAGTGCCCTTCCTTTTAAATGTATTGCAGAATTTACTTTATAAAAAATCTTTCATATGATTTTATAACAGAAATTAAAGAGGAAAGACATTATGTACTCTCTAAAAATACTCACTACATAAAATAATTATGATTATTACATCTCTCCATGTTTTTCTTTGTTAAATAAATGCAAATATAGTTATAGGTCAAGTACCATAGCCAATATATTCAAAATATTGAAATCAAAATTATTTGTGCAACATATTTTACTGTGTAAGTTAAATATAAGACAGCAGGTTAATAAAAACAATAGCTCATATAAGTTGTCACCCATCCCCCTAGCCCTGGGGTGGTTGCTTTATTTTCAAAACATTCTACAAAAATGGAATTAACCATGTTGGTCTTCATGCAATGACCTGTTGTAAAATAATCTTGGTACCTGTATGCATAGATTTCTTCAGTTGTAGATAAATTAGATTGTAATTAGATACTTAAATTCTACTGCACATGGTATCTTAATTATTTACATTGTTGCCATATTCCCGATGTTTTGGTCGTTGTACACTCCAAGCTTCTTCAGGTGATTGAAATTTTGATTTGAACCCTTTATTTCGTTCACTGGGGTAGATTGTTCTCGTTCCATAAGTTATGCCACTTCCAGTTATCTCCATTTAATTCTCTAAGTTTTTTGTTTTTTGCTCAGCAGTACTGTATTGAATTCACAACTCTTTGGGTCAAGTCACTGAATCCAACCAACGCTTCACTGGGTCTTGGTGTCCTTGAAGAACGAGAAAAACCTACACCAATGAACGAAATAAAGGGTTCAGTTAAAAAGTCCAATCACCTGAAGAAGGTCGGAGTGTACAACCGCTGCTGTTGTATGTTGCCCCCGGTGTTCATTGCATTCGTTGCTTTTTTTTTCTGCGGTTTAACAAATACACAGAGCTGAGTATTAAGATCTACACACCAAATCAACATAGCGGCTGAAACGTTTTGATAAAAAATGAAGATGAGAATCAGTCAGTTAAGTGCCATACGTGATACACGCTTGGGCGATCATGCCTCGAAAGAGACATGACTGACTGGGCAGAAGATTATCCCGCAGTAGGTTGCCATTGCTTTCTGCGGTAGACTGGTTGCCAACCAAGGCTATAGAACCGAATCCGTACTGTTATTTGACCCATAGCTGGAGGGAAGAGACGGATTAATACCTTTCCCCAAGGGTATTTGCGCGTATATGATTGCAACGAATTCAACTGGAATTCGAACTCGGCTCTCCGATTTCTCGTTCCGAGTCGATATCCACTGGACCACAACGCACATCCTGAAGATGAGAATACTCGTCCGAAAAATGTGTGGAGCGATGCAAAGTGACATATTTGAATAACTTTGAATAAAAATTAAAGATTGTTTTATTAACTTTAGAAAGAAGTCGCACTTCTAGCGTTCACATAAAGGTTGAGCTCATTCTCAAAGACTTAAATGAAATCGCTGCAGACTACTCATGATGATCAATTAAACACTATAATAATCTAAAAATAATAAAGATGCTCCATCTTTAGATGATATAATTCCGTTATTGTTTCCGATTAGTAATGCTGTTTTCATTATAATATTTATGTTGTCCTTTGGTGCATCTCAGGTCTGGTCACTATGAGGAAATTTAGAATAAAAACTAAGGGCTGATATAAACTTGGAAAAAATGAGTACATTAGCCTGATTTGTTTTATTAATTTCAAACGAGGCGAATTTATAGAGAACCTATATCTTTATCCACGTTTCTAAAAATCACTGTATGAAAAAAATAATTTCTTTTTTAAATTTCAGATAAAAATCATTAAATTAATGATGACTGAATTATTTAGTTATTACAAAGAATCAAACAGATAAATATTGTATCGATGACACCACTTTTTCGTAAACTTGAGTACCATAAACTCGTTACTTTTTAATTTTTTTTTTTTCCTTTCCTTCTGAAGATTTGAATTAACGGGGAAAATTCTTCGCATCGATGTGGACAGTGTCAGATCAGAAAGCAATAAATTGTTAAATACCCAAAATGAGGAGAAATATTCAGTACCATCGGATAATCCTTTTCGAAATATAACTGAAGCAAGAGAAGAAATTTACGCACTCGGAGTAAAAAATATGTGGCGTTGCAGTATTGACAAGGGAGACAGCCATACAGGTAAAATAATTTTTTCTTTACTTACTCACCTCGCCATTTTTGCCAGGGAAAAGAAGCAGACGACTGAAATCTGATTTGTGTGCGCATGCGCGTGCATGACTTAGAAAGTGTATGCGGGTGTAGATAGAAGTCAACATTCACACACGCATGCGCGTACAGAAGGCGAATAAATTTACACTTTAGGGTTTCTTTTTATGCAGAGTGAAGCCTTCATTAGTAATATATAAATTATTTTTTAAAAATTACCACCTGTGCATATGATACTAGATACTAAATTTGAAACATTTTACCCTGAAGATTGTCCGATTATTTTCTCTACCCACTCTTTCTTCTACGTTTCCTGAATACTCATAACAATGACAAATCATCTTTTCTTTTAAAAATAAATCTTGAAAACTGACCTTTTCTTTCCCTATCTCAAATCAATTTATCCCACCAAAAATATCTATGTTTTAGTGTACCAATTATTTTATATATGAATATATTATATATCAAAGCTGTTTTCGAATGTCCTTTACCATCTGGCAATTGTTCTTGTCTTCCATGTAACATTCCTAAATCTGATCCGGAATGCAGGCTGTTGTACCTGCAGGAAAGAACTTCATGCTTTTTTGTTTGTTTGTTTTGTTTTGTTTTTTACATTAAAAATTTGTAGATAGATTAAAAATGTGACATACTATACTTTTAATGAATTGAAAATCTTTAAATTCTTTTACTTGCTGAACTGATACGCATGAATTGATGAGATTCCAGAATTTCGTCCGTAAACCTACAATAATACAAAAGCCATTACGACACACGTTCAAAACAAAATTTGCAAAACACTTATACATTAATATCAGCGATCTTTACTAAATTTTGATAATAATAATAATAATAAAATGCATTAAAATCTTCCCCTATGCCAGATAAGTCTACAATGCACACAGTGGCAATTATAGAACTCTGAAAGAGGTGGGGGTCACTTGGGAGCCGAGATTTTTCTGAGCAGGAGGAGGGGAAAACTCAAGCAGCGTCTTCATTTTCATACTACACCACTATCGTATTCACAACTTATGAATGAGTTTGGTTATAAGTATGTTACTTCACTAAATTAAACGGAATAACTTTTCATTCATAGTAATGGAGTTCTAATCTATTCTTGCTCTCTTTTCCACTCTCAAGCTTTTGACAAGAGAGGTTAACAAAAAAGTGGTTAATTTCAAGACAAAATCAAAAGGTTAATACTAACATCAATGCTAACAGAACAGTGTGATTTGTCTGCTCTGATTTTATCCTCTACAAAACTTTTTCAAAGCACAAAAAATAAATGTGAGAAAAAAAAATAAATGCGAAAATAAAATAACGCAACGAAATCAATCAAAATGGTGTGGACACCACAGACGTACAAAAATCAGCTAAAAAATTAATTTGTTTTCTGCAAAGTCCGACCATACGATCAAGAAGCTACTTGAAAATAAGAAAATAATATAAATAATATCATTTCTCTATGACCCTGAAACAAAACATCAATTGGGTATTTGGATTGACACAAACCCAAGTTAACATACATGACATAGTGCTTCAATTTTACTTATTTCTTTACATTTGAACAAAAGTTAATGTAATTTATTTTACATCTGTATTCAAAGAAATTTACTTTTTAAAGAGCAGAGTCAATTTACGCTACTATTATAAAAAAAAATGGAAGCTTGATCGAATGGTTGGACTCAGGGTATAGTCGGTAACTGGATAATTCACAGACATGTCATTTATTCAATAGTCTGACTGCGAATGCCCGTTTGCAATTTGATAAAAATACTATTAAGAATATAGATACCGCCACTCATTTCCTTTAACTAACTTTTAAACTGAATTTTTAAAAATAAAAAAAGTTTTCTTGAAACTCTTATTTTAGTTTTAATTGAAATCTAAATGATTGAATTTACTAAATGATTGAATTTACTAAATGATTGAATTTACTAAATGATTGAATTTACTATTTCCAGTAAGCAAAATATACTAGTGTATTTCACACAGAAATTACACTGATTGGAATCTAAACTTTTCAGATTTAAAAAATAATTTTAATTTTTCGGCCATTGTTAGGGGCGGTCAACAGATTTGTAAGCAAAAGTTAATTCTCGGTTTTAAAAATCTTGCAAAAATAAAATATACGTCGGTGACCCGCTATTTTTGAAAAATTAGCCAATTTAATGTTGAATTAATTTGATTTACACAAGTATTACTTATTTATAGCATGAAATTTATATTAAAACTATTTCTTAATCACGGAATATTGATCTTTCTGACCTTTCCCGTATGATTTTACATGTAACAACGGACAGATGCGAGATAAGTGTTTATGGTGATCACAAGTAACATCCAATTTTTTTCCCTGTAAGAGGGAGAAACCGTGTAACACATGATCATTTAATGTACACACAGAAATTACCATACAAAAAAAACTTCAAATACACAAAAATAAATAAATATTATTTTGAAAACATGATGGCTAGATGATTCATATTAAACTTTTCAATTTTTCAAATATAGTCTTCACTTAATAACTTAATCAAGTCTTTGAAATATTTTGAAAATATTTTGAAACTATATAAATTGTTATAATTTTTTAAAAAAATGAAAACAATTCTTTTTAAATTTCATTATTAATCGAAATTTTTTCTTCAAACTATAATGTCCTTAATTTATATTATTTATTAAAGCAATTAAAAGCTTATCTAATTAAATAATGTCATAGTTATAGTGCAATTTTATTTTAATATTGGGAGCAGATTTTCAGAAAAAAGGCCAAATGTTTGTAAAAAATAATAGATGATTTACATTCCCCAATGAGTCCTGCATTTAACTAATAAAACCAATTTTTTCCTACGAAATTTATTTTCTTGAAATTTCATGAATTTATGTGGAGGCGGTTAACAGATGTAAAAAAATATTATTTTTTTTTACCAAGATTTTTTAAATAATAATTTAAAAAGTAATTTAATTCATTTTTTAATAAGTCCTGAGAATTTCATTAAAAATCGACTATTACTTCATTTTTGCAAGAATTTCTAAATTAATGCGTTTTTCACCGGAAAAAAAAAACTGAGCTAAGTAATATTACATTTTCCATTGTAAACTCTAGTAACGATTTGGATACCCTTTAATAATAAATCAAAACGAGATTTTTACCAAAATTTCGAACGTGTTAGAAAGGATTAAATTTTTGTTTTTTAATGATTAAAAAATACTTTGATCTTTGCTCTTAATATAACATAAAAATTTTGATGGAAAAAGTTCGTTTTTATTAAGTTTGGGGCCTTTTTTCTTCATACTATGATGTTTTTTCAGCGATTTAGAGGAGGTAAAAAAAAAAGAGAGATGTAAAAAGAAAAAAAAAATTAAGTTCATTTAGTTTTCTTCGTTTTTTCTTTTTTGTTACCAAATATTTTAACCGTTATGACTTTAAAAGGGAGAAGTAAAAGGACATTTTTTATTACTCTGAACCGAATGCATGGTCATCAGCAAAAAGAGCAGCCCAAAATGCCAAATACAAGTGGAGGATACTAAAATCAATAAAATAAAAGCATCAGGTACAAAAATTTAAATACCTGGGAAGTGTTCTAACAGAAGGCAGAAAGTGCGGCACATAGATTCAAAGGCGAATTGACATGGCGAAGAACGCGTTTCAGAAGCTAAGTAAAGTATTAAGAGACAGGAAACTTTCACTAGAAACAAAGAAGAGAGTTCTGGATTGCTATGTGATGTCAGTTCTTCAATATGACAGTGAATGCTGAACAATATCATCAAAGATGAAGGAAAAACTTGAAGTAACTGAAAAGGATGTGTGCATTGATGAGGTTTTAGAGAGGATGGAAACGAAAAGGAAAGTAATATTAAGCATCAGGAAAAGACAAATAAAGTTCCTGTGACATGTAATGAGGAAGGAGGGCATGGAGAACCTGATACTAATAGGCCAGATAGAGGGAAAAAGAGACAGAGGATAACATTTGAAGGGCCTGAGCAGGTGGATGACAGAACGGGGGTTGAGTGGTGTTACAGGAGAATATGTGCTAAAAGCCACCAGGGATAGGGAAACGTAGAAGACCATGATCGCCTACGTCCTGAAAGGATGAGGCACATGGAAGAAGAAGACCGCTGGTATTCGAGTTTTAGCTGATATTTGTGAATGATGACATTATTTTGGGGATTGACATTTTATTGCTCCCTTCTAACTGACCAATTCACTGAACGGTTGCGATTTTTTTTTTTAATTACTGACCAATTCTTTTACTCGGCCATAAATCACTGACTGCCTATGTATCTACATATCAAGCTGGGGACATTATTTCTAATTCACGTCTTTCTTCAGATATGAAAATATGACTATTAAGTCTCTTTCCTTCCCTAACAACATCTATTTCTATCTATCTGTTTTTGTTTTTATTTATTTTTTTTTGTTTTTTTGTTTTTTTTTCCTTTCAAACTGGTCTCTGTATGTGTCCTTAAAAAGCTAAATGAAAAAGAAAACGTAGAGGGAAATGTACTGAAGATCAAATTTTATCAAAATCAGAGACTGATTAGTTTCATAAATTTTTGAAGCTTATAAAAGGAGGGGGCAACCGAGGGGCCAACCAAAATTCGGGGAAGGAGGCTTGACCCCTTCTGCTCTCCCCGTAGAATCGCCACTAAATGCATGCTAAATTTTAGTGCTGCATACCAAAGTGTCTGATCGTGTATAGCAAACAAATGACCTTTTACTCTCTCTCTCTCTCTTTCATATATATATATATATATATATATATATATAGCTTGGCATCATAGCAGATAATGTTGGGTCTTTAGTGAAAAGGAACGAATAATACTAACCGTATTTGACGGCATATAAAAGCACTTTTTTTTTCCTAAAAATATCTTTTAAAATTCACCTGCCATATGTAGATTTAAAATTTGCGATAGTCAGTCGAAATTAGCTACCTGGCAACTCTTTTTGGTCTTTAGAACAACTGTCATATACCTATTGTCATTATTTAAAAAGCTATTATGCAGATTAAAAGTGTTATCATTGATAACATTCATTATATTAATTTCATCATGTTTAATATTAGTATTTTGTTTCACTAAAATTATATGCAATAAATTCAAAGTATATATTTGTTTCATTAATATTTTTCTTGCGATAACTCCCGGTTGCATTGGTATAAATACAATCAGAATTTTTATATCTTATTGAATTTCACCTATTCAGATATGACAATAGCAAAGAAAGAAGTTAAGCTACACTGTTGCATATAAGCTTCATGTAATAAACCATGGTAAAAAGCATGGAAATAGAGCAGCTGCAAGATATTTTGGCTCTCCGCCTACAGAAAAAAAATGATACGTTCCTAGCGGTTACAGGAAAATAACCTACGGGAGGCGAAGAAAGGAAATTGTAACCTTCGTCACCCAACCCCACTCTGGCCTGAAATTGAAGAGGAAATTAAAACGTGGGTTGTAGATGAGGAGAGTACAGGCAAAATCGTTACTACGAAAAAGATAAGGAACGAAGATAGAAGATTAGCGAATAAAAATGGGAATTCAAAACATTATAGTAACAGAAGGATGGTGTTATCCTTTTATGAAATGGGAATGTTTGTCAATGCGTTGGTACCCCCTCCACAAGAATTTATTCGTGCAACCAGACTGGCAACAAGGTTCCACCCTTTTACAGTTAGATCAACCAAATGCAGGCGACAATTCTACTCCACCAGCTTCTTTTCTCGCGCTTCCTGCCTGTGGAACTCCCTTCCATATACTTGCTTTCCTGATGACTACAACCTCCAAGAATTTAAATGCAAAGTCAATTCCCATCTCTTACCCACTTAACTCCAGCTCTTTCCACATCACCTCGTGTATCTTGTTCTTTTTCTTTCTCTCTACTTTCGTAACTGCCGTCACTCCTGTGTTCACATTTTTCTCTTGCCCTTTCTCTTTCACCCTCTGTAGTTGGTTCGTCTTTGTCTTCACTCTCCCCCTGTCTAAAATATTAACTCTTATGTAACCCCCTGCACAACAGTGGCGGTACTGCCTTGCTTTTTTTTTTAATCAATTGCGCAGAGAATGCCAACTGACTATGATGACAAAACACAAAATAGACCAGAAATTGTTGTGAAATCTTTTTAAAAGTGTGGCATTAGCAATGCTCTCAATGGAACGAAAGATGCCACATTATTTAACGACGATGATAGTCGTACTGAAAATGAATATCAGAGTTTTGATAACGAATTTTATGGGTTTGAAGATTAATAAAATTTTAATAGTAATTGTACTGTTTTGCTCAAATTAATAATTGCTTGATTTTTATTTTGTTTTCTTACCTTGAGATATAATCATTTTTTAATAGGCTTGTGTCATTTTTTCCTATTATTTTTCGTTTAATTGTAATCATGGCTAATATCTATCTATCTATCTATCTATCTATCTATCTATCTCAAACAAACATTCTTTTCCTCTTTTTATTCTTTTTCAAACTATTTTTTACTTCCTATTGGAGACAAAATAACAGACATGACCCAGACATTAAATTATGCAAATTTGGTTAGCAGAGAGCAAGCTATGAAGAAAAGATGAGGTGATGTGAAATCATCCAATGCCTACCACACCCGCCAAACTCAAATCGGCAATGAGGGTATTTACCAACCTTCCCACGCAAGGTTAGATGTGACACAAGGTCATTCTATAGTGGATCTTCCCGGTCATATAGCGGGGCCAAAAAATGTATGTCTGTTATTACCGAGTCGTGATTCTACCCTTTGGCGGAACCACGACTGGGTTAGTGCTCTCTGATCGGAAACAGAGAGCGCTCTTTACCGAGGCCGTCGCTAGCGACGGCCTCTCTACCCGAAGGCAGAGAGCTGGCAGGGTTATAGTAACAGCGGCAAATCGGCAATGAGTGGGCGTCAAAGAGATATAAAAGAATTGGTGAACACCTAAGTCAGTCAGTCAGCTCCGAAAGCAGAAGAAAAACATCTCACGTGTAAGTGTAAATGAACGTAAATCATCTCCACGAAGAGAATCTTCAGTATATGCCAAAACAAAAGAATAGAATCGCGAATAACTCAAGCGCCAGAATGCACAGAAGATGTTATAGCTCAACCCAGAAACATTTAATTCTTTCTACTGAATACACACAAAAGAAAACAGTTATAATTTGAACACAGAAATACACATAAAAATATACATATCACATTAATATGATAAAAACACCTACAGGACGACTATAATTACTTGTACCAGAAATATATTCTTCTTCTTCTATGTGCCCTGTCCCTTCAGGACGTAGGCGATCGTGGCTTTCCACGTTTCCCTATCCCTGGTGGCTCTGAGCACGCCTTCTGTTACACCATCCAATCCTTGTTCCGTCATCCACCTGATTAAGTCCTTCAAATATGTTATCCGTTGCTTTCTCTTTTTCCTTCTATCTGGCCTGTTAGTATCAGATTCTCCAAGCCTTCCTTCCTCATTGCATGTCCCAGGAACTTCAGCTGTCTCTTCCTGATGCTCAGTATTAATTTCCTTTTTGTTTCCATCAGTTCCAAGACCTCATCATTCCAGACCTATATATGGACTTCAAAAGCACAAGGACAGGAATGGTTATATCTCACACACACATATAAAACATATATATAATTTTATGCAGTTAAAAAAGTAATTGGTGCCATAGTTCTTAAAACTGGCGTTTTCGATCTTATTCATTATCTTATTTAATACATTTTACAAAGGCCCATGTTTTATGACACTCCAAAAGAAAACCTAATACACCACATAGGATGTGGGTTGTGGTACATTGTGGATATCGACTCGGGACTGGGAAAGGTATTAACCCGTCTCAGCTATGGGTTAAATAGCAGAACAGACTGAGTTCTCTAGCCTTGGTTGGCAACCAGTCTACCGCAGAAAATAAAGGCAACCAACTGCGGGAAAATATTCTGCCTAGTCAGTCATGTCTCTTCCAAGACATGATCGCCCAAACGTGTATTAAGTATAGCACTTAACTGACTGAATACACCACAAGATAAATAGACCACATAACCAATACTTGTCTGTAAAATATGTTTAACACGTTCGGCAACTTTAAAATATTTCAGCTACATTTACGCATAATTTTTTTTTTTTCGTATTCTAGGTTTATTTTGCACTGTTTTGTATGCATAAAAATTTTATATTATATTCTTTCAG
The DNA here is from genome assembly GCA_037127315.1 of Ascarosepion bandense. Classification (NCBI taxonomy): domain Eukaryota; kingdom Metazoa; phylum Mollusca; class Cephalopoda; order Sepiida; family Sepiidae; genus Ascarosepion; species Ascarosepion bandense. The sequence continues at coordinate 2,563,080 of JBBBDQ010000212.1, read as the reverse complement.
GCTATGGCAAAGGTCGAATCTTTTGTGGTGATGTCGGGCTTGACACTTATGAAGAGATAAATATCATAAAAAAGGGAGGTAACTACGGATGGAATTTACGCGAGGGATATCAATGCCGACAGAATCATACCTGTGACCAAGCATTAATAGGTAATTAAACGATTTATTGTCGGTATGTTCATGTACCGTGCCCAACACAACACAGCAAAGGCGAAGCATTGAAATCCTTATGTCTGTATCTGTGTGCCCACTAGCTAATTAATTCAAATGAACAACCTGGACGAAAAATTTTTACAAAAACAGAATAAATTTCGAAAAGAATAATTAACTGAATTCTGTAGATAGATAGATAGATAGATAGATAGATGTGAATAGACTAGTAGATAGATAGATGTGAATAGACTAGTAGATAGATAGATAGAGAAAGTTTCGAAAAATCGCCTAAAAATTGATGATTTTTTTTTTTTGTATTTTTTATCGATTCGCCTCAAACAAGGGAAGACAATAATAACGCTAAGACGCAATGGCTATTGGAAGTAAAAGAACATTTTGGAAGCCACCAGAAACCCAATGCTAAACAAGAAACAAAAGATAAATCTCCACTCCAGTTCAAAAGAGCGGTAAGCAGTGTGAACCGGGCGATAGGTGAATCTATGTACCTTTTTCAAAGCTAATACATTTCGGGCCAGTGAGACATCCCCTTACTGAAGAATTTTGATATATTCAATAATATTAATAATAAAATGAACCCATTTACTGCATAAAGTTTTCTTAAAATTTAGAGAGAGAGAGAGAGAGAGAGAGAGAGAGACTGAAACTGAGTCTGCAAGATTTGTGTCCCTTTGTCAGTCGGTTATTGATTCATTCTTCTTTTTATTTGTATTCTCAGTTTTACAAATACCGATTAATTATAAATATTTGTTGTGCAAATGTCAACGTTTATAGACGAGTGATACATGAAAACATTAATTTCTTAACAAATAAGCCAAACCACATCACTTGAGGACTTTCATCAACAACCAAATGAACAGAACATGTAACTCAAATAAAAAAACAATGACATTTTTATTTATTTAGTTTGTTTTTTTATCGTTTCACTCCAAGCAAGGCGGTCCCGCTACTGGTGCGCAGGGGCTACATAAGAGAAGAGTGAAAGTTTAAATAGGAGGAGAGCGAAGAGAAAGACGAACCGGTTACAGGGGGTGTCAGAAAAAGAGCAAGAGAACAATAAGAATACCGGTGTGAAGACAGTTCCGAGGGTAGAGAGTGTGCTGTTTCTTATTTTATTTTCCACACACACACACACACGCAATAAAAATTAATTCACACACGTGTATCTCAAAAAAATACAATTGCGCGGGAATTCACCCCATTACCATACCCTGTGGGATCAAAAACAAGGACGGCACACCCAAAAGTTCGGACGTAATGGAAAGCACACCACGTGGTCAAAAATATGATTTATTGACCAATCAGGACTCGACATAAGAAACCTATTTTTTAATCTCTCTGGAGCCTCACCATTCATATATAAGGAAGGTAGAAACTCTCATCAAACCGGAGGAGGACCAGCGACAAGCTGACATCAAAGGGCACGCGGACAGTTTCGAGCATACACACAGAGAGAATCCAGCAATTCACACAACAGGCAGAATCCGTATCCGTGAACCTTCTTTCACCCTCTCTTTCTCTCATCTCGCTCGCTACACATCGTCCTACCTTTCCCTCTCACATTCCCAGTTCCTTTCTTTCTCTTTTTTTTTTTTTACAGCTGTACAGACAATCTCATATTTTGTACAAAAAAAATAATTCTTTTATTTTTTTTTACGAAAATAAACAAACGTTTATAGTGGATAAGAGAAAGATTTTAACTTTACGCACTACTTCGAACAAAAAGTTAGGAAGGAAACTCCCATCAATACTGGAAACAGCAATGATACTATTAACTGAATTAAGAAATCTTTTTGTATTTCGGTTTTGTTGATTTAATTTTCATTTTGTTGGCTCACGTTCAGTTGATTTAAATTGAATTAGCCACACCTACACACCTAACTTTCGTCCCTTCCTTTTTATTGTTTTTTTTTGTTTTTTGTTTTTTGTTTTTTTTTTTGTTTTTTCTTTCTTAACCTAATCCTTGCTTAACACAGCAACTGGTATTTTTGTACACTGCCAGCGAGGAAATGTTGAAATATTCTCGGCCCAATCCATTTCTCAAATGATCAAACGACCAGACATTAAATGTTTTAAATCCTTTCTTAGACGAGCTGAGGATTTATCAGCACCTCCACGTATCACAATAGCATTCAGCCCCTTTCATAAATTGTAACACATAATAATACGATATTTGATCATGGTTAACCTTTGTCAAGCTTTTCATTGTTGTAATAAAAGCTGTCTATTCTTATAAAGTTTGATAATTAAATGCTATTTTATCTAAACCTACGTTGTTGCGTTTATCTAACTTTTATCAGTTTTGTATTCAAAGTCTTATCTCTTTTATTTGACCTTAGCCAAAAGTAACAGGCTACAAGGAGGTGCTGGTTTTATAATGGTCATCAGCATAGAAAATAAAATCGACGAGCAGAGTCAAGACCTTCGTTATAAAGAAGGTCGTGGCAGAGTTCAGTTTTCCGCCTAATCTGTTGTGTTCAATTTCGTTTGGAGAAGGTATCAATGCAGCTTTTCTCTCACCCACCAGCCGTGAGAAACGAGGGAATACTGGGCTCGTGAGCTTTGGGTGACCGCTAGTTTAGAAGGACAACTTGAATTCAAAACCATGGATAAGGCAAAGAAAAATATCTTTCCCAACAAGTCATGGCAATTCACAGAAAATAAAAAAGCAATCTGAAAAGATCCCAAGTGACATAATGCATTAAAATAAAAGCAGCTTGAAACTTGTAAAAGTACACTAACTTGCAACTTGTATAGCATTTAATGTTAATCCGAGTATTTGATTAGATTTTTAATTAGTTAAATTTACGCTAAAAAATCTTTATGCTTGTTTTTCTTTCTCTCTCTCTCAGCCAATGAAAGTCTTCCAATTTATGTCTACCAACATGACTGGACCAGAAAAGCTGTCATTGGGGGTTATGTCTACAGAGGAACCCAGCTACCGTGGTTGAACGGACAATACATTTTCGCTGACTTCTTGAGTCTGTGAGCTTTCCTTCATCTTATATTTGTCGTGATTCATTCTGATATAATATGTGCACAAAGTTTTTGGGCATAAAAATCAAGTAAAAACCATTGAAATTAACGTTTAAGTGCATAATTTAAAACAAAACAGACGCGTTAAAAATCCTTTGTTCCCTGTTTAGGATGTGGTTTCCGGCTTTCTCTTTTCCATTCTTTTTACCCTTACGTAGCCCCCCTGCGCATCAGTGGCGTTATCGCCTTGCTTGGGGTGATATGATTAAAAAAAAAATACATGTAAAATAAACAATTTGTATTTTTATATCCTGTTTGATAGGGTAGTAAAATGCTTTCAAAGTTCAAAGGATTCAAAGGATTTTTAATCCTTTCTAACACGTTCAAAATTTTACTTATTTTTTAGAGATTACTGCGTTGTGGTGCAGGATGTGCGTTGTGGTGCATTGGATATCGGCTCGGAACGAGAAATTGGGGAGCCGAGTTCGAATTCCTGCCGAATTCATTGCATTCACTTACGCGCAAATACCCTTGGGAAAGGTATTAATTCGTCTATTCCTTCCAGTTATGGGTTAAATAGCAGGACAGATTGGGTTCTATAGCTTTGGTCGGCAACCATTCTACTGCAGAAAGCAATGGCAACCTACTACAGGATAATCTTCTGCCCAGTCAGTCATGTCTCTTTCGAGAGATGATCGCCCAAGCGTGTATCACGTATGGCACTTAACTGACTGACTATGGCAAACGTAATATTATGCAATTCATTTTTTGGCGTTGAAAGACACCTTAATTTTGAAATTCTTGCAAAAATTAAATAATTATCTGATTTTAATGAAAGTTTCGGGCCTTATTCACAAATGAATGAAGTTAGTTATGCAATTATTATTTTTTGAAAATCTTGGTATATGTGTGTGTGTGTGTGTGTGTGTGTGTGTGTGTGTGTGTGTGTGTGTGTGTTAAAATATTGATTTATTAGTTAAATACAGGACTCTTTGGGGGAAGTAAATCATGAATATTTTTTCTATGGAGCCACTTTTTAAAAAATCTGCTCCGAATATTAAATTAAAAAAATGCATTAAAACTACGCCATTTTTAATTTGGATAAACTTTTAATTCATTTTTAAATAATATATATTAAGGTTATTATATTCTAAAGAAAAAAAATTCGATGAATAATGATTTTTACAAGAATTGTTTTCATTTTTTCTTTGCTAATTATGATTTTATAAAGTTTCAAGCATCTTTTAAATTTCTTCCAGTCATTCGGTAACTTCGGTTATTAATTCATTAAGTAAAGACTATATTTACAAATCGAAAATTGAAAAGCTTAATACAAATAATTTAGCATTAAGATATTTAGAATCTTTTCTTTTTTTTTTTAACTGCATAATTTTTAACTACGGAAAGTTACAAGAGACTTATCATTAAAAGGTTACGTGTTTCAAGGTTTATTCCTCTTACGAAGCTTTCACTTAGGTTTCATAAATTTATGTCAGTTCTGGTCAACCATACTTCCAAATGTGTAAAATGCTTGATGATAGGCTGCCATTACTTACTTCAAAGATCAGAGATCCGTGAATAAGAAATACTTTTCTTCTAAATGTTACGCCATAAACAAGTAATATTTGTTTCAAATCAGATTAATTTAACTTTAAATTTGCTAATTTTCTAAAAATAATGTGTGACAGAAGTATATTTTATTTTTGCAAGATTTTTAAAACCAAGAATTAACTTTTGTTTACAAATGTGTTGATCGCTCAATAATGGACGAAAAGTTGAAAAAATTTTAAACATTTCAAAATTTTAGATTCCAATAAATATAATTTCTGTTTGAAAAACACCAGAGTATTTTGCTTACTGGGAATAGTAAATTTAATCATTTAACATTCAATTAAGCTAAAATTAAAACTTCAAGAAAAGATTTTTATTTTAAAAAAATTCAATTTAAAACTTAGGTATTGAAAATGAGTGGAGAGATAAATGCTTTTATACGCTCACGTGTAAGTCACAGTCGTTATGTGCCTCGTTTTTGTTTTTATGGCTTTTTCAGGGTCGGACTAAGATCTTTCTCTATTTTTCTTTCTTTGTGTAATGAGGATGGTCATTACATTATCACAAGAAAGTTGGAAATACCTTTTGCTATCGGTAGTAACAATTTACTATTTCCGAGATGATATGTGGAATTAATGGTCTCGAAAAAATGTTTTGGTATATGATAACAAAACGTTTCACCGAGTCATGAACACAAGAGCTTTGAGGTGAATAACCTGGGGCTACCATACGCTATTATTTTGATTTAAATATACGTGTATCGAATGCAATTGTAACTTCGTGTAAAGGATACCCATTTTAAATTAAAAAAGTAGACCTCTAGAGAAAATTGTTTATGTCACCTACTAAAAAAACTCGGCTATTCATTGTGCAATTATTTCAGTCAATGATGGCTGCTTTACAATAGAAACATACTGATTCTTTACATCTGTATAACCTGTCGGTTCACAACACGTTATCAAGCTGACGAGATATCTAAATTCATTTTAAATATCTATTACTTTTTCGCATATCTTTTCAAGAATAGAATTGCAATAATGTTGTGGGTCTTAACCTTACTGCTGAATCACTCGTCATCATCAAGGCGTTAAGAAGGAAAATGTTAATTTTAAAACAATCGGGCGTAAAGAGTGAACCTTGACATGATCAAATTTTACTTTAAGAGCCCTTGGAAGCTATGTGCGTGATTAAATATTTTATTTATTTATATATTTATTTATTTATTTTGTCTTTCAAACGTCTCTCCAATCTTATGTATTTTTCAGAGAATTGTTTCGATTAAAAGAATCTCCAGACGCTAAATGGAAAGCAGCGATTTTGCCTTATTGCTCGCCGTCAAAGTGTGAAGAGAGTAAAAAATATAGCAGTTTGATGCAATATATATTGTCATTCGGAGAAGATTTAAAAGGTTTAATTATTTTTTTACCTATTTTATGTGCTATGTTCCTTAAGGACGTAAACCATAATGGCCCTCCACAACTTCTATGTTTGTCTTCTTACTATCCTTCCCAATTCATGTTCTGCCATCTATTTACACAAGCTGATATGTTACTCGTTATTTCCCTCTACCCCATCTTACCTTCAGCATGACCTGTTAGTGTCAAATTCTCCACACCCTCTTCCATCATTACGTATATTTGAAATTTTAATTGATTCTAAGTAAAAGTATCGTTTTTGTTTCTATTTTCCTTAATACTTCCTGTACAGTTTCGTATCCAAAAGTAAACAAAGAGAATTTTAGAATGTATTTTTTATTAACCTGAGTGATTTTTGTCATAGTTATTTTTATTTACTCGTATTTCAGTAGACGATCCGTTTGTTTATTAAACAATAAATTTATATATTTTTATCTACCTGCCTGAATGTTCGAGAAATCTTATTAAAGAAAAATTCATTCTAAATTTTTATATTTATGCTTGGATACGAAACTGTGCAAATATAAAAAAAATTAGGAGGTCTAAGACGAGAGAAGTTTCGCTTAAAGGTACAAATTTGGCTCTGCATGACTGTTCTTCGTAGCACCCTGAGGATCCTGCCAGTGAAAACTTTTCTTTAATAAGATTTCTCGTACATTGAGGCATGTTTGTAGGCAAATATAAATAAATATACTGTTTAATTAATAAATCAAAATGTCTACTCAAATACGAGTATCCACTAAAAATAACGTTTAAAGTGATTAATTAGTGTGCGTGTGTGTGTGTGTGTGTGTGTGTATTGTTAAATATAACAGACAATGAATGTCTATTATGTTTTGTTTTTGTCTTTTTATGGTCATATCGCCCCAAGCATGGCATTTTCCTGCCACTGTTGTGCAGGGAGTTACATAGAAAGAAAGTTATAAGAAAGAGTGACAGGTTATAGGGGTTGTCAGGGAGTGAGTAAGAAACGGGTGAAAATACTGATGAGAGTGAAGTGGACAGAGAAAAGAGCATGAGAGAGAGGATGCAGGTAAGTGAGATAGGAGATGACTATTGACTTTACATTTAAATTCTTTGGAGATTGTAGCTGTCGGTAAAGCAAGTAAACGGATGGGAATTCCACAGGCCGGAAGTGCGAGAAAAGAAGCTGATGGAGTAGAATTTGCGTTTACATTTTATTGGTTTCACAGTAAAAGGGTAATCTTGTGGCACGAGTAAATTCATATTTAGGAGGCACCAGTGAGCTAAATTCATCGGAGCAGAAGCCGTGAAAGTATTTGTATATTATAATATACAAATAATATAAAATATTATATTATATAAGATAAAAGTATATTAATTTCAGGAGAAAATAAAGACAAAAATTATCCAGCATCTGGATATTGGTTTATTATGCTGATTCTAAGCTTTCGGCTCACATGATTCATCTTCAGAGAGGTTACAGGGACGTTAACATAAAGACATCCACAATCAAAGATGATTTTACCTTGTGTTGACATAAAACATTGCTGTGTAACTATAAGAGTCACCGAATAGCAGACGCAGTTCGTAAATTTGTAATGCGGTTCTATGACGGCACTCCAAAATTACCTGAAATTAAAGCCAAAATACGATGTTTAGAATGGCTCCTGATTAAACATAATAGACATTCATTGTCTCATATTTAACAGTATATGTTTAGAAAATTATTTGCTGCCTCGATACATTATATATATGTGTGTGTGTGTGTGTGTGTGTGTGTGTGTATCGAGGCAGTAGATAATTTTCTAAACATATATTGTTAAATATAAGAGACAATGAATGTCTATTATGTTTAATCATGAGCCATTCTAAACATCGTATTTTGGCTTTAATTTCAGTTGAAAATAAAGACAAAAATTCTACAACATTTGGATAATTTTTTATTAATTTGGTTCTAAGCTTTCGGCTCACATGAGCCATCTTCAGAGAGGTTATTAAGACGGTAATACAATAACATCCACCATCACCGACGATTTTATTTTGTGTTGACATAAAACTCCGCTAGGCAACGGCAATAGTTACCAAAAATAACAAACACAGTTCGCAAATTTGCAATATATGGTTTTGTTGTCATTTCGCGCTATCACGCGGTGTGACGTCATAGAACCGCATTGCAAATTTGCGAACTGCGTTTGTTATTTTTGGTAACTATTGCCGTTGCCTAGCGGAGTTTTATGTCAACACAAAATAAAATTGTCGGTGATGGTGGATGTTATTGTATTACCGTCTTAATAACCTCTCTGAAGATGGCTCATGTGAGCAGAAAGATTAGAACCAAATTAATAAAAAATTATCCAAATGTTGGAGAATTTTTGTCTTTATTTTCAACTAAAATTAAAGCCAAAATACGACGTTTAGAACGGCTTATGATTAAACATAATAGACATTCATTGTCTCTTATATTTATCAAGATATATGCTAATTTCATGATTCTACCTGATAAAAGCCAAAGTATATATTGATCAAAACTGTTGTAAAAACAAATATCAAGGTATGAGTCCCAATAATTAATGTTATAATAGTAAACATTTGATAATTTCAGACAAGGTACTTCCAATTTTTAGATATCAGTGTAAGATTACGTTGAACATTTTTCTTAAAACATTTATTTATTCATATATTTAAGGAAAAAAATTATCCCAGTGTAAAGCTGAAATAATATTTTTTTGTTATAAATCTAAATTGGCGAAAAGAATTTAGTCTTGGGAAAATGTTTGGCACGGTTTGCAATATATTCCTGGTTTTAGAAAACATCTAAGGTGCCAGATTGTGACATAATGACGATAGCGACGCTAAAGACAGGGATTATAGTTTCAGTGAATGCAAAAGAATACAATATTAAGCTCTACTTGGTAACCTTTCTAAAGATCTTATTCGGTGGGTCAGAAAATACTCATTAAAAGGTGTAAAATTAATTTACCTTTCTCTTCTGGGAAGCGAGAAGCTATCTTATATTTATGCAAATTAGATCAAATAGATTAGAATCCAACAATATAAAGAACAAATCGGAAACGTATTGTGATACACAAACACACGAAAGCTGATTGACAGAACAGATACACGTGAGGTCTGTTTAACCAATGAAAGATAAATGTTCCCAAAATATTAAAAAAAATACCTGAATTTTCTTTTCTCCTCTATATTTCTTTTTGTGATGAAGCTCAAACAAAAGAGAAAGATGTTAAATTGATTTTTTCCTTTTTTTATCTGATGTATTCATGTGTTTCGTTATTTCTGAACGAGGATTACATTTTTATTCTCTTGATGTACGAAGATGCGTAATTCATTATAGAATTTTATTATTATTTTCAGGGGAACTCTACCTTTTGGTTACCACTGACTTATCAGGAACAGAATCTACAGGAGCTGTTTTGCGCATATCTGCTCAAATTAGGTATATTTTATATCAATATGTTCAAATGAAATAAGATTACTTAAAAAAAAAGAAGTAAAAATCTCATACATACAAATATGCTTTAGTTTATATCTCTATATATTTTCACACACTCCGTACATTTCCTTACAATCATTTTTGTACTTAATATCAAATTATATTGTACAAAAATATTTAACTTTAATTTCTTCTGAATTTATTCTAATCTTATGTTTACTTAATAATAAAAGAACCAACTTCAGTATTATCATCATGAACAATTATGGCAATAATAAAAGAACCAACTTCAGTATTATCATCATGAACAATTATGGCAATAACAAAAGAACCAACTTCAGTATTATCATCATGAACAATTATGGCAATAATAAAAGAACCAACTTCAGTATTATCATCATGAACAATTATGGCAATAACAAAAGTTCTATGAGCCAGTTGGGGGAAAAGCGTTGTTGTCTTTTAAATCTGGAATTGTTTCACGGTTTTTTAGAGTTTACTATTTTATTTTCTGATGATTTTATTTATCTTTGAAATGATGAAAGGCATGCAAAGGTAAATTATGACTATTTGTTTATATAGTCCATGATCTCACGGACAATTTAAACTGAAGTGCCAAAAATTAGACTTTCAAAAATGGGCTCAGCCAGAATACGTATTTGTAATGTAATATGCAAAGAAGTAGTTTAGCTATGCCATCCATGGGTCAAAGACGTCAGTTAATACTGTTTAAACGATGATTGTTGTTGGGACCGAAATGATAGGGCACTGTATATCGAAAGTAAAAACTTGGGTATCAGTCGCTAGGATGTGCCAAAAATATATGAAATTTGGACAGCCATCAACCAGTACGTAAAAATTGCGTGCGACAACGAGTGAAGCAAGAACATGACCGACAACGGGTGACAAGGAGAGCAACCATAAAATGAAGAGAAAAATTACATCAAATCAGGCCCCGATTCAACGCTGGTGCCGCTCATCATTGTTCAGAATAACTTCGTGGACCTTTAACCTCTCTAATAAGCAATATCTCCCACAAATAGTAAACTTCCCCACACGTTTCCCCAGTAATTCTAACAGACACGGTTCTTTACTTGATCTCTTCCTTGCCTGATCCTGGATTCCTGTCGTGCGCTGCAGCCCCGTCCTCTTAGCAACTCCGATCGTACGGTGTTTCTCTTTCTGCTCTCCTCCCAGAATTTTTTTATTATCAACGGGCTGGCTGGGACTCGTTTCGTGACTTCCTTCACGATCTATCCCTGAAAAGCTACTGTTGGTCATTCTGCTCAGAATGTACCACTGAGATCTTTTCCTTGGTGAAAGCTGGCATCGAAGCTTTCGTTCCAGCTCAGAAATACCAAGTGAAACCACGCTCGTCTCCGTGGTCCTCCCCCATCTGTCAGCCCACAGGAATCATTTCTTCTGGCTAGACCAGAGCGACAGATTTGATTGTAACAGACGTCTCTTTGTCACTGTTCATAACGAGAGCAATATGTCGACAAAGAAGCAAAGTCACTATTTGCTGACAGAATGAGACACCGTATAGCCTCTCACAAGGTTCTAGAGTTTATTGGTGGCTCTGCAAGAGTGTGTTGAACAATAGCAAATCCTCAGTCCCTCCTCTCTTCGATCAATTTGAAATATTGTTATTTACTGCAGATAAGGTAGGGTGCTATGCCTGGAACTTCTCTTACAACTCCACTCTCGGCTCATCAGAAGTATCTCTGCCTGACGCCCCCACCCTAGAACGGAGGCTTTACTAAGTTATATACGCATAACCCCGCCAACGGTATTATCTCTAAATTAGACCCAGACAAGTCTAGCAGATGCAATGGGATCCCTGCCGTCGTCCTAAATAAATGTGCTCATGAGCTAGTTCCTGTTCTCTCCAAACATTACAACAAATACCTCGCTGCTTGTTAAAAGTACTCCTCCGTAGTTCCTGTTTTTAAGAACTTTGAAGAACTTACCCCTCAAGTTATCAGCCACGGAAGCCTTTTATTATATGTGAATTGGAACAATTTCTTTGGAAAGTGGGAAAGATACTGGAGTGGTTTCTCGCTGTCTCCTCCGTGGTTGCCACCCAAAGGAAGAGGAAATGGATTCCTCCCTTATCATTAGTAAGAAAAGTACGCAACAGACCATTATATGTAGAATTAAAGATCTTTATTTCTGTCATTTCAACTATTGCTGTTTGAAATCTTGTTTATGCTTTTAATTTATGAATTTCTTTTTTGTGTTATTTGTTCAGAAACCTCAGTCATCGTCCATTTTTCTCTGTCGTCTGTGGTATCATAGGTGGAGCAGCGTGGCACTTAACGACAGCAACTCTCTGAGTCAATTTTTTTGGTTTTTACTATGTGGCATTAAATAAAATTCTACTGTTTGTCTCGCGTAATATCAGCCAAACGAGAGCTGATTCCGAATTCGACACTTCTAAAACTACGGTAAACAAACTTTCACAAAATAAATGCCATTTGTATTTTAAACTTTTCCTTATTGTTTATTACGAAAAATAACGAGGATACTCGATATTTTCCCCAGTGTCTTTCTGAAGTGAACTTTGTCTATTTCAATGAAATATCTATGGAAATATTATGGCGCTATCTCAGCCAAAATAGATTTGTGCCATTTTTTGCGAATCAACAACGAACCAAGTGTCATCAGTCACCTTTTCTAGTTGCGAATTGCAGTGACTATTTTGGCGAGATATAACAATGCTTTTAATAATACAGAGAGTTGTCGGGACTGGATAAGAATTTTCTTATATGCGGGTTTGGTCTATTTTATATACATTACCACAGGTTCTAATTTGGGACCAGATAAAATCTCTCTTATATCCGGGTTATACTGTACCCACGAAGAAATCTATTAACAGAACAATGATTAATCAAATTAATATGAAAATAAAGTTTGCATCATTTTTTTTTTACAACTTAAAATCGTAAACACGGTAAATTACATTATTTTTAACTTTATAGCAGGTATTTCTGCTATTGTGGGGAGATTGACGCTACGATTCCCCAATAAGTAATGCTGCAAATATTATCATAATATCCTAATAGTCTCTTAAAGCAAATTATCAGAGGCTATAATCAACGCCGAATTGGTTAAGCATCTTACTTCACACAACCTCTTTCAGATAAGCAATATGGCTCTTCAGGTCTACCACCGCAGTGTTAACGACCATCACTAAATTTGTCTATCAAGCTTAATATATTAACGGAGAAGCTGGGGTTTTAGCCTTAGATATCTCAAAGGCGTTCGAAAGTGTTCAACATGCCGGCTTCTCCACAAGATCAAGGGCTATGGTGTCTCTAGACGAATATTTAATCTAATCCGATCGTTCCTAACAAACTGCATAATGAAGGTCAGCTGACTAGTTCATTTCATATTAATGCAAGTGTCCCCCCAGGGCTCTATCCTCGGGGCTACGCTGTTTCTGATCTTCATCAACGACCTTCCCGATGCCATAAGTTTCCAACTAGGTATTATGCAGATGACTATTTACTTCTTACTAAGAAGTCTGACAAATTAAAACTGTCAACTGCTCTAAAAAAATTATCTCCAATTAGTAGTTTACTGAGACAAGGAATGGCTTGTAAATTTTTTACGTTCTTAAAAAAAACTGCTCTCATTTAATCACCAGCGAGACTATTTTGTTCGCTATCAGCGTGACTGATGCTAAACTCCAGGAGAGCAACACTTTGCACCTTCTTAAGCTCGCGTTTTCCATTTACATGAAGTGGGGTGATTATATTGAATCAATTACTGGGTCTGCTACTCGGAAAATTGATTCATTGTCGTTCCTGACAACGTTTTAAGTCAGAATCTTTCTTGCATACTTATAAATCTACCATTTGTCCACGCATTGAATACTGCCGCTATATCTAGTCTGATATTGTTACAGTATGTCTTGAAATTCTTTTAAAAATTTCAAAGAAACATTTGTAATGCAATCGATCCTGACCAGTCACTGAAGACATGATTAAAAAGAAAAAAAAACTTAATAGATAAATTGTCTGATACCTGTATAACTTATAACGTACCTCGTAATTGAAATAATGATGTATTTGCCCCCATGTCACAGGTCTGTGTTGAAATCTAGAATTCTAAATTATTTCTCTAGACACATAAACCCTCTTCACTTAAGGGACTGGTGTTACTTTCTCTTATTAGCTCCAAGCTTATGCTAACACGGAACAAGGTCAATTTGACCTTGTACTGTGCTAACATAAGCTTACTAAATAACGAGACAGCACTCGCGTCAAACACTCAAATTTCGTAAGATTGCAAAATCATTTGTTTGTTAATTTGGGTGCTCACAGGTTTGGATATAATGTTTTATCAAACTTAGCCTTTTTCTTTTTTAAATATATAAACAACAAATTTGTTTTACATTTTAAATAGTATAATTTTCTTTTCGAGTAAAAACAAAATGCAAATATACGCAGTAAAATAATTCGAAAGTTAGTGAAAATGAAGCTTTGAACCTGCCTTACTTTTGAAGTAGTTTCGTATTTTCCTCTCACTGGTGCCAGTGGTCTGTATTCAAGCCCACTTATTTTGAAGACAAAATTTCAAAGAAAACATGCCTTCTCCTTTTGAAGAACTGATATAACAGAATTTATCTTACTGGCGATATACTTTAAACTATGGCCTTTGTTCAAGTAGCCTGGCATGCAAATGAGATACATGCATAAACAGAGCGAACCTCAGGCATCATGGCGCAAGAGAAATCACGGAGCTTCTTATGAGATTTCCACGTCACAACAATGGTGTCGTCATAGGATGTCTGACCACACTAGACGATCCGAAGCATGAGGAGACGTGGATTAGATGCTTTGCAGCGCTGGCCAGGGTAAAGAAACTGACAGACAGGGAAACGAAGTAGGACAAAACAAAATTGCGGATATATTCCTTGCAACAGCACGATGTACAGCAGTAAAGTTTCGACGATGGCAAACCCGAGAAACTTAGATCTAGCTTTTGAAGAAATCGTCGAAATAAAAAAGACTATTAAACCAAAGAGGAGATTAGTCATCGCTGAAAGAACAAATTTTCTTGAGACGAGACAACAAGCGAACGAGTCTATTATACAATTTTTACACCGATTAAAAAGCCAAACACTACGAATTCGAAAGAAATGGCAGTGGTGAAATGACCGCAGAAGATGAGCTGATCCCGTTACGCATGATAGAAGACATGCATGGCTCTTAATTTAAGCATAAGATATTAGAAAGACTGCAAGGTGTTAATTTGTACTGAAAAAAAAACAGTATAGAATTCGTGCAGCAGTTAGAATTGATAGAGCAGTTCAACCAACAGCAGAAAGAGAAGGAGGCGTATAGCACATAGAATTATGAAGTTCAATGCAAGTACTGTTGAGAACAGCATGTAAGAGGAAAAAATAAATGCCCAGCTTTCAGTAAAACATACCTAACCTGGAAAAAAAAATAACTTTCAGAAGATATGTAAATACAAAAGAAAAGTTGAAGAAATTGAAGATACCCGAATTGCTACAGATAAAGAAATATTTTTTTAAAAATACACCGACGAAAACCAGAGAAAGAGTAAAAATATATGGGGAAATATTTTCAGATACAGGTAGATACCGGCAGTGATGTTACACTAATTCTAATGAATTTTGGCAGGATATGGGAAAGCCTAGACTAAAAAAAAAGTCTACCTTAAAATTAAAACAATTCGATGGAACCACAAAGCATTGTGCACGTTCGAAGGAACATTCGAAACAATCATTTCGAAGTCATACCCATAACAGTAGTAGCGTGAACGAAAGATTGCTAGGAATAGACGTGTTAAGAGTCGACACATCGAAATTGATTAATTCGATGGAATTTGAAAAACAAAAAAAAACAGGATTACTAAAGCGAACATTCGCTTAAAGGAGAATCATTATTCAAGATATATCAAATCAAGGAAACTACCGATACATATTTTTACCTGTAGTAGTGGCAAAGTTAAAAAAGAATGATTGAGCAGATCATTTTGGAAAAAAAAAACACACATGGGAGGAGCAGTTGACCTTCACCAATAATTGTCATTAAAATGGCCAACATAGACATTAAAGTATGCGGTGATTACAAAATTGGTGTTAATCATCAGATATGTTCGGATTCATTTCCTCTACCAAGTATAGAAACCGCAAGTCATTAATTATCAAACATGAATCATTTTGCAGATCTTCATTAAATAGGACACGAGATAAACAAACAGAAGAGCAATGCAGACCATCCAGAATATTCAGAAACGATAGAGTAACTAATGGCGTCAAACTTCTCATGTTCATGGAAGTGTAGCGTAGTATGCAAATGAGATACCACAGGCACTCGTAGCTTCCTACGATATTTATACATCACAACAGTCCATCAAATGGTCTTTACAGAAAATTTGTAGAAAATGACTCAAAGATTATTCCTAATCAAGATATAGAGATCATTTACAATTTATACAATTCAACAGTCATGAAAGGAGACATTGATTATTCACTGCAATTTTCTTTATTTCTTCTATATTACTAACAGTCCCGAATATTTAGCGTTAAAAGTATATATATTTTTTTTAATTATGCGATAAAAATTGCAATTCTATACGCCTTTCTCTTACCTAAAAGAGAAGACTTTAGTAACCAATTAGGTGTTTGGGCGGCCTTTTTCTTCATATGCCTTGAATTGAAGAATATTGTTGAACAAGCCATTATATCTTTCGTTTCCAATTTAATGATAAATAAATTCTATTCAATTTTACACCGAGTGAGAGCACTTATTTTCTTAACTCCACTATTTTTTCTTATGTGGGAAGCGTGATAAAAACATCTACTTCTGTCAAATGTTTTGGTAGTTGTTACTTGAGATAAAAAAAAAAAAAGATAAAGGCTTCAGTTTACTGGAATTGTTTCATCAAATCAGAAATTTTACCTCTGGTAAAAAATTAGGGAATCGTCTTAGATGTTCACTCAGCTATTTTTACTTCAAAACAAATAACAGAAATGTGTTGGAACAAAATTCTCATAGCATTTTAAAGTGAATTTCAGACTATTTCATTCAACCACACATGTACCATTTTATTCCACTACATTTTGCCATCTTTGAGGTATCGTCAACATTCCATTCGCACAGAACTTGACAGCTTTCTGCTGAACTAAGAGGGGTTTACAGACTTCTAGAAATCTCAAGAGAATTTAGTTAGGGTTGAAATAAGTAGGTACATGGTCAGGTTAATACTAGTATAAAAGGACACCCAAGCCAAGTCGTACCAATTTCTATCGCCTCTGCAGAGAGATTTAAAGTCAGGTGTTGTCATGATTGAATACGACACCCCTTCCACTTGGCCAATTTCGGGACCTTTACATCGTTGGGTGTCTTTAATCAGTCCAATCTTTTGAGACAGGCCTGAATTCAACGTCTGCTTTGCAGGAACTCATATTACAGATGCCTTACTAATATAACCTTTTTCAGATGCAGACCAGCTCATTTCCTTTCCCCATGGATTTTTTTATTTTTTTGTTAAATTGTAAACCACCGAAACATCGCAGCAATTCATATATCCAAATATTTTTAGTGGCACCTATTCTTTTTACTGCTTGTAGTTTTTTTTTTCTTTCTGGAAATAAGAGCATCAAATAGCGAACATGCACCTCATCTTCCACCTATTTCACTTTTAAGGTAAAAAACATAAAATTCATAATTCCCACAAACGAATCTTATAAAAAGATGCATTGAAATGTCACATTTTGTAATATGTACAGATGTCAAATTTCAGTCATATGTGAAACGAAATTGTGTTCAAACGCCACCGATTGAAAAGCGCGTTATACTTTCGTTCCAACCCAATAATTTAATCTAATTTCATGAAGTTAGAATGTTCAGCTATTCAACAAATATTGCAGTATAATGTCTGGTTTAATTGTTAGCTTCAAAGAAAAAAAACGAAAGCTGAATGAGCATCTTACAAATGTGATGCCACAATTTTGTCAGACGTTATATAGCACTTACTCAACAGGCTTTATAGAAAAATGTACAAAACACACAAAAAACCCAGTTGGAAAAAAAATATATATTTTCACAAACTCTTTTCATGTGAGAATTTTAAGCTTGTAAAACTTTGATTCCATTTTATATCTTATGTCAGATTTAATAAATACATGTCAATGCTTATAGAAAAAAGAAATCATTATTAACCAAGTAATGTTTGTCAAATTTTCAAGATATATCCACCTTATAAAGATAAGCATATCATGTGAATGTCACCTTATATCTTATTTTAAAATCTTTAGAATAACTTCTTCAATAATTTAATATTTGCCACTTTTTAATGTCAGGTATATAAAGATTGGAATGTGCTGTAAGAAAAATATAACCTCAAAAGAATCAAAATAGTGTAGTTATTGAGTGATAGGAACACAATATTGGAAAATGCAAACAGTTCAACAACAGTCAGTGAACAATCGAAGAGAAATTGAAAATGCTGACAAAACAAAAAAAATCTGGCTATAAGAATGTCACAAATAGATTTGAGAAAAATTAAAATAAGAGAAGTTGCCATAATATTTGAAGAAGTAATTGTCGGAAATGTAAACAGAGACAAGATGTAAACTAAGAACATTGCTTGTCATTAGGCAAACTAATTCCATGATAAACAAAAACTGGGGGAAAAAAAAAAACACATGAAAACTGATTTATCAACAATTTTTAGAGATGAATGTAGAGCTACATTAGATCCACCTGATAGCTGAGCTAGAGTGGCTTCTTCATGGAACTAGTCAGCTAACATGACTTGATAGACAATGGCGAGAAATGGAACAAAGTTTGTAACTATTATGGAAGGCAGTAAAATTATAGTTCACTTCAAAGTTTATAATGATGCGATCAAAATTAATTCAAAGAATTAAAAGTTCTTAGACAAGTGATTTCTTGATTGGAACAGCTCAAAACAAAAACACTAAGTAAAAAAGTATATTCATACAATACAATGCTTCATGACATTCTGTAAAGCTGAGTCTTGCTCACCTTGCTAAAAAAATATTTCAAAGCCAGCAAAACAATAGAATGGCTCTAAGCTTCTCCAGATATTAATCTAACGGAAAACCTGTGGTCCATTAATTCAAATTAAGATATAGATATATATGAGAATAGAAGACAATATTCAAGTCAAGATCTCTAAAGAGCAATACAAACTGCTTTATGTTTAAGTCAAAATAGTAGAAAGCAACAATGAATGAATGAAAGATTGATAAATGTTATAAAATGACAAAGAGTTTATATTAACACCAAAAATAATTTATTCAGGCATATGGGTTATTTTTAATCAAATGTTTTTAGAATCTATACTTTTTTGCATTTATATATATATAAAAAATTATGTTGCATATAATGTTTTTGTAATAAAGCCTAACACCTCTAAAACAAGATAACAATATTTTTTTAATAAAAACATATTAAACAATGAAAATCACAAAATATATTTTTCATAGAAATATATCCTGAAAATTTTACCAACATCATGTGAAACCAATGACTTGCAAAATTAAATCTGACAGTGCAAATTTTTAAAGCCCTAAATTTTAAAAAAATGAATGTTTAGTTTTTCATTTAGTATTTGTTCCTTTCTCTTAGTCATCAGTATTTTAGTAGAGAGTAAAAAGCAAAATAGAAGTAAATAGCAACTCAGAATCGTAGTACAAAGAGTGATTTATTAATTTTTCAAACAAAATCATTCATTAGAAATATACTTTTTGAAGAAAATAATTAGTGGGTGAGAATTAACTGTGAGACTGCAGTAAGAAGAAAAACAGTTTATGTGAATTAACATAGAAAAGTGAGAGAGTATTGAAGTGCTAGTGTGGTTAGATGTATATAAAGAGGTAAGTAATGGGAATGGAAAAATGTTATGTATTCAAGAGAAACAGAAATTAAAGTACTTGTATTTACCAGCCTATATAAGGAGTAGTTTTTGAAGAAAAGAAAAATAAAATATCTTAATATCTATTTATTTGTACATATTGAGCATTCAGTGTTTAGTATCCTATCCATGTTTATTAACACACTTGATAGGCTGGTAAATACGGTTATTTAGATTAAGTGAGAATTTCTTTTTTTTCTATTAGTAATTGATAGTAATAGGATATCAGCTACAAAAGATTAAATTTATTTTTCTGGTTAAAATCAATTTTTTTTAAAAATAGAAGAGAATCAATAAATCCTAAAACCAAAGACTTTGTGGTTTACAAACCATCATCATTAAATAAAAAAAAAAAAACATATGCAGCAAATAGAATAAAATGTTTATTCTTGTTTATTTTTTTTTTTTGCACAAAAAGTTTTCTTTTAAATATCTAAAATAAGATTTGCAAACTGAGAAATATAAACAATGAGGTAAATTTTGTTAAAAAATAAAATGAAAAAGCATTGGTAAAGTAAACAAAAACAAAACAACTCAAGTCTGACAGCTGCAGTAGCAAAACATGCAAAATTTTAAAAAAAAACAATCTGCACATATTTATTATGTATTCTATATATTTCTAATACTTCAAATATTTGAAAATTTGTAAAAGGTTGTGTATTTGGGATACAAGGTAGGTGAAGAAAAAGAAAAAAAAGACATTTCTATGTTGTTTTCAGTTGGTCAGGTGTGATAAACATTCTACTTATTTGCTTTTACTCAAAAGAAAGAGTGGATAAAACGTAATCCTTTGTAATAGGTTTTCTGTCAACGTTTCTGACTGGTCTATTTGAGTGTCTAATAATGAGACAGAAGTTTTACTGAAAATCCTACATACCCAAAAGGAGGCAGCAATTAATTTATTTAATTGAATTGTTGATTTACAAGAACTATCAAAATTTAGTAATTGGCCAAATGATTGATGGGGTTAAGTGAGCCATGTTAATGTAATCAGTATTCACAAGCAATTAAAAAACAAATAAGAGTTTAAACCTTTTGATAGATAAGGAATACATACTATTTATGAAATAGGTGTCCAGATATTAACATATTTTTAACAAGCATTAGTGATGGAAAACTTAATATGTTGTTCCATAATTTGCTAATATGTATATTTGGTAAAAATTTCAGAAAATTGAATGAAACCGTTCATTTGCATATATGAACTCAGCAATTTAATTTAGAACAAAATATTTATATCAACAGGTTTGCTTATTAATAAACTAAGAAAATTGATGTCTTTACCAGATGAGACAAAACACATTCACAGGAAATTATGGAACATATTGTTTAATTAAATTCTTATCTATATTATAATCCAGACAACCTGCAAATCATTGTCATCTCTTTATTTATGTATAACTATTTTTAAAGAAAAACTTTTTTTTTTTTAATATCTATCACAAAAAATAGTTTTTGAATACATACATAATTTGTCAAGTAAAAAATAAAACTAAAGCAAAAATTTTCATATTAAGTTTGTTTAACCCTCACTATTTCAGTTATTTCTGAAATCCAAACTTGGTTTCTCCAACACAACATTCAACATTACCTTAAATTACACCAATCCAATTTGCAACTGCTAAAAAAAAAAAAAAAAAAAAAAAAAAAGAAAGAAATCTAACATTATGGTGTCAAAAAGATATGCTAAGACTTGGGATTAAAAGTGACTTATTTACAGCCAAATAATTTCTGTATTGTTTTTGTACATGTAAGGGTCCCAATAAAATATTGCCTTCACCATTAGAGAAGTGGTCATAATTAGCAAATACTAATGTATGTTTGTAATATATGCCAAAAGGCATAAAATATGAGTGGCAATACTGACAATGTAGCTGAAAACTAATTTTTAGAACATTAATTCAACAAAAGTAAAATATAAAAATTTTGTTTGCAGTTGTCTATTTACTAAATCAGATTTTCAAAAGTTTAGAATTTTTTAAACTCATGATCAATATTTTTTTCTAAAAGATGCAGTCATTGAAGATAATAGCAGATCCATTTGTGCTCTAGTAAATTTGTGAAGTTTTATTTTGAATAATACAAACTACAATAGGCTAAGAATTTTGAGGTCTTGCTTCCCAGATTTTACAAATATACTAACACTACTGATTTTTACATAAGATTGTAAAGTGCTAATAATAATAACAATAATTCAATAATAAAATAGAATAAAAGATGGTACTTGTTAGAAAGACTTTAAGAACCCTGAATTGATTTGACTAATCATTTAATTTTTTCAACTGTCATACAAAATTGGTCTCTTTATATAGCTGACAATCTATTTCAGTTCGGCTTCTAGCAATTGGAAGTTGGAAAAAGGCCCATCAATCATTTGAGAAAAAAAATAAGAAAAATTAAACTACACACCTGTAACATGATAATGTAAAGATAAAATGCCCAAATAATTTATAATTTTGCAAAAAAAAAAACAAAAAACACCTACAGTTAAAAAAGAATTATTAGTTTTAAAAACTGTATACAAACCTAAGAAATATCATTAAATCCCTCAAAGCCTTTACCTTTACTGACAGATGAAACAGCAGTAGTTAAGAGAAAATGTTGATCTGAAGAAAGATGCCCCAAACATTTATATATCTCCAAAAATGTAAACAAGTTATTTCAGTTATTAAAAATTCAAGTCATTTAAGGTTTCCTTTTAAATCAAAACAGCCAGGAAAAATTACAACTTATCTTTCAGTATTAATTGGAGCCTTACTTTTCAATAATTTTTGGTGAAGATACATCTTGTTTTAACTTCCAACTAACACTCAGCAACTGCTCTGTCACTTTGTCATCAGACTAATGTTTCCAAGGAAATTATAATTATCACCACTAAACATATGTAGATGTCATATTAAACTTATTTTAAATTTATACAACTGAAGTTAGAAGCACATTTATATAATCTGCTCTCCAGTGGATATATCTTGCTTAGTATTACTTAAAATTATTTTCACCTCAATTATGAGAATATATCTTCCTTTTATGCACAATGAACTAAATCCTATTTAGATCAATGAATATAGAAATATTTGTATTAAAAATTCTTTATAAAAATTAAATATGCAGCATTTTATACCCAGTGTATAATAGATTATTACTGTTTGTTTAAAAGCCCACATTGACAACGAATGCTTTGCGTTTTATTGTTCAACTCAGATTCATAAGTTTTTAATATTTCACCAATATGATTTAATCCCATCAAATAAAAACACTTCTTTCATAGAGATTAAACAAAAAGTTGGGAAGGGTTGCTATGACTTGAAATCTAAAATGCATTTTGCTGCAAAATGTTTACATTAAACAGAAAAAGAAGTTCCTTATAAGTTTAGCTTTCAAGGGATAAATTAAAACAAAAAGTTCTTATAGTTTATACATTGCAAAGGAATTATCACACAGAACAAACAGAATAAACAGACTATTCTGTTAGCAGAAAGCTTGCAAGTGTTAAACACAAGAAGGTTCATAAATCTGGAAAACATAAATCTGGAAAACAGAAAGATGGACTGACAATGCAAGAACTCACTTTTCTTGTCAGGCTTTGTCATGTGTTATTTCACATTGAATTGTCATAAAGCAATTACTGATTAAAAAAAAAAAAAGTAACTAAAACAGATACACACATAACATCTTTGATGAATGAGATTAAAAGAAGTTCTCAGGTCATCTGTTCATGAGACATACATAAACCTAGTGTATGCTTATAAAAATGAGTTATTCACCCACAATACTGATTTTGATCTGTGTGTTATGATTCAAGACTGCAGTCTCCGGACTTGTCACAAAAGTGATTTTTTTTTTTTTGTATTTCAAACAATTTTTTTGTTCATAATTTAAGTAGCCCTCACAAAAATAGAAATAATGTATTCAGTTTAAAATAGAAAATAAATAGGACAAGGGTGAAGCATGAATGCTATGACAATGTTAAAACATTTTTTTAACTCATGAAGAAAATGAACACTTTATCAAAAAGCTTCCCTGAACAATGAATACCCTGAAGGATTGTGTCCATAAAGGATACACCGAGATTCCCACAGAATTTTGGTCCCATTTTTATTAAAGAATAATGTAAATTCTTTTTATAATATCACATTATTAGCAAGTCTGTCTGTGTCCTCATCAGGTACTAACTGTTTCAAAACACTTCGTAAGCAACTGGTTGATTCTTGTAACCCATAGTTGGTGAGATAACGTTTGCTCCAACATTGGCGATAGTTTTCAATCAACTCCAGAAGCCTGAAGAAAAAAAAAGAATGAAGCATAATATTAAAAAAGAAAAAAAATTACTGCTATTTTTTAAAATTGAAGTTTGCTAAGTTTTATTGTAATCTTATCTTTTGTAAATTTTTATTTGTTTTAATTGAAAACAAACTATTACTTGCAAAACCTATAATTTTTTATTTTTATTTTGTAGCACTTTGGAATTTGTCATTTTACAAGCCTTTTTCAGCAAGAATACTTCAATAAAATAAAATGAAAACATTTTTCAGGTTCTAAAGTTGACAAACTGAACATTTTTTAAAAATATTATCACTTTTTTTAATAAATAAAAATATTGATCAGCAAGCATATTTATCCAATTGATTATCTGGTGAATTTATTGTTTTGATGAAAAAAAATCCAAAATCTCTAATTACTGATTTTTTTAAAAGATGAATTATCTACAATATGTTTACTGGAGTTGTTTTTAACCAATATAGTGCGTGTACATTTGTTTCAAATGTAATTTATATTTCTCACTTAAATAACTGAATGCATAATTTGGATATTAACTAAAAACCTCAATTGTGTCACACATCACCTCAAAATTTATCAGAAAGATTGTCAATTGAAAAGCTATTTTCAAAAATAAATAAGAACAATGGTGAGGAGATTCATTTGAGAAAATGAATGCAAAATGCTCTTCATCTGCTTCCTTTTATAATTGAAGGGTAAAAATTTGAACTTTAAAATTTACTCAAGTTTCAAATTATTTAGATAAAAAGTTTAATTTTTAACAATATAAACTGTTAATATTGGTATAAATTCAAAAAAGCTTAAAATGTAAAAACTCCAATGTTGCCACTTTATGTATCCCTGAAGATTTACACTAGATTAGAAGAATTGAAAACATAAAAAATTAGTTTTTTACTGCTTTGCTTGAAAATGTGTCACAACTGCATACATATTTGTTGTTCTTTTTACGATCTTGGTATTTGATCAACCTATGATTTTTCTAATATTGAATATTGATAAAATGACAAACATGAACCAGATGTTCCTATCAGCCAAGTAGAACAACAGCACAGAATGTTAAGTAAACATTCAATGTAAATTTCAATTACTCTAGAGTGAAAGCTGCCAAAGGTCATTGCGGTTATATTGACGTAACTGTTTAGTATACTGGCAATTATTAATGCAAAGAGGTTAAAAAGATGTTAAAAAATAAACATTTGTCAGACAAGCTAGAGAAGGCAAATACTTTTTAATCAGGATGTTTACCATATCTACTGTAGACTTGGAGAGAATTTGCAGTATTAAAGAAAAGCTTTAGTATGAAAAATCAATTACAATTTTGTTAACCTAAAAAAAGATTAGATCCTTGAATACACTTTAATCCCCACCCCTTTTAAAATGCAAAAGAAACAGAATGGGAAAAAGAACACTTATCTGGAGTGTTAATTTTAGCACCTCAAAAACAAAACTGCTCTCCTCCTCTTTTAATCATCTAAGAGAACATTTTTTTGTTTCATCAGCATAGCTGATGACAACCTCCAAGAGAGTAACTTATTGTGCTTTCTCAGTTTAACATTTTCCACTGACAAGAAGTGTAATGATTATATTGAATCAATTGATATGTCTGCTGTTAGGAAAATTGATTCACTGTATTACGTTAGACAATTTTTCTCAACAGAATCTCTTGCATCTTTCTAAGTCTACCATTTGTCTATGCATTGAATATTGCTGTTACATCTGGTCTGGTGCTTCTGCTACATCTTTAGAGATTCTTGACATAATCCAAAGAAGAATCTGCAACGTTATATGTCCCGACCTGGCATCTCAGCTTCATTTACTTTCCCACCACCATAACACAAGGTCCCTGTGTTTTTTTTTTATAAATATTTTCATTGTAATTGACCTGATAAACTTTCCTTTTTGGTATCTCAACTTCACAAAATTAAACACAGAACTAGACTGGCAGCTAGGTCTCATCATTTTACTACTGAAATTGCTAGATGCAACCATAAATTCTATTCCAACAGTTTCTTCTCTGAGTTCTCACTTGTGGAACTCTCTTCCAGTTTCTTATTTTCCTGACATCAATCTTTACTTTCTGTTACCTTGAATCTTGCTCTTTTATTGTCTTCTCTCTTCAATGTTTTCTCAGTTTCTTTCACTCTCAATAATCCTTTGCATCTTAGTGACATTATTGCCTTGCTTGGAGATGAAATGATTAAGTAAAACTTACCTGTTGGCCAGATCAGTTTTTCCAGTTGCACTAAGATTAGTTACACCCAAATTGACAACTCTGAGACCACCGTGAGGGTCAGGATTTCGACCAGCAGTGACCATTGCACGACCAATCCTGTAAGCAAAAGCAAAATGTTGTTATTCCCAACAATTTTCTTTTGAATATGCCAACAATCATCTCTAAAAATTAAAAATTGAACAAGTATTAAATCATCTTGAAGACTTTCACATCATCCTTACTGTCTTCCTATGTTTCTTTAATAAAATAAAGTCAACATCAATAGATAGAATAAAATTAAGGTCATTCTCAAAAGCATAACATGGTGCTAGTAATCAGCAATGTAAATTTTAAAACTAGTTTTTTTCTAATTAGTCTCCAATTCAGTCATTTATTCTTTTAATTCCTAAAAATGTCTTCCTCCAGCTAGGAGTGAAATAGCAGGACAGGTTGGAATTTCTTGCCTTGGGTGACATCCAGTCAAGAAGGATAACTTTGAATTCAAATACCATCCATATATTGTAGTGAGGTTGTTACACGTAATCGCAATCTTCAAAAGATTGATACAGTGGATGATTGCGTATTTTGCTTCAACAGTTGTCATCAAGACACATACAAGGGGAATATTTTAGAGAGAAACTGCAATCTACAAGTATACAATCCCTGTTAGTATGAGCTACTGAAAGGTCAAAAATGACAAAATACTTTTTTCTTTTTAGTTTGACCCAGAGAGGAGCCTGTTCTAATTAATAAGTGTCAATTCATTACAATGAATTTCTATAAAATCTACATGATTTGACAACATGGACGTTCTGAACACCAAGAGACCATGAGTAAATCAGTACTCAATTGATGGCCTTGTACCATCCAGCTAGTTTGAAACATTTACTTACCGAGCTGCCAATATCATCATATCCATAGTTAGCTGTAACTCAGAAATAATTTCTTGAGCCTGAGGACAATTTAACACAACACCAGCAATTTCTGTTTGGTGTTTACGCACATAGCGACACGTCTTCTACAAAAATATAAGAAAAACATACTTTTAAATCAAAAGAAACGAAAAATTCATATTAAGTATTAAAAATATTTGTTCTTCAAATTTCAGCAATAACTTTTAAGACAACTATTCTTTGTAATTAGTTTCTTTAACTTCTACAATCATCCCTTAATGTGATTCAAGTACAACCACTGTTGAAGCAAACAAAAATAGATTGAAATATATGTGTAGGTGTGTGTGTTTCATATTTTGAATGGTGTAGATTTTGAATCTAAGTGAAATTCCCCTGGTCCAAACAGTTATAAGGTTGAATTTAATCCAGTAATTAGTGAAAATAATCTTTATATTTGTCTGACTTTTAATAAAACTTATTCCCAAGATTTCTTTATAATCTAAATGAAAATGCTTTATTTCTGAACATTTTCCCCTGCACATTTTTGTTATTCATGACTCAATATACATCCATACTGCATATAGGGACAAAGCAATATAAGCAACATTTAAAAAAAAACAAAAAAAAAAAAATCACAGCTATACATAGAGAGCACCAGATAATTGAGAACAATTTATAACATAAAAAGAAAAACATATATTCAACAGAAAAAAAAAATCAGTATTTTTTCCAAGATTTGTACACATGTTCAACTTAGTAAAACCTCATTCAATAGCAATGACTATATGCCTCAAAAAGGAATGCATGTCAAGATCAAATGGATGCCATTCATGTCAGCCATCACATTCAAGATGGTGGTCCTTGGTATTGATAAGCAGCTGATTAGTCTCCTTCATCATGATATGCTAGACATAGTAGTCTAAGAGATTCAAATCAGATCTAAGAAAACACAGACTGGAGTCAGCCAGCTACTCCTTGGTCAGCTGGGCCATATGGAAGCAAGCAAAATCTTGATCAAGAAGTACACCTACAAATTCAATCCAGAACTTGACCACAGTGTCTAGCACCTTGATTTAGGTGATCGTTTGACATTAACCACATTGCTCACAACTACCAAGACCATCACAGATAATACGAACTTGATGTGCATTACCATGTGTACCTCTATTGTATCCAATCAAAACAACCTATTACTCCTAGACTTTTGGTCACCTAGCCACTTTCAGGTGATTTTCCAAGTTGCTGTGATTGACAGTTAATATCACAAGTGTAGTGTACATTTTCATTTGCTGAGTTAGTTTGGAATTGGTCTTACCAATGCTCTCAATATGTTTGAAAGAGACAGAAGTATGTTAAAATTCTGAATATGCCATATAACATTACATTAGGTTGTCTTCTATTACATATGCATTCTCAAATAAGCTGGCATATCTAGTCTACAACACAAAATGGTACAAATTTGTATCAATCTTAAGTAGACAAATATAAAATGTAATTAAAACCCAAATCTGCAATATAAGAAAGAATTTATCATCAGAGTTGTAAAGTTCATAATTCAAATGAGTTTGCAGTCTAAATATTGGTCTCTGTTACAATTACTAAAATTTTGTGAACTTTAAAAATTTGATTCAGAATTCCTTTGGATAATTTGTAAAATAGCAATTCATCTTTAATAATATTTAGCCTTAAAGATGATATAACAATCCACTCTGAGAAAAGATTAATCTTTTTCTCAATCTTTATTCATTAAAGATTTGTGTTCATTGCTTACACTTGCTGTGAATGCAAACCAATAAAAAAAATGTTTCAAGAGAAACAGTTTATTTTCCCATGTTTAAAAATAAATTTTTTATCAACTTAAAAAAAAAAAAAACAATAAACAATTCAATATACTCTTTCTTCAAATTAAAAGAAAATATATAAAATCAGTAAAAAATTTTTCATGAAATTTTATTTCACACAATTCAACCACTTACAAAATGCTGAAAAGTTCTTGACCTAAGCAAAAAAAAACTTTTAAAAATTTGATGTTCAGTCATTTAATCAGAATTTAGAATTATGTTGGTCTTTTTAAAATCTCCCATGTCTATTGGCAAAATATTTAATTTAAAGATATTAGAAAACTACCTGTAGAACATCAGGAGTTAGTTCTTCAAGAGGTGCTCTGTCAGGATGGACTAAAAACTGAAACAATGTAGAGCCATGTTCACAGGGCAAGTTAGTTCGATCATCGCCTACAATGATAATTATTAAAAATTTGTAACAAAAAAGAAATTCCCAGAAAAAAATGTTCCAAAAATAGTTTTTAAAAATGGCTGAATAAAAGGAACTTTAAATACATAGCACTTTTATAGTCAGTCAGTCAGTTAAGTGCCATACGTGATACACGCTTAGGCGATCATGTCTCGAAAGAGACATGATTGACTGGGCAGAAGATTATCCCGCAGTAGGTTGCCATTGCTTTCTGCGGTAGACTGGTTGCCGACCAAGGCTATAGAACCCAATCTGTCCTGTTATTTAACCCATAATTGGAAGAAATAGATGGATTAATACCTTTCCCAAGGGTATTTGTGCATAAGTGAAGACAATGAATTCAGCTGGAGGAAAGAGATGGATTAATACCTTGGGAAAGGTATTAATCCATCTCTTCCCTCCAGTTATGGGTTAAATAATAAGACAGATTGGGTTCTATAGCCTTGATCAGCAACCAGTCTACTGCAGAAAGCAATGGCAACCTACTGCGGGATAATCTTCTGCCCAGTCAGTCATGTCTCTTTCGAGATATGATCGCTCAAAGCGTGTATCACGTATGGCACTTAACTGACTTTTATAGTAATGAGTCAAAAAAAGATTAGTTACTAATTTCTTTAACTAGTATTTCAAGATGAAAAATATAAATTTTTGGCTCATTCAACTGAATAGAAATTGAATCTAAAATAGCAACAGGGCTACTTTTGGAGCTCTCTTATTTTACTAAAATTAGTCAATCAATTCAAAATAAATATATATTTATAAAATAGACATAATACCTACTAATATACATAGAATTATGTAATTTGATGTATGCCAAGGTGAGCAGAATTCTGTCAATAACAGTGCTCAATAGATATTTAGAGCAATAACTATTAGCAATAAATAAAAACTTCAAGATACTTATCTATGACTGACTAAAAGTTTTGCATGACATTAATGCTCCTAAGAGTCAAATAAGACTGAATGAAGAGTGATAACAATGCAAACTTTTAGTTTATCATAGATAAGTCTTGGGAATGTTTTATATATTGACAAAATTTATATATAACATTTATCTTGACAAAGTTCCACGTTGGTAAAGAAAAGTTTTACTTTTGTCTTGTGTGTTGTACACACAAAAAAAAATTTGAAGCCAGAAGTTTGGCTTGAACTAATTCTATATACTGTTAGCACAAAAAGTAAAGAAAAGATGTCAAAGTTTTATATGCACTAGTATAAGAAGCTTTAAATCAATAACAGTAGTGATTCTGTCAGCTTACAATGACAAATGAATGAATTGGTGGCTTGGCAAAGTTTAACATATGTCTCTTCTCCCCCAACCCTGCAAATAGTATATCAAAACAACAGTTTTTATTTTGACACTACTATTACTGTATTCTACTGTACTGTATATTCATTATTTGTTAGACAAAGAAAAATTCAGACCTGACTTATTCTGAGAACATCTTAGAACATATGTTTCAATTCTGCCAAGTTCAATGACAGCTTGTCCCATGACAGAGGTTTTATCAGCAAATATATGATGGTTTAGCAATTCAGCAAGGTGAGTATGAAGAAAACCCTGAAAGAAAAACAAAAAACAATCTTACTATAGAGAGTTTTGTTTTCAATGGTGAGTTGCATATATTTACATAAAAAAATTTCATAAATTGTCTATCATTGGACCAAACTATTGTTGGCATTATGCCGAAATGGTTTGCACTAGACAGACTACAATATTTTATTTAAATCCTGACTGATAATTTTCACTTTGAAAAGATAAAATTATTTGTCATCTATTTTATAAATATGTATATAAAATATTTATAGATCTTAACCACTAAACAAGAGGCAATATCTTGATGGTAAAGCATAGGATCAGAAATTTCCAAAGATACATTACAGTCTTAAAAATAAAAGAAAAAAAAAATTCAAAAATGTAAAAACAAAGAAAAAAATCCTCCTTGTCAAGATCAGTTATTTAAATCTTCAAGTTTCAACAACTTAAAACTGATTACGAAAACTCTGCTTTTAAAAAATAGTTTCCCCAATTTGATGAGTTTTTCTGACAGACTTTTTAAAAATATTTTGCATACCGATGCTATTCCTGTTACTATTTAGTGAAGGTATAGAAACATTATACTTTCTTTTTTATCAGCAGAAGGCAGAAAGTTTTATTGTAATACTGCGGCTGGGGACGTACACTATATGTCATTCCATGGTAACAGCTGACACAAAGATCTTTGTTAACAACACCAAATGTAGCACTATGACACATTTTTGTCCAATTATCCTGATCATTGCCCTGGTGACATCCTTGAGAGGAAACTTTGCTACCCCCATTGTGCTTAAATAAGATCTGACAAAATCTCAAGCTTAAGATTGAAACATTTCCAAGACTGATCAAAATCTTGAGACAATGACTAGAAGAAAAATATTGTAATAAGCTTTTAACAAAATATAGTTTATTTTAGTTGTTAATTATATAGGTATTTCAAACTAGCAATTTCCATTTCCTTCTTCCAATGCTTTAATGTCATGCAGTAGTTTGAACTCCTGAATTACTTGTTAAAAACTATGATGATAGAACAGTAATTTATATTAATTAGATAAAATCTTTTGGATTATCTTCTCCATCTTAACGGGTTTGCCATTCCATCACATATATATAAGGA
Organism: Ascarosepion bandense; assembly: GCA_037127315.1. Classification (NCBI taxonomy): domain Eukaryota; kingdom Metazoa; phylum Mollusca; class Cephalopoda; order Sepiida; family Sepiidae; genus Ascarosepion; species Ascarosepion bandense. The sequence continues at coordinate 2,531,341 of JBBBDQ010000212.1, read as the reverse complement.
TTCAGTTTACTAGCTGGCAGTAATAATGTGACGATACAATTTTACCGTTATTTTAGGTCTTTGTTCTAAAAAGCTTATGGACTGGCCAGTTTGTCATATGAATGAGCCCCAAAATCTGATGACCTGAATCTCAGAAACTATTCTTACTATGAAACATATAGTGACTATGTAAATAAACCACACAGGCTTATATAAACTAAGTGGTTTACATAAAAGCATATCTCTCAAATCTAAAGGGATGATAGAGATCTTTTTTCCACTTCCACCAAGTGATTTATCACTTGTCATTATTACTGCTTGTCAAGTGTAACAAGTTAGTAGAGAGCCATACCCAGTTAGAAAAATTTTCTAAATCACTTCTATGTTCATATTCAGGTTAAATATCTTAATTCCTCACCTTACCTAATTTCTTGAAAATAATTAACTTTCTTAATTAGTTATTTTTCTACATCTAATTCCAGTACTTATTAAACAGAAGCCAAACCTTCACATTTTCTTCTCATTCCAATTCTATGCTATAACAACCAGGCCTCTTCACATTTAACTGTTCACCAACCAGTGTCATCTCTCCTTGGAAGTAACTCACCTCCAAATGAATGGGTCACTTCATTACATAATTGCTTTCCCAAAAGTGATTAAAACTTCAACTAAAAAATACTTACCCAATGCACATCTCCATTCCAAGCTAAACCAGCAGCAATTAATAAGCCTGGCCAACTGAATGGGAGGTGAGTAAGATAACCACGGCCTGTCCAATTACACACAAGCAGGCCGAGACCAGATTGACTTGAGGCACATTTTACAGAATTATAAATGTTATACACAGCAGCTTCAGGACAACCAGCAAGACTATTCCAGGCAGCAGTGCCTGGGCAGACAATAAAACCATGCCTAAAAGTAAGAAATGATACAGAATGTAGATGAGGATCTTCTTTAATGTTGTTGGAATATTGCCAGTAAATATTATCCTGTTAATGTTTACCAGTTCTCTAGCATTCACTATTCACAGGTATTTTACTAATTAGTCACTGGTAATGCTCAGTCTAACGATACTTACTTATTGCAGATGAGGTTAGAATGTAAGTTGAAAACGAGGTGTCATGAAAGTAAAAGTATATCTTCAATAGTTTCTTTAAGTAAAATTGATAAATATAAGGTAAAAAATGAGTTTTAACAAGAATGCAGAACATACTTTGCAATGTTTTTTTTTTAACCTTTAAATTTAGTATTATAACCATTCTTGGGAAATGATGGTGTAATGGTTTCCTGTTGTATCCTCTATGGTTTTCAATTTGGAATTTTCTTTCTCCAAGTTTTGCCAACCAAAGCTAAAGAATCCAGTCTGACCTATGGGTTAATAAGAAAAGAAAACCAAAAAAAAAAAAAAGAAAACATAACACTAAGGGGAAAAAGAGATGGATTCATGCTTTTTCAAGAGTCATCAGTGCAGAGTCTCAGCCAGAATTTGAACTCTGCTCTCCAATTCCATTTTCTGTTAACCTGATGTCAACATGATGAATTTTATGATAAAATGACAAGTTATAATGCATCATTATAGAAATAAAATTACAAATTGTTTTCTAAGAGTTCTCAAAGTACATGGTCATCTATTTATCAGCTTAGAATAAGAATTCTTAGTTTATAAACAAATACACTCATAATTTACTGCATTATTATTACAAATAGTAGTAATTTACAACATTAAAACCAAATAAAGTGACTCAAATTGAGTAGTCAGCTTAATTCTAGTTAATATCAGATGAATAAACATTACTTACCCACTGTCAGCTAAAGATTTACAATGAGACATAAAGTCATAATTGGCCTGAAAAATAAAAATATAAATAAAAATCATGTAAATGAAAATACATTAAACACAATATACAATTTTTATACTTTTTTCTTTGATAAAAACTTTTGTGATAATACACACAGCAAAATATAATTAACTACTATATCATTATAAAAATAAAAAATTTAAAAAAGTTCAACCAAAAAAAATGGCACAGAACATGTTTTACAGGTATAATGAAAACATAACTTGGTTAGTGGAAAAATTGATAAATAAATAGGTAATTAATATTCATAAAAATTGATATATTCACCTGCATGCCATATTCAGCAAACATTAGATGTGGTGGCAACTGTTGTAAAAGTTGAGGTTTCAATTCATGGAGGGGATAACCACATATTAATAGCATTTTGTCCTTGATTGGAAGGAATTTAGCAGCATCACCAATGCTTATGCTTTCATTGTCAGGACAGTCTAAGATGAAACTACTTAGGCGAGGTCCAATGTTGATGAAACTAGAATACAGTACAATAAATTTGAAAAATTAATGAACAATAATTCTGGTTCAATATTTACACTTAATATTTTGATTATACAAATTACTACTTGCTAGACAGAACATGATTATAGAACAGTTCACTTAAAAAATTGAGTACTTGAGACATCAAATGAAAATTGTACACACATTTTTCATAATAGACAAATTTGTATGCTTTTAGTGTGCAATCAGCCTAATAGTTTATAGAACTTACAAATCACTAAATAAATAAAAACAAAATTTCAAATGAAAAACGAATACTTTTAACTTTCAGAATTTTTTCAGGATTTAAAAGATTATTATTGCTCTAGCATATTAAGAAGCATACCCCTCCCTCTCTGCAACAAGCATATATTCCTGTTAATAGGCTTACACATTAATTATGTTAAATAGGAGAAAGGAAATATAGTAAATCATAAGAGGAAAGAATCTGTAAAAATTCTCACTCAGAATTTGTGAAGTGTGAAATATAATCATTAAAAACCCCTTGAAGTAAGGCAGTCTCTTCAAACTGAACTTTGGGACCAACATCGAGAACAGGAATTAGTTGCATGCCTCGAGCCATGCAGAATTTATCAATTTCAAGCAGTTCACTGAAAAAAATAAATAAATAAAACCAAAAATTTAAATAACTTACTGGAAAAACAGACAGAAAAGAATATCACATTTTCTTAGCTAAAAACTCAACATAAAATGAAAGTTTAACTTTTATTAGCCAGTCAAGTGTGAAAGTCTACCACAGTATAAGAAAATATTTTTTATTATTTTAGTAAGATTTATAATGTAAAACATATATCCAAGTTATTTAGACTATTTAAAGTTCTAAATTTTAGCAGCTTTTCTCAATCTTCAAGAGAAAAATAAACTGAAAAGTAAATATTAATATCTACATAATATTAAACAAACATATATACTTATATGTATTCATATACATGCATGATATACTTGAATAACAGAACCAATAAAATGTAAATATCAATGTTAGCCAAATGAATAAGAGAATTTTTTTTTTTTTGCTGTTGTTTTTGGGATAAAATGCACTGAGGGTAATTTTCACTACAACCAATCAATGTCTCTGAGAGAAAGTGGGGTTAATAAATTATAAAATGTATTTTTTATAAATAAAACAATGACAAAAAAATGTTTAAATCTATGCAACTGAAGCTGATTAATGACAAAAATTTCAATACATCAAAAACAAAAGTGTAGTACCATACAAACAGTGAAATTAATTAAATCTCCATAAAACATTTAAACCAAAGTTTATAAAGAACAATTTAAATAAAAATAAATTTATAAAATTAACTGATATTAACTTTTCAAACCTGAACTGAATTTAGGTGATCATTAATTTAAGGAAAAAAATTATTAGCTCATCCTAAAAATCAAGTAGCAAAACTGATTTTTAGTTATGAAAGTATGGTAAAATAAAAGTAATTACATTTAAAATATTATAATTAAGCTGAAAAAAATATTATGCTTCTACATTTTAAAAGCTGATACATTCACAAATTTTAATGACATAATTAAAAAGATAGCACTTACCTACAGGTATAACAAAGTTGCCATACAGAATCTAATGGATGACGAAACCTTGTATACAAATGGACCTAGATCAAAATTAGAAAATCAAAAAACATCTTCAAATATGTGGTGGATAGGAAATTAAGAATTAAAAGCAACTTTCTTCTTCACTTTTATAAAAGTTCACATTGACGTGAGAAATCCTGGTTTTGCCAAATAGAAAAAGTGATTGACCACGTGCCGAAAGAAAAAGTTGAAGCCGCATTTCGCAAGTAGATGTTAAATTAATTTTCTGATCAATGAAAGAGATTTGCAAGACTGAGAAGAGTTAGTGATCCAGTGTGAAAAAAAAAAAAATGATTATAAAAGGCAAAAGGAAGGTCAGCCAGACAGTCACATGGAAGCAGCAGAGACATGCTAAAATGTAATAAGGGAAAAACATAAGTCCACCCAGACGGTCGTTCTCTTCTCCTTTCTTCTTGTGTGCTGATTCCTTTTACTTCTTCTCTATTTTCAACATTCCTACTCAACGATAACATACATGCACACATACTACTATGAACTCTTGACATCCTAACTTTATCATTGAACATTAACTTCTACCAATTCTTGTTATTATTTCTTTTAATAAATTTCTATTTTAACATGCAAAATGTATACTTTCATTCTTCCACACATTCCAACCTGCTGCCAACTTTCTGATGATTACGAAAAAATCCTAAGTTGTAGGGAGTTTGGTTATATATGACAAGGCCAAATCAATAAACATTAACCATCTCCCTATAGTTTCAAATATACTACTGATAATGGATTTTCTTGCCACTAGCAGATTTTTCAGCTAACTCCAAAGAATGTAAATTTTTTATCAAGTGATATAAGGAAATATGAAATTAATACTGTTAAAATGGAATCAAAATATCAAACTAATGACAGGCAGAATAGCAGATTTTTAACCAGATTAGATTTGTCAGTTTGACTTGTGCTAATTTGCATGTTCTACATCTGTAAAATGAACAGTGAAGCTGCTGTGAAGTAAATAAGACACCCCTGGTAACAAAAATGAACTAGGCAAGAAGGGTTAAATAAAGAACTCAGAGTTGAAAGAGAGAGAGAGAGAGAGAGAGAGAGATAGAGATTCCCAAGAGAGTTCTGATAGAGTGTCCATTAGAGTACAGTTGGAGTCAGTCAAGATATAATATTATAACTGTTAGTAACGAGTTATAACAGTGGTGGCAAGGAATCAGAACCTATACTGAGTAGGAAAAAATACCTTTTTTGCTCCAGCACACATAATAATAGTGACGACAAGAAATTAGAACCATGTTGGTATAATTTTTTCTTTGCTGTGCATAAAAAAAAGAAACATTCTTGAATATGGAAGAATTATTAGTACGAGTGGTAAAAATACAGCAGTTGTTGAAACTCCAGAAAAAAACAACAGTAGTTAATTGAAATAATTCAGAAGAAAACAAAATATTCTCCAATTTCTTTAACTCACAATGCAGTGGTAAATGCCACAGCTGAATTCACATATACTTCAGATGGAATTAACTTTTCTGCTTATTTTAGAAGATATGAACAAATTTACAGAGAGGAATGCAGTGACTGAGAGGACAAGTAAAAAAGAGTTTTTTTAAGAAAGTTAGCACCAGCAGAACATGAAAAATATTGTAATTTTATACTACCAAGAAAACCATGGAAAATTTGCTTTAAAGAAATGGTAAATATTCTAAAATCTTTAGTAAGAAAAGTTTGTTATTAAATACTTGTTGGAAGTGTATGAATCTGACAAGACAAAAAAAAAAGACAGATTTTCTCACATGTGTTGGCATTGTTAACAAGGAGTGTGAAAAATTAAAATTAAACACACTGACTGGATATGTTTGAAGAATTAATTTTCATTCAAAGGTTAATAGCTAAAAATGATGCAGAAATACATGCTAGAGCCCTAACAAAATTGGAACAGAATCAAAAACTAACATTACAAGAAATATTAGACAAATGTCAGAATCCTAAAACTGAGACACAATACAGAGGAAATTAAGGAAAAGGAATGTGCATATATAAAAGTCAAGGCAAAATGTGGAAAAATTAATGTGGATATAAAAATGCAACTAGACACTGGTTGTAATATCACAATAATCAATGAATCCACATGGAAAGCAAACAGAAAACTATATTAAAAAGAAATTAGAAAATGTAGTATGTCAGATGAGAAATTATTTGTTATTGGTGAAATGACTTGCAACGTTTTATTTTGTAAAACATGTATAAAAGCAAAGGCTTATTATAATAGTTCTACAAATTTATTTGGGATTGACTGGATGGAATTATTCAAGTTATGAGATTTAACTATAAATATTTATTGCAAAAATATAAGTAGACAAGTGACCAGTTTAAAAAAACAATGTGAAAATTTAAAGGAAGAGTTGAGAAAATGTTTTCCAAATGTTCTGTTGGATGAATTGAGTCAGTGTTCCAAAGTTAAAGCAAAATTTCAAGTGAAAAAAGGGTCAATGCCAGTAATTAAACCAAAATGTAGTGTACCATTCATAGCATTGGATCAAGTCAACAAAGAATAAGACTTGAAAAAATGGGTCTAACTGAAAACATTGACCATTCAAAATGGGCAGCAACAGTAGAGAGTTAAACAAAAGTTTAGAATCATAACTACCCATTACCAAGTCGTTATGAAAATTTTGTAAAATCAAAATGATGGAAAAATTTTTTCAAAGCTGTATCTTTCTGAAGTGTATGTGTCAAAAGGCACTTGAAGAAATAAAAATACTAACATCAGACTTATCATGGCACACTACTATCTGAAATCATATTGGCTTCAGATGTCAGTGACTATGGTATATAAGCAGTAATTCTTCAGAAAGATGATGGATGGTAGCATGAAAGTCATCAAACGTTTTCGCAGAAAAAAATACAACCAGGACAAAAAAGAGGCATTAGCAATGATATTTGCACTGTAAACGTTTCACAAATTTATACACGGAAGGAGTTTTCATTTACAAGTAGACCACAGACCTCTGTTATCAATTTTTGGTTTGAAAAAAGGAATTCTTATGCATACAGCTAATAGATTAGAACACTGGGATGCCATCTTATTAAATTAGGATGGAATACCAAGGGTCCAAAATATTAGCACATGTGAGCAGTTTATCAAGATTGATACAAAAAAATACTGAACCACTTGAGGATACTGTGATTGCAGCATTGAAAAGTGAAATAGAAATTAAAAATATATTATGTTATATAATTCACAAACTACCAGTTACCCTGGAAGAAATAAAAGCAAAAGAAGAACAAGACATGTTTATTTCGAAAAGAAAAAAAAACTATTAAAAGAAAGAAAGACAATTTTTCTAACGCTATCCAGACTTGAATTCTTACTCACTATTTGATGGAGTATTAAAGTTTGCACAAAAAGTAGTAAAACCTATTATATTACATAGCAAATTTTAAATGAATTTCATTGCGTACATCTTGGAATTTCAAGAATTAAATCTCTTATGAGAAGTTATGTATATGAGACCAAAATGGATGAAGACATTGAAAAATTAGTAAAAGCCTGCAGAGGTTGTGCTCTGACAGCTAAATCACCTACCATGAAATTACAAGCTTAGCCAAAGAGAGATACTTTGTGGTCAAGACTGCACATAAATTTTGCAGGTTCAATAAACAGGTCACATTAACTGGTGCTTGGGGATAGCCATGAAATTTGTAAGTGCAAAAAAAAAAAAATGACAACTTCCATAGTGACAGTGAATTTTTTACATGAACTGTTTGTAAGATATGGTAATCCAGAGGTCAGTCCCAGATAACAGTACACAATTCACTGCTTACAAATTTAAGGAAGTTAGTAAAATGTTCTCCATTGAACATAATATTACCCCACTGTATCATACAGACAAACTGAACAATTTGTGGGTACTTTTAAGAGAGCTTTGAAAAAAAGGAAGTAATGAAAAAGTGAGTGAAGAAGCACTACAAAAATACTTAAGAGTATACCGGATGATGAATACCAAATGCTGTTCACAAGAAAAATTAAATTGGTGTTTAACAAGTTATTACCAGGTCAAAAAAGAATAACAGATAACAAAAAGGACAGAATATTATTCAAAATTAGTGAAAAAGTGTTTTTCAGAGTATATAAAAATGAAAAAGACATGTGGAAAGACAGCTTAATAAAGTCACAAATTGGAAAAATGATTTATATGATGAAAGGAAAAAAATGGGAACCCAAAAGTGTTGGAATCAGTTACAAAAAAGATTTACTGAAGAAAGACCCACAAGAAAGGAAGAACCTATGCAAATTCTGTATGAAAGCTTTGACGTACCAACACCAAGAATTCACTGAACGTCCAAGTATAAGTACCAGAAAAAAGAAACATGCAAAAAATTAGTGGTTGATCTAAAGCAAAAGAAATACAAAGTACAGTACATGGCAAACAGCACCAGAAAGAGGGGTGAATATTAAAAACTATTTAAAAAAATAAAAATCTCAAAGGTGGGGGGGGGGGGTCGTAGAGTAAATAAGACACCCTTTGTAATACAAAGGAACTAGGCAAAACACCTTAAATAAAAAACTCAAACAATTCCAAGACAGAGTTATGATAGAGTGATCATTAGAGTATTGTTGGAGTCAGTTGAGACATAATCTTATAATTGATAGTAGCAAGTCATAACAGAAGCTATCAAACTGAAATGAAACCATGTTTTTGAAATGCTTAATAGAGGATCTAAACCACTCAATAGCTGTAAAACCATCATACTTCAAACTATTTCTAGAGCTCCATATCTCAGATTATATTATTTTCTTTGTAAAAATGTGCAATATCAAGTGCAAAGAAAGCTGTTTTTTATAATAACAATGTTATCTGCTTGTAAAATCAGTGAGGCCCAAATACTTTATAAATAACTTTATAAGCAAAAATCTATTTCATTAATTTTTTATTAAGTACTTTATAATAATGAACAATTTTTTTCAATTTTTAGATCCTTTACTTAATACTGCCAGCCAGTTATTGTTATCTAAAAGATCTTGTCCCAAAGTGATCACAATATGAAACATCACAGGTAAATCTTTCTTTTTCCCCTCAATTTTTTACAATCAACAACTTTCAATATATGAAAGTACAGTCACTAAGTATTTCTGGTAACTTTATCACTTTTGTAATCTTAAACTTTAGGTATTTTTTTCCATGTCAGTACTCAAGTTTATTTTTGAAAAGAACTTAAATGATACAAATAAAAAAATCAGGAAGTAAAATGTTATTCTATATCTTCTAATTCAACTCAATTAGCAGTTAAGTATCCTTCACCTCTTTATACTTTAAATATTCCTAATAATCAAAACAGACTTACTTGGTTCATTTTCAGCAAAGACAGATTGTCAAGCATGTACTTTACAGTTTTCTGGAAATAAAAAATAAATATCAATAAACATATTTTGCTTTCCAACTTTGTTTTTGTTATGGTGAAACACATCTATTCCTCAGATAATGGACTCTCCCACCTATATTAATAAGAGTTAACAGGAAGTTCATAGGAGTTCTTTAGACTTCTATTGGAGTTCAGTCGAACTAGAAATTATAAGCACCATTGTGAAAAATTATATGTTTTTGGTGAGTTTTATGAAATATTTTTACAAATGTCAACCAAACTCAAATGTTTGCAAGTTTGTTTACACAAGAATTTCAATTTGAAAGTAACATTTCTATTACCATAAAATTTTCAGCAACGAAAAGAAAAAAATTCAGTAAACTTAAATTCTTTACATTCATTAAACTTTATTTCAAATTTAAAAAACATTTGAATCCCAGAATCATGTTCCATTATTTGAATAGTGAAAAACAATTTAACTTTTTCCTTTTTCCTTTTTAGGAGTTAAGTGAAAAAACAAGGTACTAAAGTTCAATCGCTGGTAAATCTTGTTTGCACATTTAGTAATCAAAAACTTTCACCAAATAATAGTAAATATTTCTAGTAAATTCATCACTTTTGAAATCTTAAGCTTTAGTTGTTGTTTTTTCTTTTTTTTTCTAATTTTTTATGTCAGTACTTAGTTTATTTTTCAAAAGAACTTAATACAGTTAAAAAATGTAAATTTAAGATTTTAACTTGGATTCTAATGGTTTTTATGATGGAAGAGACAAAACTAAAATGTAAAGAATTATTTCCCTTGATAACAAGGGAAACAACTCTTTTCCTATAATAAAAATGTCAAAAATATTTTTTTAAAAACTTGAAGATTCGTAAGTGGATATAGATGCGTACAGACTAATTTTTTTTAATATATGTTGTAGAGCAGCTAACACCCTCAGTCGCTCTCAAAGATAGAATGGTCTGTGGACCGAGATAGCTATGAAAAATGCAGTCAGCATTAGATTTCAGAGTGTCATTGACTATTACTATCAGACGGTGCTCTCTGCAACTCTAACAACTTAACCTCTCCTTTCTTCTATTTGTTGTTCTGTCTTCTGGTGTTAATATCCCTTAGCACAGATATTTTGCTGAAGATACTCAGCACACAACTTCTGGGTATTGTCCTGGTACCTTGGCAATACAATATCATAAAATTTAAAAACAATCATATAGAGAAAATAGGAGCAGCTCTTTAATGAATAAGATAGTGGGTTTTTAATTTGAAGGTTAATCAAATAACTTACTAAATTAGGCACTCGTCCTTGAGAAACGTCAAGAAGGACACCTCGGTAAGGCAATGATGGGGAATCGTTTATCTGTAACATACATTAAAAGAATTTTAATACACAAGCTACAATTTTTTTGTGTTAAGTGTCATTTTATGGTGGTATTCTAGTAAAATCACAAATAATTACAAACCTTAAATGTGCTTATTTAAGTTCATTTATTCAAGATAATTAACTATATAATAAATGAATAAAGACATAATTCTACATCATTTAAATACATGAGCTTTAATTGATATTCTTAAAATACATTAACTTGGCACATGGCCTATGTACCACAATTTATGATGAGTTGAGATCAACATTCATGCCATGACTACAGTCCAAAAATTGATAAATTTTCACAACTTGATATTAATGCTTTATAACACAAACTATTCACTAATGCCATATAAGAAATAATGCAAATATTCGCTTTTCAGTCATTTAACTATCAACGATAAATTGCACTTCCATCAGTGATTATTACAGAATTTCTAAAAATCATTCTTTGTCAATTTTAATCGACCAGACATATTTAAGCCAGACTCACTTCTAATACAGGCACACTAATTATATTATCATCTTTGTAAAGCTGCAATAATTGAATCAGTGTACTGATTGCATAACCAAGACTTTGGCGATCATGTGACACCATTCGAACCTGAAAATAAAACCAAATATAAAATTCAATTAAAAAGTTCATATCTTTAGTTCTCATTCCCTAGGTGATTTGCAATTAAAAATAATAAGTTAGACGTTCATAAAAAGAAAAGAAAAAATTGATTTTACCTAAAATCATAGAGAGATATTAAAATAAACATTATTTGCTAAATCACACAAAGTATATTTAAGAAAATGTTACATAGGTAAAATACATGAACAGCAGGTAATCTTTTTATTCCAAATAAAACCAGAATTGGACCAAAATAAAGTTTTGAGAGCAAAAATATAATGAATAGCAAAAAAAATGTTAGCTTTTGTTCCCTTATATACTGCAAAGTTATTAACACTTTCAAGCAACAAACTCTTTAAAAAGAGGAAAAAGTGATGTAGAAGAAATATACAAATCATCTAAAACTTTTAATAAACATCAATTTTATAATGCCTGAATGAAGCAAAAATCGGTGCGTATATTTAAGCCAGTGCTGCTCATAATAAAGGAAAAAAACATTACCAAATGATTGCATCCAATTTATAAAGTTATTGTTTAATAAAATCAGATTTGATCTGCAAATTACAGGTTGATACATATCATGTACAAGGTGGCTCCAAACATAATGCCTCCTAATTTATGATGTTGGCCCATTATGTCATAAGCAAACATATGTAGATGGAAGTAAAAGCCAATAATTCATAATTTTTCTTTTGCTTTGTCAGTATTAGCAGCTGCATAGAGAGAAAAGGCAGAACATTGAATTTCCCCATATAGAAAAAATTGCACCTATTAACATTCATCAATACTGTGGAGACCAAACATTGAATGTGAGCACAGGAATGGATAATGTAGCTTGACAGTGGGCATGAAAAAAGTTAGTCTCCAATGCAGCTGTAATTTTCTTTTTTTTTTTTTTTTTTACAAACACAGCATTCATGCTCTTGTTCACCACAGACAAAATGCATAGCCAATGGCAGTGCCTATGTAGTGAAGGTGTTTTCAGTCTGAAACCTTGCTCTATAGTCTTATTGTACTTCCTATAACTTTTGTAATTTTGATAGAAATAAATAGGAGGCATTACTTTCAGAGCATCCCTTATATAAACTATTTTTGTTAATCCAAATTAATTATAAATATTAATTTCTCAATTGCTAATTTTTGATTATGCTTTAAGCAATAAGATCATAAATAACAAATGAAATCAGAAATTTCACAGATAAAACAAAAGAAAGTCCAAACTTTATAGTCTTTGAATCAAGTGTGTGTAAATATTAAACCGTGACAACAATTCAAAACTGCATATTATTGATAAAAGGGAATTTCATAAACCTAACTTACCTTCTTTAAGCTGAATATCTTGTTGGAATATTATTTGATTTCTCTACATTCTTTGAATCAAGATTTATTGATGACAATTTAGACTAGTTTATTACAGAATTTTCTTATCCTTTTGTTTTTAAGAGCTTTATTGTTATGTATAAAGTAACTTATAAAGCAAAACTTGTGTATGTAAGGTTAACAGAATATTTTAGCTTTCATATGGTTATAATATTTTTTTTTACTAACAGTATATTTAAATAGCAATCTATACTTTTAGCACTATACTATATTGCTATCAACATTATTGCTTTAAACGTGGTGATAATGTATCAATTATTACCTTTATTTCTAAACACTGCAAGAGATGAATATGGTGGTTAATTTGAGTGCAGTCTCTTAATTTGTCAAATTATAAACCTGGTTGGTTTGAATTTGAGCAAGTCTTCTTGAATTTATGATGGTTCATTGTATCACTAGTGCAAGTATATTAACATGACTGTAAATTTATAAATTCCAACAACCATACCACATCCCAAAGGAATCTACTAATAAAAGTCAGCAATCATGCTTTCCCAACTAAGGCCTATGATGAGGAGGATTATGCTGACAAAACAGGTATTCATAGCTGGGATAAGCATGATCGTACTAGAAAATCAACATTCTTTACAAAATGTTCCAAGAAATAGGACTCAAGATAAACCTTTCCAAAAAAGAAAATAAGGTAAAGTATTTTCCAACTTTTTTTTTTTAGATTGGATAAAATAAATTTCAACAAATCCATAAATAGAAGCACTAATTCTAATTCTTGTACTGTGAAAAAAAAAAATCTGTTTTGGCTAGAGTATTTATCACAGAAACAACTTTGAATGTGTCATATGTGAAATTCAAAGATGCAAATTTCCAAAATTCAACTCTTAGTATCTCACCTGATTACTTCGGATAATAATTTTATAGCTTCCCTTTTCCACACACAGTCGACTATTCACATGACAAACAATGCATTGAGTGTTGCACTCTGAGGCAGGAGACAGTAGATCGACTACAGGAATCAGCCCAATTGACTCAAATTTAGATTTATGTGAATCCCATACTTCAACTAATGAATGAATATCTGAAATAAAACAAAGAAAGCAATCAAATTGCTTGAAAACAATTTGTTTATCCAACAATTGTATGAAGGTAGAAATCTAAGTAATTATCTGACACCATGCAGATATTTCATAAATGTCTCTGCAAATAAATCAAAGAGTTTTCTTTTTTGCACTCATTACAATGCATTTATTTTAAATAGTTTCTCAAAATATTTAAGCTTTGTTTAATTTTTTTCATAAAACCAAAATTATAATTTATTAATTGCTAAAGTATTAACTTGGAAAATCCATTTCAAATTTCACATTTCATATCAAACATATGTTCAAACTTTTCAGTGATGTTATCCCAAAATAAAAACCTATAGATTATACTTTAAAAGAAACAATATATCAATTTTACATTTCTTGTTAAAAAAAAAAAATTTTTTGTTTATCACATTTACATTTTGTTGTAATTTTAATTTTTTTCCTGTATATTTCTGGAAAGTAGACAGAATTTCAACACTGACAATTTATGACTTCAAATGAATGCTTTTAATTTTTGTTGTAAAAAGTAAGAAAACACAACAGTTAACAAACCTTGGCAAGTTTACTTTTAGTGATACAAACCTCTTAAATGAGAATCTTATTTTGTTTGATGTTTGAGTAAATAACAGTTTGCATAACAATTTTAACTGTGCAATTTTAGACAAAAAGTAAGATGCTAACAAAGAGATAGTTTAAATAGTAAGGTACAATGTGCTCTCTATCTTAGATGGCAACCAATCTTGGAGAAGGACTAATTTTAATTCAAAACTGTGTAAAAGGCAGCAGAAAGCAAACTACTCTGGTATTTTTCAAAAATCATGATAATTTAGAAATAAAGGAAAAGGCATCTGTGGAGAGTCATGGTCATTTAGATTTTGAAGACACATGACATTTTAAAAACAACAATAGTAAAACTATAAAAATAAATTTTCACTTACTTATATCAGCAATACTGGACAGATATATTCGGATGGAGCCATTAGGAGTGAAAGGCTTTCCTTCTTTTTGGATTATGGATTGTGGTTGAGGCCATAATAAAGATAGTTGTTCTTCTGTTACAACAGGTTTAGGGGAAATTGGAAGATGATCCCACAATAGTGTTTTCTGTAATTACAATCAGGAACTATATTGAAGAAGTAAGAATGTTTCTTCACAATTTAATAAAAGATAATATTTTCAAAAAATATATTACATATCAAGAATATGAATAAAAGACAATTTTTAAATTGTACACTATGTTTAAGTCTTTATAAAGAACATTTGGTTGTACATTATGATTAATTGCAAACAAAACATGTTTTTAATAGCAGAAAGGAAAAAATACAAAGAAAAAACAGTGATGAATATTAAGATAAAACTCCAGACAAGATTTATCTATAATTTACAGAAAAAAAATCAAAATGCTTTTGTTATTTGCTAAAAAAGGAGTGGAAAAGAAAGATGGAAATAACTTTCAATATCATCTTAAAAAATAAATGAAAATGCAACAGTTATTTGCAAATTAACTGATTAATTTTAATTTTCATTAAGAAATGAAATGAAAACTTTTTTCTACACTGCTTGCTAACACACAAAGTAAACTAGAAGAGATGTAAGATGCTTATTAAAATCATTCAATTTATAAATAATATTTTCAAGTAATATTTTCCTCTAACAACTTGTGCATGAGCATGTTATAATTTACAGGACCAATTTATTTTGTCACTATTGCTTTTCTATTTTTTTGTTAGAGTATTTATAAAATTGAACCAGTAAAATTCAAAAGTGGGTTTGTTTATTTTTAAGTGATTGTAATCAAGAAACCTACTATAAAATATATTAACTGCTACATATTAAGTTCTAATTTTTAAATCATACACCTGATGTTTTTTCAAATACCTAAAATTATTATCAACCCTAGCCAAGTACACTTGATGAAAGCTGACAAGTGTCCCTCTTGGTTGAAGGATGGTTGAAATATAGCAAGAACAGAAAATATAACAATAAGATAAAAAGAATGAAGTGGTGAAACAAGATAACAAAGTGGCAAAGATTATCAAATTATGAGGCCTCACCTTAGGTATGGGCATATGCAGCCCTTTGGAGGGAGATGCAGAGCCATTCATTTTGCTCTCTTCACTCAGTCCAGACTTGGAAGAGATATCAGTTATGTTGGTGTCATTGTTACGAGTTACGGACTCTGACATTAACAATTCTTCTGAAAGAAATCAAAACACCCTAAGCAATAATATTTATTTTGGAAGATATTTACACTACTTGGATATTGATTTTACAAGTACTGTAATATACTGACAGCAATAAGAATAAACCAGTAACAATGGTCTCTCAAGAAGTTATATTAGGTCTACTTCAAAGACAGGCATTTAAATAAATCTGTGGATTTAACACCATCATTTGGTAGTCAAGGTAAACTAACAATCACTTAACCAAGTGATTTGGTTCCTTTGAGTATCCAAGCTAATTCATACATATATAGGCCAAGCATTTATTTCAAAAGATTAACACTTCCACTGTTGTGAACATACATCTTTATAAAACTTACATTGCCTGCTGTTGACATAAATATACATTTAAAAAAAAAAAAAGAAAAAAATATTGGTTTTTCACATTTGTGTTATAGACTAACACTCAGTGTTATTTTCAAACCAACATATACATAAAGTAGTATAAAATATAACAGGTTTTGTGACATTTTTATTATATTGTGTTCAAGGTATCATTTAGCTTAGTCTATACTGCAGTTTCCAATCGGCACAAAAATAGCAGCACCCACAAGAAATCACCATCAGTGTCTTTATAGTCATTTATTTCCAATAACTGGCAATTTTCTATTTTTCTTGAAATGAGCCAGCACAGCCAGCCAACAATGCTATAACAACACACCAGTGAAAACCATAAATAAATATTATGGAGAATATAATTAAGGTTTGTTTATCTTTTTCATAACTTGGCTTAACTGATTAATTTAAAAAAAAGATGTTCAGTCTGCCAACAAATGTGAGTTACCACTTTCTACTTAAGAATTTCCTGTTTCAACAGCATTTTAATTATAAACAAGCATAATAAAATATAAAGTTATTAAATTTAATTAGCTCACCAAATTCATTTTATTCTTTTTAATTTAAAATTACTGAACACATGTCTTCAGGCCAACATTAGAACATACTTGAAGAGTTATGATCAAGCCTTTCATAATAAAATATCTATAAATAACTAATTTATTACCTTTAAAACAAAATAATGTGGAATCTTTAATGCAACATTTCACAAAACTAGGTGTTTCAGATTTCCATTTGTAAAATAAAGAAAAATCCCCACCCTTTTAAAACAAAAAGGCTTTTACATGGTATTCTTAGTAATAACAAAAACAGTTATTATTCTGTAAATCAGTTCATGTTACAAATGAGCTGTTGTGAAAAAGATTTTCTTAAACAATACTTTAACACTGGCTGTTTAAACTGAATAGACTTCTTCAGAACAAGGCTGAAGTGAAGTAAGGATTTAGAACAGTGTTTTCAATCCTCTACTACAAATTACTCACCTAAAGCATCTTGTGATAATTTCCGTTCACCATGAGTTATAGGCGGATTTTCCAACAAATGAATTAATTGATTATTTCCTTGAGCCAAATCAACTGCAGATTTACCACTGTTTTCTCTGAAATATAAAAACAGAAAGAAAAAGTGACCATTAACCCTTCAGGAAAGTAAATTCTAAAATAGAAAGATTTAAGTATGTATAAAAAAATGTAATTATTACATGGATACTTAATTTGTCCAGATGATAAATGGCCTTCTGCTAAATGGTAACAAATTTTACCTGACCAATTCTTCAAAGTGGAGCAGGTTTTACCAAAAGTAAAAGTTTAATATACAATCTGATGGTCTCCCCTGCTATAGCAAGCAAATATTGAACTGTAGACCTTATTATAAAAAATCTATAAGTACCACAGATATTTTACAAATAAAACATGTGCCTTTCTTATTTCATATTTTTGCAGAAGAGATAACAAACCTTATTTAGAAACAAACATTTCATTCACTAAACATTAAATTAACCACTAATCAAACCCATAAATTCCACCAGCAGCTTCAATTATTTACTCAATTTGTTAACTGTTATCTGAACATGCTAATTTATTATTTATATCAAATTACTTGGTGAATATGGCTACTATCAGTCTTAAAAAGGTCAATGCCGGGAAACATCATCCAATTAAAGATATGTAGACTTTCGAATCTCTTTATATTAAAATGTCCTTTTATAATCAAGAAGCTAAATGTATGTATGGCAGTGAACGCTGAATGATCTCCTCAAAGATGAAAATCTGAAGCAACAGAAATGTCGTCCTATAGAAGAATGCTGAGGATATTATGGATGGAATATGTGAGTAATGACAAAGTTTTGGAGAAAATAGAAACAAAAGAGACAAATACTTAACATTAAGAAGAGACAGTTGAAATCTCTGAGACATATAAGAAAGGAGAGTTTGGAAAATCTGATACTCACAGGACAGATAGAGGGCAAGGGAGACAGAGGAAAACAATGCATAACAAATTTTATGAGCCTGAGTAAATCAATGGAGGAACAGGGTTTGGGAGAATAATGGAAAGACAAAGTTTATTAAGAGCCACGACTGACAGGAAGTTGTGGAAAGCCACAACTGCCTACATCTTGAAAGAACATGGCACATAAAGAAACCAACAAGAAGAAATATCACTGTCAGGACTAGTGAGGACAAGAATACTTAACAATATCTGACACCTGTGTAAATTATATCCTTTTATTATTATTAGTTCATTTTTATTATTAGATTGTACAACTAACAATGGATAGAACATTTTCAGCATGTTGTGCTTTTCTTTTTTAATTTAAGAAAAGTAAAACTGCAGCTAAAATAAAAATATTTTCACAGTTTATAGAGAAAGCATAATGAATTATCAAACATGTCAAAAATGGTATGCAGTTTCAAGCTGGAAATTTTTTTCCTGAACAATACTCTGTGATCCAGCTTACCAATAGAGGTTGAGGACAATCAAATCAAGACGTTACTTTAGAATTGTGAATATTATATAATAAAAGAGAAAATAATCATGCCCAGAATCCAATTTTAATATTAAAAACCATTTGCACAAACTTGGTTATATTCACTATCATACAAGACAAAATGTACGAGTAAAGCATTTTTCTATGCAGGATTCTATTAATGGAACAAAAATGTTCTGTTTTTTTAAACATTGAAATTAAGACTGAAAAGTGAATACAAGTAGAATTTTTTTTTTTTCTTAATTCATCACAAGCAAGGTGATAATGCCACTAAGACATAAGAGGCTACTGAAAGTGAAAGATAATGTAAAGATTTGTACTGAAAAGGTTGAAAACTTTTTGGATTTTCTAACTTGTAAACAATTTACGCAATCTGTTTCCTCTCTCAAACACTCTACTGACTACAACACTTGTGACCTTTTGATACAGCTGAAAGCATTCCAACCCTTTTTTTATCTTCTCATTCACAGCCAAAATTTACATATGCAAAAAGATAATCTCATGAGAGAGTATCTGACTCTGGGATCTATTTGTTTTAAATGTATAACCTGCAAAGCCACCATTTTAATTCTTTTGGACAGTTCACTCCCGAAGCACATTTGAATCGGTATTAACCCTGGACACAAGTCATTTTCTTCTAGCATTGCAAAATATGCCCTCTGTGGTAGTTCACTACACACCTTCCTGATCTCATGATCACAGCAAATGAAATCAGGGGAAAGCCTCTTCTATCAAATACTCCTCCAAGAAGGTGCAACATAAGATCATTTTCAGACAAATCACCACAGAACGAGTCATTGAGTTCTCCTGCCCCAGAATCCACACTGCTGGTATCGGGAGAATCACCTGGCAAAATCAATCTTAAGTAGACTAAAAGTTCACTTTTTGTTGAATAACCTTCATGTTCAGATAAAGAATACAACCCCCATAAGGGATGCAAGTCCTTCATGTGAAGGGGAATTCTATCAATCTATATTAACTGCAAACTATTAACGTTGGTCATGTGGCCCATCTTAAACTAAGTTGTACACCTCTCTTGCAGAGTCTCAACGCAGACAATGTCTCTCATTTCATATGTTCCTCAAGTATTCCATGGTTTGGATGGAGGCATCACATCAATGCCCAATATACAGATGTGATATTTAAGCAGCATGACTGATGGCACTGTAGATGATTAGAGGTTGTTCTTAAGTGTGGCATTATACCAATAGACTGCCTCTGGTATGGAGCACTGCTTTCTAGCAACAAAGGTTTTAATGCTTTTGTGATTCCTTTCTACTATATCATTCTGTTAGAATCAAAGCTGCATGCCCCAGTCACTGAGGAATTTTCTGAAGTGCCTACATGTGAAAGCTGTGTAATTGTAGGTTATTGGTTAGGGGACCCTGCCCAAAAAAGATTAATGTTAATTGATTAATAATACTGGTGAAGTTTTGTCAACGAACCGATCACCATATTGCCAATTGAGATGAACATGATCAATAAGGGTTAGGTAGTGTTCGTTGCCATAGTGTGTGATATCCAAACCGATCACCATATTGCCAATTGAGATGAACATGATCAATAAGGGTTAGGTAGTGTTCGTTGCCATAGTGTGTGATATCCAAACCGATCACCATATTGCCAATTGAGATGAACATGATCAATAAGGGTTAGGTAGTGTTCGTTGCCATAGTGTGTGATATCCAAACCGATCACCATATTGCCAATTGAGATGAACATGATCAATAAGGGTTAGGTAGTGTTCGTTGCCATAGTGTGTGATATCCAAACCGATCACCATATTGCCAATTGAGATGAACATGATCAATAAGGGTTAGGTAGTGTTCGTTGCCATAGTGTGTGATATCCAAACCGATCACCATATTGCCAATTGAGATGAACATGATCAATAAGGGTTAGGTAGTGTTCGTTGCCATAGTGTGTGATATCCAAACCGATCACCATATTGCCAATTGAGATGAACATGATCAATAAGGGTTAGGTAGTGTTCGTTGCCATAGTGTGTGATATCCATCACTAACTTGTTGATTTTTACTCCCAGTTTTTTCTTTCTGCCACTGTACTGTTGCCGGGTCAATAGATTGGTAAGCTTTACAATTCTTGACGACTGACTTTATGACTGTTATTAATACTGAAGAGTCAACAGATCTGGTCAAATACAGTTTCCTCTTCACACCTAGGTGCCCAGTTTGTCGGTGGATATTAACTACCTCATTTAACTTTCTTGCACCCTAGTTGTACAGGTTTAGTTCCTTGTTTACAGTCCTTAACAATGTGATTGAGACCAGAGCACTTGAAACAAATTATGCCATCCTTGTGCATATCAGGAGGCATCTCAACACATTCATTAAATGTATATGGGGAGTGACTCTTCAGGATTTTGGTCATAATAGCCCTTGTGTAGGTTAGAAATTGCTCCAAAGGCATAGTCTATTTTGGATGATGCTCTAAAAAGCCATCTAAATTCTGGTGCGAAAGCAGACACAAATGCACATACCACTCATTGCTCAGACAACTGTCTGCCAACCCTCTGAGCTAAATGCTGTAGCTCCACCAGAAATTCACCAACAGTTTCCCCAGTACTAACTCACCTCACCATGAACTGGTCAAAACACGTCTATTGTACAGGTGTAGAGGCTCATCCCTTGTTCCCTGTTCAGGATGTGGTTTCTGGCTTTCTCTTTTCCAATCTTTTCACTTTTCTTTTTTTTTTCTTTTTCATTTTTTTTTCTCAATTGGAGTAGATAGACTAAACTATTGCCCAGTTCACACTCCACCCACGTCTATTGTACAGGTGTAGAGGCTCATCCCTTGTTCCCTGTTTAGGATGTGGTTTCCGGCTTTCTTTTTTCCAATCTTTTCACTCTTACATAGCCCCCTGCACATCAGTGGCGTTACCGCCTTGCTCGGGATGATATGATTAAAAAAAAAAAAAATGCTTTAAAGGAGTCCATTACATACACAGTGACAAGGGTTTGCTTTATCTGCTATGCATATGACCTCTGCTCCTAATGAGAGCATCATCTTGTAGTTGTAGCAGTAGAACACACTCGATTCTCTTCATGTCACACAGTGCACATACTAATTCAACATTCTTAATTCATTCCGAGATTGTTAAATCAGTGGCAATGCCACTAAATTCAGGGATCAATCAAATTTCAAATTTCTTCTCTACTATCTTTTAGAAAAATTAAGAACTGCTAAAATAGTTTGTAGCAAAAGGTTGTAAATTTTCTGCATTCCATATCCTCTCTCAAACACTTTACTGGCTGCAACACTTGTAGCCTTTCAAAACAGCTGTAACCATTCAGCCTGTTGCCTCGTTCTGACCGATTTTTATCTCCTCATTCCCAACCAAAATTTACATATATGAAAAGAGAGTATCCAACTTTGGGATCTACTTACTTTTAATGTATAACCCACAAAGCAATCATCCCACCCTCTTTTTGAACAGTTCACATGCAAGGCACATTTGAACCTGTGTTCACCCTGGAAGGAAGACATTTTTTTTCTAGCATTGCAAAAACTGGAAGCAACCCCAGGCCTCTTTGCCCTCTGCAGTAGTTCACTACAAGACGACTTTAGAAGGAACTGTAAATACAATCCTAAAAATGGCAACAAGGGGTAAACTTCTACTCCTGTTCAAAAACCAAGGAGAATGTAAGAGATCCTAGGATAAGTAAAATGAATCACTCACAATTATACAAATATTTTTCCAAATAATGGGATATTTTTTTTAATGGTGAGATTAGAAGTGAGTATTCTTCTAGAGAAGCAAATAATTGATTCAAACAAGTACTTCTCTTAATAAGAACAAATGAAACCAGTATTAAATAAGTTATTCAATGCTCATAATACCCCTGTAAAAGATGTAAACTATTGTTTTTTTTTTTTAACAAGATATCTTAATCTAATCATACTTACATTTGTTTACATTGTTCAAACTATTGTCCTCATCTTCATTTCCAGGTTTACAATGTCTTGGCCATTGTACTCTCTGGCCTTCATCAGGTGTTAAGAATTTCAAACTGAACCCTTTATTTAGATCACTGGGGTATATTCTCATTCCATGTGCGATGTCACTTCTGGTAGCCAAGTAGTTATCTTCCTTTAACTTAACTCTCTAAGGTATTTGTTCACCTCTGCTGTATCCAGGTATTGAGCTCACAACTCTTTGGGTCAAGTCTCTAAATGTCGTAAACACGGCAATGAGGACAATAGTCCAAACAATATAATATAAATACTACCTCATCTCAGAAGTAAAGACAATTATTAATCATGTTTGCAACAGAAAAGAAAAATAAATCAAGAAATTATAGTAGAATATCAACTATTTGGCTTGGCAGTAAAATTAAATAATCAATAAAAACTTGTTAAATATAGTAATTAGAAATAAACATTTTTATTTAATTTTTAGATTATATAAGGAAATCTAGGCATGCAATAAAAGTTCAGAAAATTTAATCTGAATTTTCACCATTTCAAGTCAGTCATAGATAACAAGTGTGTAGGGATTGTGAAAGAAAACCAACATCTTTCATTGTAGAACATCATATATAAAAAATTTCATGTCATTTTATTGGTTAGTTTTGTAAAGATAAAACAAAATACTAAACTTTTTTTCAAACCATTTGTAATTATATCTATACGTCACTTATACTTACTTTCTTTTTCAAATAATGTTGCTGTGCCAAACTCATTTACAGTAAAAACTAAATTTATCATTCTTAGAATTTCTATATTTTGACAGCCAAGTTAAGATTTTTTCATATAAATTTAAAAGCATTATTGCTATAATCCAAAAGTTTATTATTTAAAAATAAAAAATAAAAAGGAACTTTAAATTTGAATTTTTTACATTCTTTCAAATGCAAAACTTCATTTCACCCATTAAAAAATAATCTCAGAAATTCAAATATATCCATGAATTTAATGTATTTATAAAAAGCTCTCCCAATAGATTCTACTTATGAGTTATACACAATTATCCCAAATATCTGTTCTGCACTTTTAAGACATGAAAACTTTTAAATTAAGATTTTGAAAAAAAATAAATTACAAGAACAAATTTGAACCATATTTTTTATATAAGATAAACAATAATTTAAACATGACTATGCATGAAAGTTATCATTTCCTTTATTTGTATGCTACCCAACCACATTCGTTTATCTAATAATCTGGTCACTAACTGTTACTCCTTTGATTATCAACTCAAAGCAAACAACCCACTGCCAATATTTAAAAATATTTTTTTGAATTTACATTTTTGCGTTTTATAAATCTTATGCAACTCTACACATCTTGTGTAACTAAAGGAAAAACATGACTTAAAAGATGGGGAAGCAGTTAACACCACTACCAAAAGCCAGGCCAGTAAACCAAGTGAAAAATTACCATCACTTACAAAACCCACTTATAAATACAGATGAATAGAAAATAGGGTAAGAAAAATAATTTCTTTTCCACATACCCTATCATAATTTTTAACGTTGGATCAGCTTTATGGATGAGCAATTCTTCAACTACTTCCTCATCCCCCCTTGTCACAGCCTCATGGAGTGGAGTGCAGCCTTCAGTATTGACAGCATTCACATCAGCTCCACGTACTGAAAATACATGTAGACACAATAAATTAATAAACAGAGTCCGTGCTTTAAGCAAGGTACTCTACACACTTCATCTTTTCCCTCTAAACCATTTGATAAACAGATATTTCTTTTTTTGCATATCAATAATAGTTTGAGAGTTGATAGCTCTTCCTTATTTTTAAATTTTAATTGAGAAAAATTTGTTTCCTAGTTTCATGTTTTCTTTTCTGATCATTTGTTTCTAATATAATGAGAAAAACATTTCTGTTCATCTCTACATAAGCTAACATCTTTAAAATTTGCTTAATAAAAATCAGAAGAGGCATTTTTTTAAAAAAATAATAAAAAATATTATTAAAATATTTGAGCCTTTAATAAATTTATTTGGAACAATCAAAGTTACAAAGGTTGGGCTTATTATATAGTATGTTAATGCTAACTTTTATATAATCAGTGATATCTTTCATTAGCTTCTATGAAGCAAAAGCAGCTAATATATAATAATTTTCTTTTATCTGAAAGTAACTTTTAATTTTACTACATGAAACAGCCATAACATTAAATGATATAAAAATTAATTATTCTGCTTAATTTAAGGCTTAAGATAGTTTTTAGTACTATTATCTCATTAAATGTCAAGTTGTATATCAACTGTATATATCTTGAATAAAATCAGAATTATACAAAGATTATGCAATTGGCAAAATTTTCAGCATATACTTATTTCAGCAGTGTATTATGCAAATCTCAGCTTAAATCTATCCTTATAAAATATATTATGATTTACATAATCTCCTATATACGTGAATAAATTATTTTATTTTAAGATCCTTGATATTCTATAACCTTAATCAGTATTTCAACTATTGATTTTGTTAACTTTTCTGTTGTCACAAATTGCAATAGTGATTTTTATTGCTTACCAGAAATTTTCACTTAATATGGGTTTCAATTCTCATAAACATCTCTTAATGATGGACCACAAGTTTTTCTATTGAAAATGCCATAAATCTGATCTCTTTGAAACTTTTTTGATCAAATGGACAATTGTCAGCTTTACAGAATATGAAGAAGCACTATCTTGCATGAATATACTCTTTAGTACTTAAAACAGTGATTTCTCCTACAAAAGGAAGATACAGGTTTAATCCCTATCAGAGAGTACATTTTCCTTATTAGGATTTATTGAATGCACAAGCTAATAGATGTAATACACTGTTTAAAATGAAAGTAAAAATGGGGCATCTATTTTAAATATGAGTATCAACCATAACAATGTTTGAAGTAATAAAAAAAAATCCTGGCAGATTAAAAATAAATCCATTAATTCTTTAGAAATTACTCTATAGTGTAAAGCATCTTGGTTATGACCTGTAAACTCAAAAATGTTTTGCCTAAATAATTTTTTTGATATTATGAACAACTTTGAAGAAACCTATAATTTTACTGCCTACACTACTTAGCCCAGTACATTACTCCACCTCTCCACTATTGTCTTCTAAGTTGGTTAATTATTCCATGAAGGAACCAACCTCTAGCCCAACCACCATGTCCATCCAATGCAGTTCCATATTCATCACTAAAAATGAGTCTTCATGTTTTATTTTTTTTACCCAACTTACACATTTCTTTCTATGATCTTATTTTAATGGGGTAGTTTGACAAAAGATATAAAAGCAATGAATGTTCTTAATATTCAGTATATTTTCTGTTTACATTTGTAACATCAGCATCTTCAAATACTTTTATGATTTTTTACTCAATTTTTTTACGGTTTAGTAAGTTGTCTTTAACCAGTCATTACCTTTTTAATATTCTTTCATTTAATCTGAACATACCAATAACTATAATATATTTACAACATGATGAACAACCATTAAGTTGCATAAAATATCACACTATTAAATAACAAATATTTCTAATAAAAAAAACATATTCTAAGTTGAAATCCACATGGTTTATCTATGAAATCTATTCTGAAAATTTAACATCAGTTGAATATTATCAGTTTTATAATGAAAACATTGATTTGCATAAAATTTTATTTACTTATTTCAAGTTGTTATTTTAAGAAACTGTTAAATACATTAAAACTAGTGCAAGTGTTTATAACTATTTTATAGTGAATTTCAGTTGCTTTATCATAAAATGTTAAAATTGTATTCCTTTTTGAAGAAAACTTATAAATATAAAGCCTTTGGCAACAAACACCAGTGTTGAAGTTCACATTTCATTAGTCAATGCTGTTTACATAAATACTATGAAGAGGCCTTTTTCTTTTCTTAAAAATAAGTACACATTTATTTTAAACCATAACATATTCATCAGATGCTTTTATATCAGTTGCAAAATAATAAAGCTGTATATAGCACAAAAACAGTAAGCCAAATTACTAATGTCCATGAGAAAAGCAGAATTCAAATCTTCCCTCGATCCCATTACCAGCTATTGTGGCTATACGATCACATCATTGATACAGTGTAATGTTAATTACAGAAGTGAAAGGAAAGGTAATGTTGCTGAAGCCATTCAAGTCTCTTTCACTTTAATGTAATGTACATGCAAGGAAAATTTGTATAACTGAAAAGCAATACAGACAACACAGCATGCATATACCATATCATTTTAATTGATTTTGGAAATTGATAATCTGTTGTAATTACTCAACAGATTACTTACTACATAGCATTTTTACATGATAAACCTTAGTAATCAAGATTGAATGGTGCATAGTTAAAAGAATAAAATAAAAAGTAGAAAAAACTCAGTTATCTTGCCATTTTCATAAACCTCTGTTAATTTTTTGTTTTTCCAGAGACATCAAATAATCATATTGACAAATACAGGTTTAACAAGCATAACTATATTGGGATTGAAAATATTACCAAAAACTGGAGAACTAGTTGGTTAAGGTAGCTATTTCATAGGTTTCCCAATAAATAAATAAATGTCTAAAGTTAAAAACAATACGAAATCTTAGCATACTACTGAAAACTAATAATGCCTACCAGTAATAGTCATATGAGAAGGCCCAGAAAATGTTTTAATGTTTCTTAACAGTTTTGAAACACTCTAAATACTTAATTCTTGGATAAGGAAAAATTTATTATTATTTTTCACAAAAAATATCTTACAGATAAATATTCATTTGGTACAAAATAAAATAGTACATGACTAAAAACAAGGATGCTTTTGCACTAAAAATTGTAACAAAAGAGTACAATATTTTTTTAAATTACTTTACATTTATTTTAGAATAAAATTTGATTGATTATTAGTTTTCCCAGCATATCACTCACTCATTTAATGCTGAAACTGAATTTTCTATTCATGTTTTAAAGCATAAGTTGCAAAGCTATTTTTATAGAAGTTGAAAGTATTGTGTTTTCTTTAGATATCCTATTATTTGAGCAGTAGGTATATTTTTGAAGAGCATATTAAGATTTTGTGCTAGGTAATAGTTGCTACATATTTTTTATTCTTCTTGCATTCTATCAAGATATGCTTAACAATGAGAAATTGGTTGCAGTGAGTACACAGAGGTGCAGTTTCTACCTTGATCTTGTGTGCATGTGTCAACAGAGTGTGTCCAATTTTTATTCTGTTGAGTACAACAGAATAAAAATGAGTGGTGGTACCTACATTATTTTAAGGGATATGAAACTTATCACAAAATAAATGTATGAACAATAGAGAATTGGCCAAGTGGAGGTAATTAATTAGCTTTAATCATATTCTGTAATATTCTTGTATACAGTCAGTCAATGGCTCTACATTCTTTCTTATTGTTGGCTGATGTTCATATAGATTATTGTTTGGTAACATGTCCCAAATTGCTTGCCATTTTCTCTTGACATGTAATTTTGTTTTTATAATCTGTATATGTTGATTATTTTCATTTTTGTTGCTTATTTTGCTAATGTGTCAGCTTCATGGTTTCCCTTGATGCCTATTTGGCTAGGAATCCAAGCCAATATTATTGTTTTGTGCTTTATTAAATGATGACAACTTTCTGGTATTTCTTGAATATAGGGATGATTTGTGTCCATTTTTTTAAATTGTTATTAAATTAGATAGGAAGTTTATAATATTCTCTGACTTTCTATCATTTTAATTGCCATTTTAATGACTTGTAGTTCAGCTGTATAGCTGAATGCATTATTTGGTAGCCTGATTTGTTTATGAGTTTGTTTGTAGCTGCTCCATCTATTCTATCTAGAATGGTTTATAATCACAATATTTATCTCTTAATTCTCTATACATACATTTTTGTGCCAATGTTAGGCCTATGTGAGATTTGGAGATTGTCCATAGAGCTACCTTGTTTATTGTGACTGGTGTTACATTATCAGGATCTTTGCTTATTTGTTCTTGTGCTTTTTTAATTCAAAGTTTAAATGAAGGGCCAGCTGTTGGTTTATTTTTATAGAACTGGATATATCGAGGTTCATATGTTTTTTGCTATGCTAAGTTATTTGGGTTGTTGTAGTTTTAACACATATTGGGGGGATAATTTTTTCCAACTCAGAGATACAGATGGTTCATTGGCTTCTATGTAGAAGCATGGGTGAGGCCCAGAAGGCCCCAAAGACTTAACCTAAGTTCTTGATTTTGTATGGTTTATAGTTTTTTTTTAATATAAGATTTGTGGGGCATTGTAAATGATGCATCCATAGTCTAATTTTGATCTGATGTATGATATATATATATATATATATATATATAAAGCATTACTGTTTGGTCAGCACCCCAATTCAGTTTTGATATCACTTTCAGAAGTTTCAAAGCTTTTTGGCATTTTTGTTTAAAGTAATCAATATGTGCCTTGAAGTTTGCTATTTAGTATGATTCCTAGATGGTTATTTGTTGGACTATGAGAATCAAGTATCCATTTAATTTTAATTCTGGATCGAGGTGGTAGGCTCATTTTTTGCAGAAATGCATACAAACAGGCTTTGTTTTAGGAAAACAGAATCCACTTTCATTTGCCATTTTTCTATTTTGTTTAAACATATTTGTACATATCTTTCAAGGGAAAGCATGCTTGGTGATTGTATGATATTGAGATATTATACACATTTTTTCCATTCCTGTATTAATGTTTTTCATAATACTATTTTGAGAATAAATAATGAACTGATAAAATGCTATCTTGAGATATTCCTTCTTCCCACTTATGTGTGTCTAATGTATTTTCATTTCATACTTTGAACGTCCAGTTTGATAAGATGTTTTGGATGAATATACCCATTATTTTATTCCCAACTTGTACATGTTTTTTTATGATAACATACTTCCATGTCGTGTCATTGGCTCTTTCAAGATAAAGAATATCAATACCACATGGATGACCTCAAACAAAGCCATCACAAATAAAGGATTCTACCTACAACAAGTTGATCATTGGTTCCTTAGTTTTTCCAGAATCCACTTTGGTAGCTAGATAAGAGATTGTTTCTTTCCAGGTACTGCATTAGTAAAGCATTTACCATTCTCACTATCATCTTGTAAATGCAACTTGTTCGTGCAATGGGTTAGTTGTTTGTTGGGTTGAAATGGTCTTTGCCAGGTTTAAGAATTGGAACAATGGCAGACTCAAGCCACAATTTTGGAAATTTGTTTGAACACCACATATCATTGAAGATCTGGAGAAGCAAAATTGAAATTGAAGAGTAATGATTTATTGAGGATTTTCTTTGAAATTCTGTTGCTATTAGGTTAGCTATTTCTTTTTTTTTTTTACTAGTGTATTTATCTTCATTTGTCTTGGTTAAGTGGATTGTTGCAGTTTGTGATGTTCTTCCATTTTTCATATTATTTCCCATATTTTATTTATTGGAGTTTTGTTGTTTAGTCTGGAGTTGTAGTTTTGCCAAGATTCTCTTTTGCATTTTTTAATTAAACAGTGCTTTTGCTCAAGTTTTTTTCCTAGTTTCAACTGCTTCTCTAAATTTTGCTGTAAACCAGGGTTTTGATTTGATATGTGGTTTAAAGAAAGATTTGGGCATTGTTTGTCTTACTATTTGTGTTGGTATATTTGTAAAGGAGACTATTGGTTCTGGTTCATTGAGAATTTCTATGTTGATTTAGGATGAACAGAGCTCATTGAAATTTAACCTGTTAGCTTTATGTATGTGCCATTTTAGATTCCTTTGTTCTGGTATAGACTTGCTTATATTTAGGAAAATAGGTGAATGGTTATGAATTTTCCATTGAAGAATCCATAAAAATTGATTGGGATCATATGGCTAGGTCGATAGTTGTGTGCATTTGGTTATTAAGATAAATAGATCAGATTATTCTAGTAAAGATTCTATAATTTTACCAATTTCATTGGAGTTCCTACATTTTGCTGTATACATTTAAATCTCCCAATAGTAGAAAAGGGAAGTTGGCCAATTACACTTTCTATTTCAGTCTTATTCAGTCTGTGTTTTGGAGGAATATAAATTGAACATATGGTTCTTGTTTGATGAACTGAAGCTTTTACTACCATGGTCTGTAGATTTGTGTTTAATTGTAGTTTTTCATGGAGTATTGATTTTTTTAACCAATATTAAAGTACCTCCACTTGGCCTATTCTCTATTGTTCATTCATTTATTTTGTGATAAGTTTCATATCCCTTAAAATAATGTAGGTACCACCACTCATTTTTCTATACCTAAATTTACATTGAAATTTTAAAAATAAGTAAATTATCTTCAAGCTTTAAAATTAGCTTTAATTGAAAGCCAAAGGATTAAATTTTGTAATTCCAGTAAGCAAAATACCCTGGTGTATTTTAAACTGAAATTATATTGGTCGGAATCAAAAATTTTCTAAATTTAAAAAAAAGTTTTAAAAATTTCAAATTTTCCATTATTTTTCATCAACTGTAAACAAAAGCAAATTCTCAATTTTATAAAAAATCATACAAAAATAAAATAGACCTCACTGACACACTTTCTTCAAATTACCAAATTTAAACTTTAAGTTGACTTGAAGCAAGAATTACTTGTTTACTGCTTGAAAAATGTTTCAAAAAGCATTTCTCAATTATGGTAACCTTGTTATCACAGCTGTCAACACCTTATCAGCACCTTAACAGCAGCCGACAACTGATGATTTACAGTATCCGGCCAAAAGTATGGAAGACGAATTCGATATAAATCTTATTCATACAAATTGTTTTTTTTTATTTTTAACTGTTAAAATTAAAAAGTTAACACAGTTTTCAGCAATTATCCAATATTTGATGGAATCTTAGTTTAGCTTTGTAGGCTTACACTTGAAGATGTTTTATGAAAAATAAAAATTCAATATTATAAAACTTTCTTTTAAAAAAAATTTACAATTTAATAACAGAATGAAAATAACAGCAGAGGTAACTCAATAATTTATGAAATGTTATAGCATTTATTAATTTTTATTTTTAATATCTATTTTTCATATTATTTTCAGGTACCTCTACAAATTGTGAATTTCACAATTGTTATTTTTTTTTAACAAAATTAGAAAATTAGGAATTAAAATGTAAAAGTTGCTTTAAATGTTTAAGGAATGACTTGCAAAACAGGCTGTTAAATTTTATAAACATCTTGAAGTGACTTGAATCAGAATCAAAGTGTGGTTTCTGTCATTTTCCATGTAAGGGGAATAATCTAAAACACTTGTTAACTTCTAAAATAAATACGACCCCTATGGAAACTTATAACCCCTATGGAACATCGTACTTAAATGAACATATTTATTTACACACAAAAAATTTTTTTTATTTATTTTAAAAATATAATGGCTGAACAATTTTTATTAAATTTTTTATTCTTTGATAGGCAATATAATCATCAATTCTTAACAACAACAAAAAAAGGACAACAGTTCTTTAAAAGATTTTAAAAACATTTTTAAAACTTTATGAATTATTATAATAAAAAAAGAAAACAATTCTTTTAAAATTTTATTAGTGATCAAAAATTTTTTTTTCTTCAGACTATAATGTCCTTAATTATTATTATTTATCCCAGCAATTAAAAGCTTATCAAATTAAATTATATCAGAGATTTATTGCATTTTTTATTTTACTCTTCGAAGCAGATTTTCAGATAGTGCCGAATAATTTTAAATAAAAAATATAGATGATTTATATTCCCTGATGAGTTTTGCATTTAACTCATAAGTAAATTGCAGAAAATTAAAATTTATTAAAATTTCATGAATTTACGTGGAGAGGGGGTAACAGTTCAAAAAAAATTTTTCTTCATCAATATTTAAAAAAATTAATAATTTCAAAAATAATTTAATTCATTTATGAATGAGTACTGAAAGTTTCATTAAAATCCAACAATTTTTTTGCAAGAATTTCCAAATTAATGTGTTTGTCACCAAAAAAGTGAGTTATGTAAAAAATTATGTTATCGATTGTAAACAGTCGTAAGATTTTCTGCAACACTAACTCAAATCAAAACAAAATTTTCAGCCAAAATTTCGAACATGTTAAAAGGGATTAAAAAATTTTATAAAATAAATAAAAATTACTTTCATCTTTTTCCTCTTAATAATATTTGAAACATTTTGATGGAAAATGTTTGTTTTATTAAGTTTTGGACCTTTTTAATTCATACTATGCTGGTTTTTTTGTGATGTAATGGAGGTACCTAAAATAATGGTTGTCAGTTTCTTTAAGAAATGTCTCCTTCAAGTGGACTATATTTAGATTGTAATCTGTAAGGTGTTTGATTTCTTCATAGTTTGGTTTAATACCTCTACAATTCCATTGTAGGATGTTTGCATTCTAAGTGTTCATTTGAGTGGTAATTATTTTATTTTAGTGAGTGACTATGATTTTGGTAATTTGAGTGGTAATTATTTTATTTTAGGAGGACTATGATTTTGGTTATCTATTTTCATATATTCCATAATTTCTATGCTGTTTGTTTTCCTTGTTTATGAATTTGTTCTTTGCCAAGTATTTTTATGTTCTTGATTATTTGTGCTCTTTTCATTTTTATTATCTTTATGTGGAATGTTGCCCTGTTTATTTGCTTTTAATTCTATTTCTTTGATTTTGTTTTGTATTGAGAACCAATTGTTTTTTTTTGTCAATTTTCTATTTGTGGAATTAATCATTTGAAAAGTTTTGACTGCTTTGTAGTTGAGTGGTTCTTGTCAGCGATTTTTATGTTGGATTTACATTGACTGTGGATAATTTTGGTTCAATGGTATGGATTGTTTCCAAGTTTACAATTGATTTTAATAGTTTCAATGTCTTAATTCCTGAAATAAAAATTAAAGTTATTGTGTTTCAAATAATTTGTTTAGATTTTCACAGATATAGCTTGATGTTACTTCGGTAATTTTTGCATATGATGGTGTACTGGAGTTTGTTACAATGTTTTTCTTTGCTTCTAAGTAGGGAATTTTTTTGTTGTGTTTAATTTTTAATACATCTTTTTCTTTTTTCCAGGTTTTGCAGTCCCTGAAAGTTGCTCTATGATGTTTTTTTACAATTAGGGCATTTGGTTACATTTGAGAATATGATCTCTGTGTAGTTAGGATCATTCTTCCCACATTTTCCACATAATGACTTCCTTGTACATTTATTCTGTATCCATATCTTTGGCAGTTGAAGCCTCTTAATAGGTTTGGAATATATGTTTCTACTTTGGTAACTGTATAGCCAATTTTTATTTCCTGTAGTGATTCTGGTGCATCAAAAGTGATGATGTAAGTGTTGGTATCTATAATTTTATCATTTCTTTTAATAGATATTCTTTTTATGTCTAATGTTTTTTTTTTTTGATAGAATTATTGTTCTTAATTTCCTCCATTGTGCACAGTTAAAGTTCAATGCTCCTCACCAAGCCTTTGGATTTGAAGGAATTTAAAAACTGGTGTGGGTAAACTCTTACCCTTATATCATGAAATTTAGTCATCCTTAGTAGAGTTTCAGCATAATGTTTTTCTTTGACTTCTATCAGTAACATTATTTCTAGTTTTTTTTTGTTTTGTTTAACTGTTTTTGGAGATTTTTTTTTCTATAACAAAAGGCGATGACTTTGTCATTAGTTTGTCTACTATTGGCTCTATTACTATGAATTTCACAAATTTTTCCTTAGATTGATTTTCTGTATGACTTTCTAGATCTATATGAGAGTGTAGTGTCTTGTTTTGTTTTGTTTTTTTTTGTGCACATATTTTATTACTCATCAGTCATGCCCCCATACCCACCTCAGAGCTCCATATGAGAGAAATGATGAGGGTGGATATCCCATTCACTTCATTCCCCCCAGAGCTGCATGACTAGTTCTCCCAAACATGTAGAGGGTTCCAAGCACTTATTATATCCAGGAATGTCCACCCAAGTATGGACTTTCTACAGAGGTTGAAAGAGCTATGTCAGATTTTTCGTTCCCAGTCTGATTGACCCTACAGCCACTAAGTCAGTTTAATGTTTGATATGGTGAGCACATTTTTTTGTTTTCTTTTCTGACTTAGGACTTTATGTGACCAGCCAGTTGACTGGGCTTCTCTAACGATTTGCCAAGCTCAAGTAGGTGCCAAAGTGTTGTGTTGGAGTTTTGGAGTATATGTATAGCCCAACTCCTAAAACCCTCAACAACCAGGATCTTGTCCTCGAGCATCACAGGTCGCTATCCACAGCAAATAGGTGGCTTCACTGGGGGATTTTTAACCTCTGCAAAAGTGTGTTAAAAGGGCAGGCTAAAGTTTGAATACCTTGAAAAATTTACAGTAAGTAATTATACAACCCTATTTTCAAATGGCTGGTATTAATTTTAAGTGATTTTGAAGATGAGAAGAGATTTCTCTAAAATTGGAGAATATAATTATTTTTGGAGGAAAAAGTAGCTAAAATATTAACAAGTGGAAAAAACCAGGTGTGAAGTATACTGAGCACGAAATTATGTTTAATTGAATTTATCAAAAGTGATTCTCATCACAGCATGTCAATGAGTTTTGACAATGTGTGACACTAGGTCAAAATGTGGCCTTGAAAATTTCCTGTGTACTAAATTACCAGGACAGTTAATAAGAGCAGGCCAACAAATCCAGGCAGTGTGTTTTTCTCTCCTTCTATTGGAAGTCAAATGGTTGAATGTAATTGTTTTCATTTTGAGCTGGTAAGAGTTATACAATGAGGGAAATGGAAACCTTACATCCCTCTTCCCCACCCTGGTTGGAGTGCTTGTTTAACAAAATCAGAATGCAAGACGAGAATTAGTTGGCACCTGAATCTTGGAGAGAGCATTTGGGAATAGGTTTGAAATATGGTCGGTCTGAAAACTTGCCTGTAGCTAGAAATAAGAGGAAGACAATCAGAGAGAGATATTGCAAATTCAACCAACTAGAAGTTGAATAAACAATCATCTCATAGAAACAATACAACAGAAATATTGTCGTGCTACTGAAATACCAGCCAACTGATATTTTTCATCACTTAATTTGACTTGCTCATATTCTTGTAATTATTCGGTATATACAAATCTATACAGTGCCGTTGTGGTCTTGAATCTGGTTTTCCTCACATACCAATCCCTCGTATGCCTGAATCAACTTCATCAAGTGGTATTAACCAGTCCTGCTTTGGCTAATCTGAGATCAACAACACAGTGTGGGCAAAATTGACCAAAGGGTTGTGTTATACAACAGTTTTGAAAATTTATAATTACTGTTTGTCTAATTCACTTCATAGATGGACTAAAAAAAAAAACACTATTTCATAATATAGCAATGGTCTAACAACTTTCTGTTCATAATCAGCATGCCATATTTTATTCAACGTCTGTTTTGATATACAAATTCTCAAAAGAATATATTTTTATCCACTAAAATAGAGAAATATTTAAACCTTTGTTTCTTAAATAAAATCCCATAGCCCAAAAATCAAAAACTTGAGATATATCAAATGACAAAAGAAACTAATGATACACATATTCTTAATAATAAAAGAACATCTGCATTTTGATGAAGTAGTTGCTTAAAACTCCAAGAATCCTCAATCTTTTAACATGATGAGATTAAATGTAAATTACTCTTACTAACACACGACAACCTCATCCCTTAATTTTAAAACAAACAATAAATGAAATTTTCAATCGAAAAAAAATGTAATATTTGATAAAAATATTTTCTTAGGATAACCAGAAAAATAAAAATCAACCATATCTTCTGTTTGTTAATCAAATATTGACTGACTGCAAGCAATTTTTAAGGTTACTTTGATTCAATAAATGCTCTAGAGGCATTTTTTTCATAAAATAAAAACAGTGTCATCCTATAGTTTCATTTCTTTTTATATTCATACTTATATATATTAAAAAACACTTGCTGTAGGTAGCCATATTGCTGTGAGATAGCATTTAGGAAACAAGAAAGTGTCAAGGGATCAGTTGGAAATAAAATCCCTTTATCATAATTATGACAAAAGATCACACAATTTACTTACAGCAAAGGCATTGGATCATATCCCTAGATGCATAACAAGCTGCCCAGTGCAGTGGTGTGTTCTGACTCTCACTACTGTCTTTCAAATTGACATCCAAACCAGATGCCAGCAGCTGACATACGCGGCCCATGCTACAAGTACAGAAATCAGAAAATAAACAAGCCATCAAGAATCTATCAGAATGTGTTGACTTTCAGTGTTAAACAACCCTTAAAATAACAAACATAAAATTTATCCTACTTGGCTTTTGCTTTCCATAATTAAGACTTAATGAATGTAGTCTCTCCTGTCAGAATGGAGCATAGATTTTTTAGTAGACATTCTTGGTAAAAATTAAAAAATAACAAATAGGTTGCCTTCATCGATTTCCTTAATATATAAATAACTTGTTTGCTTACAAGTCAGTCAAACTTTATGGTTAAATAATTTGCCTGGACCAGAAAAAAATAATAGCTAATTTGTGTATAAAATATTTACAAATTTCTTCAGTAATTTGTTTTAATACTTGATGTTTATTAAAATTATTAGAAGTTAAGTTTTTATTTTAAAATATTTCAATAGAGATATCTTATTAAATGTTATCCCATTAACTGTGACAAATGTACTTCACTTGTTGTTTATTAATTTGTAACTCATTTTTGTAGTAATTAGAGAAAATTTATTTTTTTTATTTACTTACTAAAATATGATTTTGAATAGTGTAAATAAAAAATCTTACTAAAGAAAATGATTCAAAAGAAATTAGAAATAGAGTATAAAATATTTATTTAGAAAAATCCACATTGTCTATCAACACTTGTGCGATAAATGACACATTCTTTTTCATAATCAGACAATAAATCTAAGTCCAGTTAATTAATTTCATAAAGATGTTAAAAAACCCTTCAATAATAAACTGCTTCATGATTTAGAAAGAAAGTAAAAAATTTTAAGTAACCTTGTTGGACTAAATAGTTTCTGAACTCTGAATGGCTGAAGGATGCATGCTTATTCAATTTTTTGACACATAGAAATACATTTTTTATCAATCATAATAAAACAGAAATTTGTCATTGTCATATGTGGCTGATGGAAATTTCCATCATTTGCAACTGAGCCATTAAACAGCAATGATTGTATCTAAATTATCTGCAATTAATAGGTTAACAAGGTTGTTAACATTATTATTATTACTACTGCCATTAAAATAACTTCTGTAATTTGTTGAGTAAAATGACATTTTTTTAAATTGAAAACAGCAATTAAGTATTGAATCTTTTTCAATCTATATACTTAACAGCAACCAATCTATGTGCTTACAAAATCTACACAGTTACATAATTTTCATGAAAATAAATTTTTCCTATCACTGGAAAACAACTATTTAGTACAAAATAATTGTTCACTGGTTGAATTCGAGACTGGAGATATTCAAGCCCTGATTTCTTTAAAATAAATCAACAAAACTGTTTATTAGTTGAATGAAAGTAGCTGTTTATAGAATAATAGTTCACATACACATACACACACGCACTTATTTACTTCCCAATATGTACATGTAAAAATATGGCTAACAGAGAAATTATTACATTACTACTATCTGTCACCTAAAACTGGAGCATAATAGTACAAGCAGTTCAGAAGTTGATTATTCAAAAATTATTCCATCCTTTATCTTACAATAAGATTGATTTTTTTTATATACGACAAATATTTTTCCTAATGTTATTAAACATTTTATTAGTAGACAAACCTTTAATAACTTCTTGTGAACTTATAGAAAAAAGGTGGATGTATAAAGCAGTCTTGCCAAGATTGATTTACATTTAAAAAAATTTTGAAAAAATTTGAAAAAAAAAATTTGCAAAGAAATACAAGAAGCATCTGAGAAAACAGTCACTTCTTGAAATAAGCTATCCCAATAGATGAACACTATTAAAATATAAATAAAACATTAAAGGTTGTTAAAACAATCCAAGAAATATCCTATTATAATAACCAATTACAGCTGAAGATTCTTCAGTGAAATATGGCATTAAAAAACTAAATAAATACTCTCTTTCTATGAGATCAACAATTATCAAGTGATTTAAATTTAGCTTTTGTAATGTGCGTTGTGGTGCAGTGGATATCAGCTCAGAACGAGAAATCGGGGAGCCGAGTTCAAATTCCAGTTGAATTCACTTATGTGCAAATACCCTTGGGAAAGGTATTAATCTGTCTCTTCCTTCCAGTTATAGGTTAAATAACAGGACAGATCTTGTTCTATAGCCTTGGCTGGCAACCAATCTACCGCAGAAAGCAATGGCAACCTACTGCCCAGTCAGTCATGTCTCGAAAGAGACATGATCGCCCAAGCATGTTTCACGTATGGCACTTAACTGACTGAATTACATAGTCATAAAAAGTAAAGATGAGATAATTCAATGCTTTTTTTTTTTCATATAAGAATATTTGATTTAAATTTCTTATGAAATATCTGCCTTAGTTAAACTAAAGTATTTCTGGCAAGATTTTAGCCACTCATGAATTTCTATTTTGCTAATTATGGAGTAATCTGGAAAACACTAGTTTGGTAATGCTAACAAGGAACTAACAATTCAAAGATCATGTGTATTCATCAGTTTTTTAATCTTCAGCAATTCTATATTTATCAGTTAATGATTCAAAATTACTAAAATAAATATTTACTACTTTACAAAGTGAACTAATTCACTATTAAAATTTATTTTGTTCATAACATTAGTACTAGTTGAGAAAGTTAAGTAAAAATAAATCATTTTTACACTTTAGCAGCATGCTTTGAATGAACAATTATCTTGATTATACAGTGTTTATACAGAATATTTACTTCTTTCTTCTGCTATCTTTCAGTCATCTCAATTCCATTCCCACAAAATATCCAAATAAAGAATTACTCAGAGTACCTCTTGCAGTTTTCCAAGGAACTGAAATATTTTTCATAAAAAAATTCATAAAGACCTGAAGAAATAATTTGAATGTGCTATATTTGAATTCAGTAATGAAAACTTCTCAGCAAGCTGTAACAATTTTTCCCAGATTACCAAAAAATGCAGTTTAGCATTATCTTGATAGAATAATATGCTTTGTCTCTTAACTAATAGCACCTGTAGTAAATCTGTGTGCAAGAAATTCAGTCACAGATCTCTTGTGAACAGTCCATCCCGCAACGTAGTTACAAAAACAGGGACAGAAATCCAATTTGCACCTTGCAGCAACAGAAATATACTTTAGTTCTCCAATCTGCAAAAAAAAAGCAAATCCCCTAAGTAAAAAAAACCAACATCCTTTATTCACCAAGTGATTTTTCTGATTGGTACACACCAGATGCAAAGGTAAGAATCATTATCATAATTTGATAAACATAGCAGTTCTTCTTGTGCTACTAATTTTATTTTATTTTTTTTCATGTTCACCACATTTTCCACCATTTTCTTTACTATAAGAACATTATAGACTTTTCTTAGATCAAAGTCCTACATTCCAGACAGAGACAAACTCTCTTTCGATGAGAATAAGGCAAGTCCTATTTACCATTTCTGCCATTCTGCGGTTCTAGTTCACTATATCTACCACAGCACCATATACAAAGCTTTACATTCTTTGAAATGAAAACTGACCTTTAGTATGGTTATCAGTGATTCATTTCATTTTCTCCCAATCTCTTGCATTTTTCTAAAGTACCCACTCTTCATCACCTGTTACAATATGCTTAAAAAAATGGGATATTTTCAATAAATTTAAATAGCAAATTGAATATAGAAATACAGTTCAATAAGTTTTTTTTTTTGTTTTTTTGTTTTTTTGCTTAAGTAACAGATTAATCTAACCAATTTGGTGTAAATGACTTTCAGCATTTAACTTTGATATTTTGAGTATCTTGGCTATCTGCAGAATTGCATAACATTCATTATTCTCATGTACTGCCTTGATTGGATCACTATTAATCTCAAATGGTCTACCCACTGTGGAACCTTGACATATGAAATATACAATAACAAACATTGCAAACCTCTCTTTCCAAGTTTGATATTTTATAGAACGTTCATCATAAAAAATTGCACATTTTTGCATTTTAGCAATATTTTTACTTTTTTACTTAAAACAAAAAAAGCACAATGTCGAAAACTTCTTCCATTTTTATCTCAAAACCAATAAACAAAAATAGTCTTGACAATTTTTTAAAAAATGTATATCGATATGACAGCTGTCATTAAAGTGAGGTGTTTGAATAAAATTATAAAACAAAATTCTCTTAATGTTATCTAACAACAAAGAACTTTTCTGGTCAACCCAATAAACAACTATATTAGTATTGTTTTATATCAATAATCCAAAGTGAAATCACCAGTTCTTTTTTTGTTTTTTTAATTGTTATTGAGGAACATTCCAGTTGTTTAAATGAAAAGAAATTATTCCTTATTGAATTACATGATATACTTCAATTGATACCATATTAAAAATATGTTTAGCATTCTCAGAGATTAGTACTATATCAAATGATCACACAGTTAAAAGTTCAAGTTAACCATTTAAACTAGAAAAATTTTGTGCAAATAAAACAAAAAAGAGAAAGCAAGCAATATTAAAGTTTAGTAGAATTTTTTTTAAAAAGAGTTTCAGTAATCCTGCAAAATTTTTAAATGTTTTTGTATAAAAATAAGTCTTTGTCATTAAGAAAAGAAAATGCAGCCTGATATAGGGAGAAATATTAAATTGAAATTAAAATATGATAGAACTCATATTACAAAACTTTACTGTATTCAACATATCTGAATTTGAAGAGAAATTATACTATTTGAAGCATTTAAACAAGAAATAACTCATCAACTTAAATTAGCATAAAAACTCCCAGGCTATTTGCACTTAAATGTGATTCATAGATATAACAGGTTCAGTATGATAAGAGATGGTTAAAAACTGAAAATCATAATTCTGCAGGTTTTGATGTTATCGTAAACTTCAGTAGCAGTTGTTATAAAGTATCATCTTTAGAAAAGAAAACATTTCTATTTGACAGAGTATGAATCAATGGCTGAATTAGGGGAAAATTGATGAAGAATATTGTGCTGAAAATTGGAATATTAGGGGAACCAAGAAAAGTATACACAATCATGAGATACCGAGTGAGTTTAGTAGCTGCAGAGATGTTACTATATTTCCTGTACAAGTGATCAATTGTCTACAAAGAAGTTCTGCATGCTGCTTTCTGATGGGATTTATCATTATTTATGTTTTAATTTCCTGTCATTTCTAATAAATTATCCTTTTATTATATTTTTTCATGCCTTCAAATCAGTTATTTTCCATTACAATTTTTCAGCCACTGTACTCTGAAATATTTCTAGAGTATCCATTGTATCTGGTTATATTAAGAAAATGTTCTAGTCAGCATTCACTAATGCCTGAGGAAGGGCCACAGTTACATTGACTAAAATGTTGTGATAAAACAACTAAGTTGAGGATGCATGCATGAAAAAAAAAATCATCATATATTAGTATTTCATTTAAAAAATTCAGATAGAAATCTTGCTTTCTTTTCTATAAATAACTATCATGTAAACTAAGGTAAATGTTGAA
The DNA here is from genome assembly GCA_037127315.1 of Ascarosepion bandense. Taxonomy (NCBI): domain Eukaryota; kingdom Metazoa; phylum Mollusca; class Cephalopoda; order Sepiida; family Sepiidae; genus Ascarosepion; species Ascarosepion bandense. The sequence goes on along the minus strand of JBBBDQ010000212.1, from coordinate 2,489,030 downwards.
CTCATTTTTTTCAGTAAAACATTTAATAAATTTCCAAATAAATTTAACAAAAAATACCAACCTTTTCAGAACACACACACTTGTTACAATATAGATAAAACTTTTTTTAATAGCAAAAATCAGTGGCAGTTTCAGAAATTTTGCTATTGCACAATTTTACATATTTATATATGCATTAAATAATGAAAAGAAGCTACATGCTACTAAGATTTATAATTAAATCAACACTATTTTCAATACTTTTGCATATGTGTTTATTTAGTGGGGATGCTAGCTGATTTTAATTTAGATGTTTTTCTTCTATTTTTAGCTAGCACAAAAATCCATTGTAGAATTTCCCTGATAAATGACAACCAGACTATAAATTCTATTTTCTATATAGATAAAATTGAAATGACTTTGTTTATGGCTCAACAATTTTTTATTTATAGGGTTTCTCCCACTTTCACCATCATTGTAAATAAGAGTAAATAGGTGAACTTATCATCCGGCTCATAGCCCTTCCACATTTATTGAATAGTAGAAGTTTATCCTTTGTTTCCTGTTTAGGATATGTCTTTCACATTCCTTTCTTTCCTAGCCTTAGCATTCTTAGCCATATTCTGACTGGTTATATTGCCTTAAATGGTGGACAGTGATAATTATTTTGGCCTTTCTCTCCTTAAAAATTATGCAATGTCAATGACTGTCTCCAGTTTCCTTGAATTCTGTTCTTTTATTGTCCTATTTCTGTCACTATCAGTAACTCTGTTGCATATTAGTGACTTTATCACCTTGCTTAGGGTAAAATGATCAGAAAAACAAAATGCCCAGTCAGGACACAAGTAGTACCCATTATATCAGACTGATTAGATTATTGACATGTAAAATAAATATAAATATGACAATAACATTTTTAGCTGGACATGTCAAAGAATATTATACAAGAATTTCGAAAATAAAAAATAAGACTTACTTTGATTGAGCTGTAGCCTGTAGTAATTCTTCATTGAAGACAGTTCTCACTTTTTCTAATTTTGCGAGGTCCAACGGAATTCGTTGTTTGCTATTGTGTACTCCTGGATCTGCCCCAGCAGACAGTAATGTACGTACAATGTCTGCTTCACCCAACTATAAAACCAGAATAAAAGTTTTGTAAAGTGAAAGTTTTTTTCAGATAATACAAGAGCAAGATTAAAGGATTTAAAAAAAATCTATTTAAAAAAGAAATCTCTTTATGCATTGTTTATTGATGAAGTAATTGGTATTTGAAAAATTACAAATCCATAAACATTTTAGATGAATATCAAGAGTAACAATCTGATATACAAGCAAACTAGAAAAAATATTTACAAAATCATTACATTTATACCAAACATGCTTTACTAATAAAAATTTAGGTGTTTGATTAGAAAAATTTGTTTAATCAAAAGATATTTTCATAACTTTTCTAAAGCACGGTTATTGAATGAATGAAAATGATGATTATTCAGATCTTCTAAGTTTGACCTCACCTGAAAACATGGCTGAAAATTTCTCAATAAAATACTTGTGTGAAGATGAGTAACTAACTTAAATAGAGTAAAATCGCACTGGCATTCAGACTTTGAATCTCTCTATTAACAAGATATCTTTTTATTGCCTATGCACAGATTGGAACTAATTTCATGATTTTTTTTCACAATGCTCCATGGAATGAAATCTTTAATCTTATTTTAAAATGGTACCACTGAAAGATCTTCCTGAATGAAAACCAGCACCAAAATAAAACCGCAATCTTCTCCTTGGTTCACTCCTGCCTATTCCACTACTATAGCCCACAGGAATCACTACTTCCAGCTATACCAACATGACAGTTCTGATCATAACAGACACCTTTTTGTGTCCACTCATAATGAGTAAGTATATCCTCAAGGAGGCAAAAATCATTACTTGCTGATAGAATGCAATATCACAATTTCACAAGGTTCTAGAGATTACTGGTGCCTTTGTAAGAGTGTGTTGAACAAAAGTAAATCCTCAATCCTTCTTTTCAGTAATCAGCTTGAAATATTGTTCTATGATAAAGCAGAATGCTTTGCTTGGAAATTCTCTTCCATCTCCACTCTCAACTCTTCAGGAGCATCTTTGTCAGATTTCCCCCTAGAATGGAATTTCTATTGAGGGATATGCATGTAATTCTGTCCATGGTTTGTTATAATCTTGAAACTAGATCTCCACCAGGCTTGCCAATTTTACAATTTCCCTGCAACATTTTTAAGAATATGTGCTCCTAAACTGGCTCTTGTTCTCTCCAAACTATAATAATAGCCTTGCTGCTTCTTGCATTCCAGCTTGCTAGAAATCCTCCTTGGTAGTTAGTGTCTTTAAATCCTTTGGGATCATCCTGTAGATAAGTGGAATAAGATGATCCTTTTAAAGAACACCTGGAGATTGAGTATTAGTTCATTTGCCGTTATATAATATTCTAATTACTAGAAAATGTTTTTGAAATCCCAGAAAAAGGTGTTTGCATGTTTAACATTGGAACTTTGAAACCAGCAATCCAGCTGTTATCCAAAAATTAAGACTATTCTTCCTAGTAACAAAATGATTCAAATACCTAACAGTAATGAAAGCAAAGGAAGTTTATTAGAGTAAAGTACATCAAGTAGCACTAATGTTTGGCTACTTAAACCTGTACCACAACAAATCTAAAATGCTATGCATCAGGTAATTTGCATATTATATGTTTCAAAAAGCACTAACTCACCATTGTAGCAAGATGAAGAAGAGTACCCTCTTCAGAACAAGGCTCATTTAAAATCATCGGTAATTCATTTATTTCCCCATCTGAAAAAATAAATCCATAAAATATGATTTTGTCTAAAAACCAAAAAATATAATAAATAACAGTCTTTATAAAAGAAATAATCATTTAAAATAGCTTTTTCAATGCTTTTAACAGGTAAACTATTAACTTATATTTTATAATTCTTTAAAACCCAATCTGATAAAAATGTTTTCTAATACAATCAATTACCAGTCACCTTTATTAAATTCTAATAAAAATGTTGCATGAAAATGACATTTCTTCATATATATTTTCAAAATTAGTCTATATAAAGGAAATAATTACTGGCAAAAGTAATACATAAATATTTTTTTTTTAAATTGAGTATCTTGAACCTTTGGAAAAATCAGAATTATTCAAATATATTTTGTATTGTATGTTCATAGATAAGTTATTTTAAAGGATGTTTTTTTACAAAGAAAACAGTATTTTTATAAATTTTTCATAAAACTGCTAATATATAACAGTCTCTAAAAGTTCTAAAATGTCATGAATTTCTAGAAATAAATTTAGAATGATATGGTATCCTATGCAAGTTGTATTTAAGTGCTAAGCCGATAACTTTCAGCACTCACGGGTAATGGTGTACCACATATCAAGTACTGAAACTGGGAGATATATCAGACATAACAAATATCATCGCCGATAGGATGCTTGGTTTCCACGGACAATCTCGAATATCTCGAGAATTGGAATCCTTTTTAGGTTTGATAAATTTTTAAAGTAGATAGATCCTGAAAGACAGTAAACTAATTGAACCATTGTCAGAGTTGTGTAAAAAAAAAACACAGAGTTTGAATGGACACAAAGATGAAATAATGCTTTCATGATACTAAAAGCAATTGTGAAAAAGAAACTTATAACAAGAGTGTTTGATCCTAAGAAAAAGATAACATTGATCACAGATGCAAGTGTGAAGATTATCCAATAATGTATTTATCTAGGAGATTGACAATGGCAGAAATAAATTACTCAAACATTAAAAAATAGGCTCTAGCAATTGTTTGGAGCATGGAGAGGGCACAAAATTTTACTAGGTAAGAAATTTCTACTAAAGTTGGACCACAAGCCATTGGAGTTTATTTTTAATCCAAGGAAGGAGTTGCCAAAAGTTATATCATCGAGAATTTTACGCTGGGCCATTAAAATCATAGCATCTGATTTTGACATTGTATATGTTAATACTATCCGTCATGTATATGCTTTGTCAAGATTATAGTTTGTAAAATGAACAGACAATGAACATAAAACTGAAGATGACATAATAATTCCATGAGTAGAGACAGACAGATGTTGTTCCAGTCAACAGGTTAAAAAAAATGAGACTGAGCAATATCCAGTATTGAGCAAAATAATTGAAAGAATAAGGAATAATAAGTGAAACAATTGTTCAATACCAGAGTGGCTATTTAAGGAGATACAGCATAAGTTAACAGTTGAAAATGGAATTATATGCAAAGGTTAAGTGATAGTAGCTCCGCAGACATTAAAGACAGACATATTGAGAGAGGTACATGATGAGGTGCATTGTGGCATCATGGCAACACACAGGACATTGAAGAATTTATTAATAAATGTCCAAAATGCAATGAAATTAGAAAATTCAGGCAAAAAAAGTTTCATTCATGGCCTAAACAGGTACAACCATGGCTTCAAGTACACATGGACCACACACACACCCGTCAGTGGCATAGGATCATTTCTTATAATGGTGGATGTGTACTCTGGCTGGCTAGAAGTAATCAAGGTTAAAGACTGGAGAACATCTACAGTCAAACAGGTTTTGAGGGATGTATTTGCAATGAATGGAGTACTGCAAACATTAGTGTCAGATAATGCTCCTGAATTTGTGTACATGGTTGAAGCGGACAGGCTGTATGGCGTATAAAACTCCTCTGTACCATCCTCAATCTAACAGAATAACAGAGTGGATGGTACAAACAGTTAAAATGACATTGAAGGCATTTTTGCCTGTAACTGAAAACATTGAGGCATTTCTAGCTAAAATTCTCCTCAGTTATAGGTCACTATCACACACAGAGAGGAAGTTGAAGCCATTAGCCCTCATGGGTAGGCAGATTAAAGCACCCATTACCATGTCTTTCACCACATGGGAGAGAATATGGTACAAGAAAGACAAAAGTGCAAATCTGTTATGTTTTTAACATGACAAAATAAAATGGTTATGGCGAAATGACACACTCGCCGAGCATTGGAAATAACTAGGGAATTTATTATTGTGGAAACAGGAGTACAGCGAACAGTTGTGGATGTTGAATAAGGATGTGTTTATAGAGAGCGTGGCAAAGTTCTGCCTGCCATGTTTGCTCGCTTCTACTGGAAGTCCCTTCTTCTTGTCTCTCAGCATGTACCTATTAGCTGGGAAATGGACTCCCTTGAATGGTCCAGGGGAGATAACTTTTGACCCTTTTTTATGGTGATCCTAATAAAATCCCAAAAAAGTGAACATCCTTTTACAGAGAGGCAATAATATGGCTTTGATCAAGAAGAAGGGACAGCATGCTTTGGCTCATGCAGATCAATTTAGAAAAAGAATTGTTGGACGATGTCGAGATGGAAGACAAAAGTCAGGAGGAGGAAAATAATTACAATGAGGAGGCAGAGTAGAGAACAGAAACGTAGGAGCAAGAAAAGAGAGAGAGCTACAATAATGAGAATGAACAAGAAATGGACATAAGTGGAGAAGAAAAAACTGACAAAGGAGAGGATGAAGAAAAACCAAGGTTGCCAATAAAATGAAGAGAGGAGCAAAAGCAAGAAATATATAAATCAAGAGTAGTTAGATGTAGCGAAAAGAAAAATAAGTAGATACAACCCCTTCAATTCAGGGAGAGTGTGGTATCCTATGCAAATTAGCAGAGTTGTATTTAAGTGCTAAGCCAATAACTGTCGGCACTCCATTATATCATGCGTAACAGTGTACCATGTATCAAGTACTGAAACTGTGAGATATACCAAACATAACAAATAGACTAATTCTATGGACTTTATATTGAAGGTTATATTTTTATATCAACTATTATCAGTCTCTTACTAACCACCACACAATATTTATACAGTTTTTATATTAGAGTAACAAAATTAAAAAGAAACCAATGTTACATTTAAGCCGCAAATTCAAAAGATGTAACTACAATTACAAAAAAAAATAAATAAATAAATAAATAGAATATTAAGTTTTTTTGTTTTTGTACTTATTTCTTATTAAAATTTATTTTTATATACATACATATTAGTGTGTTTGTTTGTGTTTTATAGAACCCTCAGCATTTGGACCTTATAAGCTAAAACTTGGCATGTAATCTCCTTTGCTTCCTTGGATGCCGGCAGGTAGACAGGGGCTGTGGCTCAAGTGCAAATTTTAATCATTTTCTAGAAAAAATTACCCAGAAAGCTTGAATTTGAGTTTTTATGGACAAAGGGAAGATATTGAGCCACATGTCAACTACCCATTGATCAAGAGTATTTTTTTTTCCAATATTTTCTACTAAAACTTGTTCATAAAGACTGATTTGAGTTTTTGGGTCTCCAGAAGGCTGTGGGTCTATCGCGTTTTTAATTTCTGTCAGAACCATTAAAAGAGATCAGGTTTGGCTTAAAAATTCTGAAATTGCAAAATGTTTTCTGCAAGTAAAAAAAATCAGCTTTAAAAAAAAGAAATCCTCAGATGACTGCAAAATAAGGTGTTCTGGCCTTGCAGCTGGCACAAAAAAGACTCAATAATGAGGCCAAAGTGGCTTTTATGACATTTTTAAGTGCACTGTAAAAAGATGAGAGGGACATTTTCCAAAATTTTGGAAGGAACCCTGTTTCATCCATTCAAAAAGTACATTATGGACATTACCATAGGGAAAAACATACAATTTCTTGAACAAATCCAAACTTGGTTATTTTGGTTTGAACAAGCCCCATACATTATAAGTCTAAACAGGTTAGTAATCAATGGCCTCAATTTCATTACTCATCAAACTTTCAAAGGATAAATATGGCAGTGACATATACCAAAAGAAGTAACAGAAACTTAGAAACAAGTTGTTTTAGAACCAACTTGGTGAAGAGAAAGTAAAGTAACAACAAACTATACCTAAATACAGCACATATTTGGACAACTTTATTCAAGAAAAAAAAAATCATCTTTAGAAAATTTTCTAATGCTCTTGCAATGCAGCACCAGAGACAAGTTGAAACTGAGGAGCAAAGATTGCTATGACCTGAAGGACAGAGGGCCAAAGAGGAACAATGCCGACAGCAAGAATCTGAAGAACAAAGATCACAAAGACTTCAAGGACAGAAAAATCTGAATAACTGAGACAGCAAGAGTCTGAGAAACAAAGATTGCAGAGACTTCAAAAAGATAGGGATAGAGACATGAACAGCACAAACATCAAGAATCAGAAGAGAAAAGATTACAGACTTCAAGAACTGAGGGTCAGATCTGAGCATTTGAGACAGCAAGAATCTGAAGAGGAAAAATTAAGACTTCAAGATCAAAGAATAAGAACTGAACAACAAAGGCAAAATGAATCACTAGATAGAGTTCTGGAGGCTATTGATCATATGTTAAGAGATATAAGAAACAGTAAATCTCTGATGAGAGGCATCATCATAGTTGTATCAGGAGATTTCAGGCAAATCTTTCCAGTTATACCAAAAAGAAAAAAAACTGATAGGTTTAAGCATGCTTGAAATCTTTCAAACTTTGGCAACCTGTTAAACCCATAACAAATGAAAGCAAAGATGACAGCTGTTCTGTCTAACGATTGAATGTTTGAAGAATTTCCAAAAAGATTATTTCTTGAAGGCAGAGCTCCTGTGGAGAATGAGGGCTGCTTAAATCTGTCACCAATAAGCACCCTGGTACAGTCTGGCAAAGACTTAATGACTAAAGTCTTCCCAAACATCAATGAACGTTATCAGAATCACAAGTGGTTAAGTTAGAATGCAATTTTGGCTCCAAAAAATATTACTGTTAACTCTATTAACCTTGAACTTTTGAATATCCTCCCCAGAGAGTGTCACTTAAGTTCATTAATACAATTGGAGATCTTTCAGAGGCAGTGAATTATCCAGTTGAGTTTTTGAACTCATTGGATCCATCTGAACTACCACCTCACAAATTAGATCTCAAATTCAGTGTTCCAATAATGTTATTAAGAAATCTAGATCCATTCAATTCGAATTCCAGTTGAATTCCTTGCATTCACTTATGCACAAATACCCTTGGGGAAGGTATTAATCCATCTCTTTTCTTCAGTTATGGGTTACATAACAGGACAGATTGGGTTCTATAGCCTTGGCTGGCAACCAGTCTCCTGCAGAAAGCAATGGCAACCTACTGCGGGATAATCTTCTGGCCAGTCAGTCATATCTTTCTCAAGACATGATCGTCCAAAGCATCTATCACATATGGCACAAAACTGACTGAGATCCACCAAAACACTATAAAAGAACCAGACTTGTAGTAAAGAAAATGATGGCACACACTGAAGCAACCATTCTGTTAGAATGTGGTAAAGGAGAAGATGTTTTCGTTTAAAAAACACCCTTGATCCCAACTAATCCTTTCAAGAAGTTGCAGTTTCTAGTAAAACTAAGTTTTGCAATACCCATAAATAAATCCCAAAGACAGACTATCAGTTGCTAGCATACACCTTGAAGAACCATGCTTTTCCTATGGACAACTTTATGTTGTATGTTCAAGAGTTGGAAGCAAAAGTAATGTTTTTCACTCCCACAGGAAAAACAAAACTTATTGTTTATAAAGAAGTTCTTTCATGAAGATGTTTCAATGATCATTTTCAATTTCACTGACCATTTGTTCTGTTCTTATATTAGAATCATTTTAGAAGAATGAATTTGAATTGCTGTGTTTATATACTTTACAAAATGAGAATAATTTTAGAAGATAATTAGAAAAATGAATTTGAAATGTTATATTTCCATGTTTTTGTTTTATTTTTCTTCTGCCTTCAGAATATTGAATTTGAATTTGTGTGTTTACATATTTGGATTAAAATATTTTTTTAAAATAATTAGAATATTGTATTTGAATTGGTACACTTTCATGTGTTCCATGTTTTTGTGTTAATAAAGAAGTTTATAAAATTCTTACATTTTTATGAAACAGATTATTTTATTCCTAGCAATGCCAGGTACTTCTGCTGGTCTATATTATGAAAATAGAACTCCTCAAGTTAAATTTTTTTCTCAACAAAAGCTGATAACACCGATGGCTTATACACATTCATTAATTTTCATAAAGGGATTATAATTTGAAATTTTTTAAAATTGATGTATAAAAATTAAATAGTGTGTAAGTAAGCAATGCATTAAAGGACAGAAAGAAATGGAAGAGATATTAACTCAGAGGACACAAGTGTTAATACAATAAAATAAATTATATAGGAAATTATGGATATATTACATTGTTTTCAAATGTTCATATTACTTTATATCTAGATTTAATTTATTTTTCCTAATATTTTTTTCCATAAGCATACAGTTACTATAAAAAAAAAATAAAAGTCATTTTTATTAAATAATTTTAAAAAATATTCACATATTGATGAGTAAATTAAAGCTATTTTCTTCTTTAACTCATTAGTAATTCTCATTCATTTTATCCAACAAAATGTTAGTAATAAATATTAGAGAGGAAATTTTCAATAACCAGTGACTTTATAATTATTTCTATGCACTGTCTCAATAATAATAATTTTATATTTGAATCTGGAGTCAATAGCTTCTAGTTAGCATTAGTACCAAAGCAAGCAATTCAAAATAATACAAAGTACAAACTTCAAGTTTACTACTGCGGTTTTGAGATAGATAGGCACATACACACACAAAAATTTTTCTTGGATGTCATAAGAATGTTTAAAATTTTAATTTGGTACATTAAAATATATTGATACAATACAAGCATTGGATCTAAGAGCATAAACATAAACCAGCATAAAATTATTTTTCAAACTGTTCTAATAAAATCATATTTACTTTAAAAATCAACTGAAATTCATGTTTGTTACTATTGTGTAAAAAAAATTTATGGGATATTTTTCCTGTTGACAAAACTAACTTAGAAAATCATATTACTGCTCCTCTCAAAGTTATAAATAATAAAATAAAAAAAATTAAACCTTAAAATTTCAATCTGGCATGGTTATCATAAAATGCATGGAATGTTAAAAATATTTATATAACCCAAATAAATATTAGGTTGTATCTGAAGTAGAGAAAAATGATTTTTTCTATATAAAAATAAAATAAAAAAAACGTTACAAATTTATGCATTAATCAATAAAAAAAAAAAAAGTTGATTGAAAAATCAATTTCTCCGGTAAAAATTGCAGCTGTTCTCTGACATTAAACAAAAATCCTTAAAGAAAAATGGTAGATTAATACAACTTAAGTCAGATTGCTTCGACTAACAGCAATTATAACAAGTCAGCAATAGGATTAGTTTTTGTCAATTATCAAAAGTTTTTAATAATCTGAGTGAGTCTTTCAGTAAGAAAAAAATTTAAATATGTAAAAAAAACACTCTCTCCTACATTATTAGTAAATAACATTATAAAAAATTAAAATTTTAAATAAAGATTACTTCTCAAACCTACAAAGCTAAAACTAACAGCTCTCATAATCATATAAACCAAAAGCAGAACTGACAATGGAAACCAGAAATACAAAGCTAGACAATGATAAATTCTCCATAATACAATAACTGAGTAGATAGTTCAATTACTCTCGCAAAGGAGGGAGTTTAATCCCCAGACTACATAATTAATGCTAATGCTTCACTTTAGAATCATTGCTTTCTGAAGAAGTGACTCATAAAGTAAAAAAGCTGAATCATCAACTAAATTGGCTATTAGACATCTGTTGGTTGTAGAGTCCTCATCTTTGTTGTTATGGTCAGATTTTGACCATTGTACCCTCCAACTTTCTTCAGATGTCTGTTGTAAGTGAAAACTTTCCAGCAATTTCACATTAAACCATTTATTCAATCAACAATGTTTTATTTTGCTGCTCATCTTGTATCATTTAATACTCTCTAGTCAAAAAAAAAAAATCAAGAAAGAATTAGAACAGTATATTTGAAGAGTAAAATAAAAGGTAAAAAATTATTTGATGGTGATGAGTCAATTAGATTTTTATTCAGCACTCCAATCAGAATTAAGTTTTTTTTTTATTATTTTGCTACTTTTTGATACCTTATATTAAAGATATAATTTATTAATACTACGAATAATTATTAAATTTTCTATGCCAGATGATTTGTTTATTAGCAGATAATTTGAGTGTGTAAAATAGCAAAGAAAAAACAAATTCTTTGAGTTCATTTCCTTAAGTAATCATATATTTTTATCACTTTATAATTTATTTACATTCTTAAAAAGTAATTACAAAATCCAATACATAATAAAAGTTAGTCACTAGGTGTATGTAGTAACAAAATAGAATATATTCAATTAAAGAGTAAAGACCATTGAAAAATTCAATCACAATGTGGCTAATTTACTCATTATCAATATGACCATAACAACAAAGATGTGGACTCTTACAATCAACAAATCTATCTAAATCTAAACTTATTTATAAATGGAACTTTGTGTGTGTGTGTGTGTGTGTGTGTGTGTGTGTGTGTGTATCCGTTACCTATAGACTCTGAAACGGCTGAACCGATTTTCTTGAAAATTTACACAGTTGTACTATAAGCGTCTGCGAGTGTTCTTAGCTAGGTTTTGTGTCAAGGTACCTCCGATAAATATCGATAATTAAAAAAAATCGGGTTATAGAAGGAGTGGTCCGATTTTAATCAAATTTGATAGACAAAGACATAAGAAACGATATTCAAAAGTTTCAAGGTTGCAGTTCTTACAATAGTGCAGAAAATCGATAATATATAAAAGGCAAGATGTTTGTGTGTGTGTCTGTTTATATGTCCTTTACAAATTCACATTTTTTATCCAATTCTCACCAAACTTCACACAAATATTCTTTAGGCTGAGTCTGAGATCTAGGACCATGGATTAGTTTTAAAGCTTTCATTACACCCGAGCAACGCCGGGCTATACTGCTAGTAAGTCTATAATAGCCAGTTTAGTTGATGATTCAACTTTTTTTTCTTCATGAGTCACTTCTTGAAAAAGCAATATCTTTTTTGTTGGCCTATTTATTATTTTGTGCTTAGAAATGTTGCCATGGAAATAAATCATTGTTCACTCGGCAAGGACCTGCATGTCTATAAAAAAGATGACTTAAGTCTTCAAAGAGATTTCATTTACGTTGACAGATGGAACAGAAAAAAAAAACTTAACTGCCAAATCAATCGTTTAACTGGTAACAATCGCTAACCGGGTGCCAACAACCTGATGATGTTTTCATGTGACATAGACCACTTGAGCTTTTGAAAGTCTTCTTAATCTTATCACATTGCAGGTACAAAAATATTTTTAACAATAATAAATGATTAATGAATTCGGAGTTAATTCTTGATGTGATCACATGTGGTAAAAACCCAATATGTGAAAGAAAGGTCTTCTTGCTTACCCCTTTTTTTTAATTTTCGGAACTTTAATGTTTTTATAAAAAAAAAAGGAACTTCTGAGCAAGCCCGTTTCCAAAATTTTTAATTTATTTTTCTTTTCAGTTCACCGACGGAATAATTTTCAATTAATTTCATTTAAAACAAAATAAGAAAAATAAAAGGTAACAAATTCAGCATACTCAATATGGAATGCCTCAATTTTTTAACCTAGGCTCATATCCTAACGTTTGCCTTGTAAAAACAACACTCAGTAACACATATGGCCACAAGTTTCACTTTCATAATAATAATTTGCAAAATTAAAACAATGGAATTAAAAAGAAACGTCCAAAAAATGTAATAATTTCCGTAAAGCAAAAAGATACACTGCTATTGATTGGAATTGGATGAGGCCAATTAAGCTAAGAAAAAAAAAAAGAAGTCCTTTTTAAATGTCTTAACAAAACTTCTTGGCTTGCCATACATTTCTTCATTTCAGATGAGAATAATTCTTGGATCATATCACTCTGGTTTCGTACCTTCTTTTAATAGCGTTTCACAGTCTGTGTATCTTTAAAGTAAGTCTAAAAATGTTCCTAAGTTGGTAATGCTTAGGCTTCCATATTACCAACTATTCATTAACAACAACAACAACAACAACAACGTATATCTGTAAAAATTAACTAGAGAGTTGTTAAAGATTAAATTGCGTTCATTTCAGACACTACTTTTTACTTTTTTTTAAGACTTTCCAAATTCAATTTTTAAAATAAAAATAGGTAAAGAAGGTGCGTGCTCAAAATATGAGGCTCGGTAAAAAAAAAAAGGTAAATCAGAGGGAAATAAATCATTTATTTCTCATTCAGAATTTGTTTCGGACGTTAAAATCGAAGATAAATTTCATTCGAAGAAACGATAACACCGGTTATTATTGTCGAAAAAGAGAAACAAACAAGTAAAAAAAAAAAAAAAGGAAAAAGTACACAGTACATCTTTAAATTTATTTTATAGTGTCATTTTTAAATGAATGCAGTTAACAAAATTACCGAAATAATTTAAAAACTTCTTTTCCTATCATTTCGTTCATTAGTACAAAAACCGATTATTCCAACATCAAATTTTATATTTGTTCTCTGATTTAGAACTAAAATTCAAACTTGGTACGTACTTGAATTATATTTCAATTTAAAAAAATAACTTAATCAGTCAATAATATGAAATAGATTCCGCAAAAATGAATTGCTGACAAATTTAACGAAAATGAATATGTGACTGACTCATTCATTCATTGAATGAGTCAATAACTGATTCATTTATTTATTTTTACTCTGAATAACTCATTCTTACGCAAGGCCCTGGGTCCTTACTCCTTTCCATTTTCTGATCATCACTTGCTAAAACAGCATGGAAAGTTAAGCCAATAATCTCGATTTTGAATTTAACTTCAAATTCAATTTAATTCACCTGTCTTTTTCCCAAACTAAATCGGGTTGTAAAATAATGCAAATTGTAAAGTTTCTCTTAGAAAAAAATCTTCCTACATTTAACAGTACTGTACGTCTCTCTGAGCGTTTCAATTTTTTTTTTCTTTCAGGTTTCAACTAGTAACTAAATTTATTAAAAGGGTAAACTTTTTCGTTAATTCTATCTCGAATAAAAATAAACTCAATTGAAATCAGAAATTATTTTTATAAAATGGGATATTCAGGAGTTTTCTTAGGTCTCTACACTGAAACCATGACGTTTCAAGAGACAATTTTCGGTTTTTCCTCAGAGGTAACTACTTGAAAACTTATTTGTTGATATATGTACTAAAAATAAAGTTTTTTTCTGAAATCATCAGCAACAATAATATCAGTAACTTCTTATGAAATTTTATTTTTTTTAAATAAGAGATCTGTGAAAAAATGAATTAAAACTAAAATTTATCAGCTACTGAACAACAAACAAAAGTTAAAGGTTTGTTGCATTATTCACTCTTTTAGAATCGAAACCTCGATTTCTATATGTTGTTTTTAAATTATTATTTTATTTTTTATTTCTGATTTTTAATTAATCTGTTACAAAGTTTTTCAGTTATTTTCCTACTTTAAGAAGAACATCTGCAAAAATACTTGAAATTTTGTGTATCTTCTCTCTCCGATCCTATTAAAAATGTTGGGAAAAACACATAGGAACCTTCTTGTTTAAATATTTTTTTTAATTATTTGCAGCATTTTTTAAACAATTTTCAATTCAAAACTGTCCGATTTTTTTTCTGTATTCCTGTCATAGTTTATTCGCTTGTTTAACTGAGAAAATAAAAACTAAAAAGGTATCAACAAAAGGACCATGACACTCCAGCAATTAACTTTTATTTTGTTTTTTTACGATGTATACTGTTTACTAGAGTTCAGTAGTGTCTTTCTTTATTTTTAGTTAGAACTTGATTGCATCTATTATTTCCGTTTTCGTCTACTTTTTAAAGAAAACTTGTGAAACGATGTTAAAAAATAAAGGCTTAAAAAACACGAGAGAATTCAAAATTTAAAGTCAGTATAAAAACCTCACTAAACAAAAAAAAACCTTTAAAAATATGTTTGTTCACGTGACTGAGTTATAAAAACGTACTGAGTAAAAAGTGTAAAAATTAGTAAAAAAAAGTTTTAAGGCGTGGTTTCAAGTGTTGAAATCTTTAAAAAAATAATCTACGAAACATTACAATAATCAACAGTTACTGACAAGTAATATCAATGCCATATAATTTTTTCAATGTATTTTAATCTTTTTTTTACTCACTTTTTTCCAATGTAGAAATGACGGATCGGACCACGTCTGTCCGTCCAGCTTCCACTGCCGCCTTGAGACCGTCAAGGACTTGCTTAAAGGACATTCCGTGTCATCCGAAAGTTGTATAGTTCATTAACAACCTATCATTGGGTATGCAACTTTGTGTCTAGCCGATCAAGGCAGACAAAAAAGAAAATTTTATTATAATTATTTATTCATCTAGTCCACGTCGCTTTTTCCGTCTTGTCCGTTTTCTGCTTTGCTGCTGCTTCACCAACACGACGTTTAATATAATAAAAACTTCCGGTTATGTGATCACGCCTGCGCAAAATTAACTTCCACCTTATGGTCCATACAGGAGGTAAATGTGAAATATGATTCAGATAATGTGTAGTTCAATTCTATGTTATTGCAAAAGACTTGATTTTGTCTACCCTTATTTCGTGTCTTCTTATTTTCTGGATTTGGTTGTTTGGCGTCAGATTTTTCTTTAGAGAAATCAAGTATGTTCCAATAAAATTGCTCGCAAGTTTAATGCACAAGTTAAATTTCTTTACCTGCTGAGTCGCAAAGATGTGATATTCTCTTTTAATTCTTTCTTTAGTCTTTTACTTTATTACTAGTTTTTTTGTTTTGTTTTTGTTTTTTGTTTTTTTTGTTTTTTTGTTTTGTTTTACGGTACCGCGTTTGCGTTGTTATACATAATCGTCTTAAGCCAATAAAGAATCTGTAGTATTTGTTCGTGCAGGTGATAAAGGTAAGTCAATAATACAGCCTTAAAAATGAATTAGGTTATTACTGTAATTCTTTACTGTTTAGTGTTCGTGTTGGATAAGAGACCACTGACCTACGATGTGCTATAGAGCATTTTAGACGTAACACCTGTGTGCATATTCGATTTCTATTAACTGGGTCATCAGTCACTTTCACTTACATTTCGGGACGAATCTTAAAAGCAAACAAAAAATTTAAATAATACGTTCAAAATGTTTCTAAGAAAAAACAAAACATTAAGCTGGCTTACTTGTACCAGATGTGAACTGACTGAATGTTTTATTATTCAGCAGGTAAGAAAATAACAATCATTGATACACTTACTGTGATTGCTTTTTTTTGTGTGTGTTCATAATCATTTTACAGTGAGTTATGTGACCTTTCACCGGGGTCAATTTGTAACAAACAGCTGTTATTCAAACTGTAGTGATTATGGTAAAGGGGAGGTTAAAGAAACAGACAGAAATTATATTTTTTTACGAAATTTTTTTCCTTGTGTCTCGTTTTGCTCTTTCTAAAAATGACATTTTTTTCTCTGCATCTGTTGATTTTCGAGAAAATGTTTTGAAATTGAAAGCAAGCAAAGTAGACAACTTAGTAGAGAGAGAGGGAGTCTAAAAAATAAAAAAAAAGCAGTAAAAAAGGTTCAGTTTATGAATTTTGCGTCCAACATTAAAAAAACACTTCAATGTTTAATTTTTTTTAGTGTACACTGTAAAAAAAAAACAATGAAAATATGCTGCAAAACTAGAAACTGATTTTGTATTTGCCATTTATGCAAAAAAATATTTTATCGGGTAAATAACCTATGTGTGTTGTGGTGCAGAGTCCACATTCCAGTTGAATTTCTTGCATTCATTTAAATAAACAAATACCCTTGGGTTGGGAAAAGTATTCTCTTCCCTCCGGATATAGGTTAAACAGGACATTGGGTTCTATAGCCTTGGCTGTCAACCAGTCTACCGCAGAAAGTAATAATGGCAACCTACTGCGGGATAATCATCTGCCCGGTCAGTCATGTCTCTTTCGAGACATGATCGCCGAAGAAGCGTGTAGCACGTATGGCACTTAACTGACTGACTGAACCTATGGTTATGGATGGTTTTAACTTTCGTGACGAATTGCAAAGAAAAGAAACCAGTTATGTTTTTTTTTTTTTACTTAGCCTAACAAAAAAGACCCGGTATTCTCATTGATTTAAAAAAACTGGCACATTTCAGTTTCTGTTTTAGTGTTTGCTTTTAAAGTTTTGTGACTGTTTACTTTCGCATTAAATTTACAATACATTGAAAATAATTTCCAGTTTCTGTTTAAATTTCGAGTTCTTTATTTTTTGTTTGTTATGTGTGTGAAAAGTTCAGCTTCTGGTGATAACGTGTAGGTAGCGCCAAAATTTGAGCTAAAAAGATTTAAATATTTTCAAATTTAAATAGACTAAAAATGAGCATACAGATGTTATCCATGGTGAAAAAAATGCCCTAAACTTAAGAAAAACTTAAAGTTAAAGACCAAGTTTTACCGTCAAATTCTTTGTTTTAAGAAGAGTCTTTCACTCGTAGTTTTTTAAGACCGATTTTTTTTTTTTAAGACTCTTCTTAAAAAAATCCATCTACAAATCTTCTTAAGAGGAAAAAACCAATGGATTTTTTTATTTATTGTTTTAATCTTTCTTAGAACCTTCAAAATTTTGGTCAAAAACTTTGTTCTTCTTGCGTCAGCGGGTGACCATGGAAAATTTTTCCGGTGCAAATCACAGATTTGGAAAATCTGCTAGAGAATCAGGTAATTGTCAGATTTTAATGAAACTTTCAGGATCTATTTACAAAATGCATTAAAATTATTTTTTAAATCTTTCTTTTTCAGAAAATTTTTGTAATTTTTTTGGTAAATTTTTTATTTGTTCCCCGAAGGACTACCCCTTTCAAATCTTTCCAAAACATCCTTATTTCCGTGCAAATGTATATGCTGAACTCAAATCGATAATTGTTTATTGAAGAAACCTACCTTTTTTCATGTTATCGATCAGAAAAAAATCGGACTATATCTCACCCCTTACCACCGTTCCCAAATCTGATTCACTGCTGAATGACTTGAGGTGTAGGATACTTATTTCGGCCTATTTATTTCCTTTGAGCTATTATTCTGCGATTTGTTTGGTTTCGGAACTCAATTACGGCGTAATAATTGCAAAAAGGAAGTAAATAGGCCGAAAAATCGGCAAACTACGCATGAAGTCATTCTGCAGTGAATAACATTTTTGAAGCGTGGTTACGGGGTGAGATAAACAGCGACAAGAAGTTCGATATTTTTCTGGTCCTTAACTTGAAAAAAGGTAGGTTTTGTCAATAAACAATTATCGATTTGAGTTCAGCATTTACATTTGCACGGAAATAAGGATGTTTTGGAAAGATTTGAAGGGGTAAAGGCCTTTGGGAAACAAATCAAAAATTTACCAATTTTTTTTTTACATGTGCTAACTACTGTTTATTTAATTTTACGAATTTTCGAGAAAATTTATTTAAAAATCATTAATAACAGGAAAATAGAAAAAATAATGTTTACTTGATAGCCTGAGAACTTTAATAAAGGCTCTAGGTTAACAACAATAGTTTGCTTATTGTCACCCACAAAAAACATCATTTTCTGTTACATCAAAAAGCGCATAAAATTTTAAGAATCATGAAGGAAATTACTACAATGTAGAAATTGGTATTGTTTATGCTTAAAACCTTATATAACCAAAAGTTTAAGAATATAAACATAATCAGTAGAATTTTATTGTTTACTACCGGGTTCAGCATAAATATTTAAAATTTATCCATTATTTATCGAAATTATTTTTAATAAAAACGATAATAATAAAATTGTATGAAAAAAAATAATAATAATATTGGAATTGTTTAAAAATTAATATAAAAACTGAGGAAGGACCACCGTTAAGATGGTTCTGTTATTGGTAGAATACCAGTTTTCACATGGTGCTATGTAAATATTACGTCAGCCTTGCACGGGCACATTTGGACTTTGATTCAAGTCAACTACATGGTGCTGTAAACAGGATATACCTATCAAAATTTTAGACGTTACAACATACTGTTAGATTGTTTGATAACAGAAATGGCTTTGGGACAAAGCGGTAGCGAACAGTATCTACAATTGGTTCCAGTGTTGGTAGAACTACATAGAGAAAAAACAAACTTTGCAGTCCCACACTAAACAACTGGATAAACCCGTTATCAAACACAGTTACACAGACAGAGACTGGATACTGTTCATCGACTCTTGGAATCGATATAAACGAATGTGCGGCTTTTTTATCATTTCACCCCAAGCAAGGTGATACCGCCACTGGTGTGCAGAGGGCTACATAAGAGTAAAAGTTTAAGCAGGTGGAAAGTGAAGAAAAAGACAAACCAGTTACAGGGAGTGTCAGAGAAAGGGCAAGAGAAGTATAGGAATACCAGTGTGAAGACAGTTGCAAGGGTAAAGGGAAAAAGGAAATGAACAAGAAGATACATGAGGTGATGGGGAAAGAACAAGAGAAGGACTGGAGTCAAGTGGACACGAGATGGGAACTGACATTGCACTTAAATTCTTGGAGAAGCAAGTAGGATGTGGAGGCATGCTGTTCAAGACGACCTTCATTATGCGGTTTAATAGGAAAGATTGGATCAAATCAAGCAAGCATCCAGTGATACCATAACCCTGTAGCTTGCGCAGAAGGGCAGCATACCAGACCCTATCAAAAGCTTTGGAGATATTCAAGGCAACAGCTCGAGCTTTGTCAGACTGGTATATGTACTCAGTGATGGTCATTAGCATATCTGCAGTAGACCTGGCAAGGTGGAAACCATACTGTCTGTCTGAGAATAGTTTATGGGCAGTGAGATGATGAACTATCTCAGCATTGATAATAGCTTTGAATGCTTTTCCAAAAATTAGTAGGAGGCTGATAGGGTGATAATTGGATGGGTTCAAACCTGACTGAAATCCATAATGAGTTGAGAACGGCTTGCTCAACGGAAGTCAACAGATTGTTATTTGACCTGGTAGGGTCTGAAGCTCTAAATACAGCCACAGAACAACTCCTATGACATACACGGCTCATTGTTGTGAAAAGCCTACATAAAGAAGTGCACAGACATAAATTCCATATGAGGCAGCATGAATATGGGAAACTTACACTTTTTTTTTGTTTTTTGGGGGGGTTTTTTGTCAAGGTTACGGTCCCAGGCAAGGTTTTGTGAATTTACCGTCCAATGCCCAAACATAAGTTGCCAAATTTTATAAATTATTCTGAAGACATGGTAGCTGGTCAGCTCGTCGCTGGACTCATGAACAAGGAATACCAGAGTAAGATATTAGCTGAGGCTAATACTCTTACAACAGTGGAACAAAAGTTCCACAGGTTGGCTAGTCTAGAAGCTACACACACATTGATCCCTCACTTACAAAACAGCTCAAGTCCACATTCAACATTTGTCTTGTTGAGATCTGAGAGGAAGCAACCTCAGGGTGAAGATACACCCAGAGTTCCACAAAACAGGCTGAGCAACGGATGCGGGATGATGTCACTCTCTAACAGACTAAAAGGATGAAAGAACTGCCTAGCGAGAGTGATTCAATGCTGTAAATACGGAGTGATGGGACACTTAGAAAAGGTGTGTCCAAAATCAAAGATGGCACCCACTGCGGAATCGACAAGTCGTTTGACAAGGCACCAGTCACAGGTACTCAGCCATGGAAAGAAAGAAAGCAAAGCATCCCATGAACAGAGACAAGTATTACCAGTGATACCACATCTCACATGGAGTAAGGGTGGATTCCAAAGAAGTCCCCCTGAACCACCATCATCTATGAAAGTCAAGGCGTCTTTGATACTGGAATCCCATGCCAAATTTGGGCAAACACTGGGTAATAGAACTTGCTGCCAGACACACTATATCTATGCCATCACGGACACTGGTACTCAAACATGTTTGAGTAGTTCAAAAATACTGGAAATATTAGGGTCTACCAACAACATAATGATACCAACCAGCCATAGGATACGAGGGATTACAGAGAACCAATTATCTATTAAAAGTGCAGTCTTTATGCGTATCAGAGTCGATCTTAAAGAAACTAGGCAAGTCGTTTATACATCAGGATTCTACTTATCTGAGGCAGCACTAGAACTAATCCCCTATAGTTTCTCGAGTCAGACATTGAAAGCTAATATGTCAGTTACAGATAGCAGAAAAGCACTGTGTGGATGTTCTCAAAGTATAACAGTCACGGATAAACCAGCCAGGATCTCATTCACACCTACTGAAAGCAGTAAGGACCATTTGGAATGATGGTTATGGGAACACTTTAAGTCCAGCACATTTAATAACTGCCCCCATCAACAATTACAAGAGATGATAGGAAGGCCACTGGATATAATGTTTACTCATCAGGCAAGACCATTCGCTGTGCGCACACATTCCTGTCCCTTATCATTGGAAGATGAGAGTG
Source organism: Ascarosepion bandense (assembly GCA_037127315.1). NCBI lineage: Eukaryota > Metazoa > Mollusca > Cephalopoda > Sepiida > Sepiidae > Ascarosepion > Ascarosepion bandense. The sequence goes on along the minus strand of JBBBDQ010000212.1, from coordinate 2,467,626 downwards.
AAAGAGGACCTCGACCAGGATGTCACATTGGGTATCATCATACCAGTACCGGTGGGAATACCTACTGTTTGGTTTTCAAGCATGGTGGTTGCGTCAAAGAAGAATGGGTTACCCAGGAGAACAGTAGATCTACAAAAACTGAATGCCACAACAATGAGGGAGACCCATCACACTCTGCCCCCATTTAACCAAGTATCCATTGTACCTGCCCGAACCAAAACGACAGTCCTAGCTGCATGGAATGGGTACCATAGTTTATCGCTCTTCCCAACAGCGCAAGATGCAATCACATTCATAAAGCACCCCAAGGCTTTCACACAGCTGGAGATAGATACACACACCAATTCAATGACGTTACAGTGGATACACCCCAAAAGACTCTCTGCATCAACGATACCCTTCCCTGGGACGAAACCATAGAATCTGCTTTCTGGCACATGCTGGACTAAATGGCCGTGATGGAGTTATATTCAACCCTGATAAATTTCAGTTTGCGGGAGATGAGGTCAAATTTGTCAGCATCTTAATTGCGGCCAAGAGTATAAAGCCAAGTAAAAGAACAACTGAAGTCATTCTTAATTTCCCAACCCTCACAAACATCACAGGTGTCAGGTCCTGCTCAACCAGGTCTCATACACATTCTCACAAGCTGAGGTTATGGCACCCTTCTGAAAACTATTACTTACAAGGGATTGCAAATTCTATTGGGTGTTACCCTGACAGTCTTTTTAAAGAAAAAAAGAGAAACATCACTCAAAAGATCAATGAGGAGTGAAAACATTCAAAATGAACGGAGCGATATGCCTCTCAACTGACTACAGCAAAACTGGCATCGAGTATTTACTGTTCCAGAAGCACTGCCAATGCCCAACATAGTCAGGCTCAAACTGTGGTGAGAACCACTGGAAAATGATCCTGACCAGATCCTGATTTATAAAGGATGCAAAATCTCACTACTCTCCTGTGGAAGGAGAAGCTCTGGCATTAATATACAGATTAGAGTCCTGTGGAATGTTTATATTGGGATGCCCGAACTTGCTAGTCACAGTGAACCACCAGCCACTGGTGAGAATATTTTCGGATCAACTCCTTGAAAATATAAAGAACCCTTGCTTATTCACTTTCAAAGAACTGTTGTTAAGGTACAGGTTCCAGATTAAACACGTCCCAAGAAAACTTAACGCTGCACCTGACTATACCTCCAGATACCCAGAGCACAGTGGAGCATCAACTATCGATACTACCCAGCAGATCAATCAGAATATGCAGGCATCAATCATAGCTGCATACACACACAATCCTAAACTACAAGCCATAACATTGGATAGAACTGTGGCAGTCATGGCCACTGACAAGGAATGTTAGCAGCGTTCATACAGGACGGATTCTCAAGGGCATGCCACAAACTACCATTGAAAGTCTGAAAAATTCTGGCCAATGGCAGGCAGATCAACTGTATTGTTTGGAGGAGGTAACCATCAAAAAGAACAACATTCTGATACCTAAGCATCTTAGAACTGAGGTACTAGAAGTACTACACTTCGCACACCAAGGTGTGAATGGGATGATGGGCAGTGCAAAACAGTGGTTATTTTGTCCTGGGTTAGATGCCAGCATCCGATAGACAAGGGTACAGTGCTAGAATTGCAACACTATTGCCCCATCTCAGCCTAGAGAACCCCTGATGCCACCTTTGAACAAAATTCTTATTCCAGAAGACGAAAAAAAACTATTTGATCTGCATGGAAAAAGTTACATGGTGTATGCAGATTGATACATCAGCTGGATGAAAATAGCCTCGCTACCATTTGGGGAAGACTACAGCAATATACGATGCATTAAGAAACTAGTTCTTCTAAAATAACATTATCAAAATTCTTTGGTTAAGAAAATGCATCCTGGACAAGGGTACAATTTAACAAATTGTAAATCTGAGTGGAAAAATTACCAAGCCAGGTGTAATAGAATAAAAGGTTTATTCAGCACGAGAATTATTACAGACAAGAATAGTTCTACCAGATCCTAATCCTTAAATAAGACAGTATTTACCACCTTTCTACTAAGGCAGACATGACACAAGGTCAATTAATGTGGGGATTCTGAGCTCTCAAGCTCAGCCAAAAATATTTCGTAGACCCTGCTTAAGGCTGGGTCAAGCTCTTGTTTTTTTCACCCCAAATGAGACTCTACCCTTTGGCGAAGCCTCATTTGGGTCCCTCTTTGTATGTTGCCATAATGAAAAAAGAAACAGAAAAATTAATTTCTGTACTAAGGGATGAATTTCCATGAGCATTTGTGGAAGGTCTTGGGTACTGTACAAAGACTGAAGTGAAATTTGAACTCAAAGATAATATTAAACCAGTGTTCAAGCCTTCCATTTGTATTGGATCTGATAAATAATGAGTTAGAATGATTAGAGAAAATGAGTGTAATAACAAAAATTGACTATTCTGATTGGGCATCCCCTACAATCTATGTAAAAAAAAAACAAAATTGTTTTACATGAACTGTTTACAAAGAGAAAACAGATTTGAAATTTGAAAGGATTGTCAACCTGCCTCGATAGTTTCAGGTGTACAACGGAAAGTTTGAGAAAACCTACATGTAATTTGCATAATTTGTAAAGTATGAAAAGTAATTTGGTCATTTTTATAAATGTTTGTTTCTCTGCAAATTTCCTTCAGTGTAAAAGTCTTGTATTTTTTGTAAGTGCCTCTAAAATTACTTGTAACAAATGAGGATAAGAGATTTGAAATTTCTCCCCTCCTCCTTACTGCTCTTTTTCTTTTTTCTTATTTTTTATACATAAAGATTTAACCATTATCTTAACATAAATTGAAATGCACCCATTCAGAAAAATAGTTTCAAAATTTGCATATGGCTGCCTAATATTCTTTTGTTTTATTGTTTACAGTTTAATTACATATGGTGGCTCAAACAAAACATGATCAAATTGTCACATTGAAAATGGCTGGTATGAAGAATTGTGAGGTGATAAAACAGTTGAATGTTTACGAAAGATCTGTTTTAATGTGTGGAAAAAGTTTGAAAAGGAGCACACAACCTCACCAAACCCAATTCTAGGAAGAAACCATTTAGTTTCATGAAGAGTTATAAATGCCATCATGAAGCGAGTGAAGAGAAATCCACTTAAGATGCATAAGGAAAATATCAAAAGATCTGAATATTTCAGATAGGTTACTAAGGAGAATTATTAAATAAAAATTAGGGCTAAAATCATATAACATTATTTAATAGATACTGTTAAATGATTGCAGCCACAGCATTATTTCCTTTTTGAACTTCCATACAAAAAAATAATCTAACATTTGTAAAAATGGAAAAATAAAATTCTTGAACACTTGAAAATGACATTAAATGTTACATGTCTTTAATAAAAAAATTCTTATAACCAGCAAGATGAATTTCAAAATCAAACTAAAAAATTACTAGTATTTTTTTTAATAATTTAAATTTTTTTTTCTCTGTCAAATCTGAAAGAAAATATTTCTTTCAAACATTCCTGCATTGTAAATTTATATAAAAAAAAATTCTCAAAAAATATTATTTTTGAGTTTTAGTGAATAAAATTGGTAAGGTTCAGAATTAATTTTCAATATGTTCATATATATTGGATAATTTTTTTACTGAAATAACACCTTCAGAGGTTTTCTTTATACAACTGTAAAAAGAATTTCGCAAACACCAAAAAGTACCCTAGAAATCAAATTGGGTGATCAGAAATAATATTTCCACAAAGTTTTCTTATACAATACAGTATACAATTCATAAATTAATAAATACTAAAAATTTCATTTAAATTAGATAATTTCCTGATTTTTGACAAATTTTTAAAAATGTGGTGACATTATTTTAATTTCATTTCAGAAAAAATGTATCCATGTTTGGTTGTATATAGTAATAAGAACAATTGAAATGAATAAGATCAAGTCAGAATAGATTTTGAAATTAATTGTTGATAACAAAACTATGGAATATCAAAATATTTTTGCCTATAATTACATGTACAGTATAGCAGCAAATGAAATAGATTTCTCATCATTTTTATTCTTATCACAATCTTTTGATCACTGTGTTTTGACTTGGGCATATTTTATAGCTGGTAATCTTTGAGTGACATCCAGTAATTTTTCTTTTCGTCACCAACAGTGAAGGTGTTCATTTTGGGATATATATTGTTCTGTTTGTTTATTTACAGTCAGATGTAAGTATTTCCTGAATGAGTATAAGAATATGAGGCTTTGTTATGATGTGCATTGTTCTTAATGAAAAGATGTTAAAAAAAGTACCTGGTATCACATATACCTGAGGCAAACAAGAGAAAAGAAATGTGAGGAAAACAACAAATATCTTTAGATAAGATGACATAAATAATGGAAATTATGAAACTTTCATCTCAGAATTTCAGACATTTATAAAAGCAAGAAAGTGAAATACATATTTTATAAAAATTAAGTGTGGAAATTCTCCTTTTTCACAAAAAGTTGGAAGCATGAAGATAATGATGAGGAGGCTTGCTTTTAACAGTTACAAACTGACCATATGAAAATATACATCAATGGGTGAGATAAAAATTGAGTTAGAATTAAAAAGTAACTTGCAGCTATCTGAATGCAAATCATGTTAATTTCTATAAAACTTATAGTATGAATATCAGTGTCAGTACTGAAATCCACAAACTATTTGCTTTATAACTATAAAAATACCTTATTTATTGTGTTCTCTATGCTGCTACTTATTGGCATTTGAAAAGCTAACCAGATTACTGAGACGGGATAATCTCAATGGAAACAAAGAAAAATGTGCTGGATTGCTATGTGATATCTGCCCTTCTGTATGACAGTGGATGTTGGACAATCTCATCAAGAATGAAGGAGAGGGTTGAGGCAGTAGAAATATGGTTCTACAGAAGGATGCTGAGTATATCATGGACTGAGCATGTGAGCAATGATGAGTTATTGGAGAGGATACAAACAAGAAGAAAGCTCATACTTAATATCAAGAGACAACTGAGGTTCCTTGGACACATAATGAGGAAGGATGGCCTGGAGAATTTAGTACTCACAGGATAGATAGAAGGAAAAAGATAGGGAAAGCAGCCCAAGATATATTTGATAGGCCTGAGCAAATGGATGGTAGAGTGGGGTTTGGGAGAGATACCAAGAGGAAAAATATTGAGAGTGACAAAAGATAGAGCCCAGTTTAAGTCCATGATCACCTATATTCTGAAGGGATATGGCACATGAAGAAGATATAGGATACATTAAAATGAGCCTGAAAACAATACTTTCAGATGTTTTTAAACATATTTAATTGTTTATTGCCACCTATTTAATATGCATTTGTAGTTTGGAGGTTAACAACGTTGAAAAACATAGAAAGCAATGGATTCAAATCTCAAAAGTTCGGTTCGAAATTCCTTGCACCTGAAGACGGCTGGAGCATACAACAGCCAAAACATCATACAAATGGCAACAAAGATGAGGACAACAGTCCGAATAATGTAAATAGTGTAAATACTACCTCATTTCTGAAATATAGACAAATACTCAAATCTCAATGTCATGATAAATTTTATTCGGCCTTTTTTCAAATTATGCAAGTTTTTTGATTTGTGGTAAAAAGGTTTTTTTCTGAAAAGATGTTTTTATACTATGAAGTTTCAACCTCAATTTTACACTTCTGTTATAATGTAGATGGTTACAGCAGAAACTTCAAAGGAAAATTTAGATAAGTGAAATTAGGTGTAGATTGTTTCTTTCTTTTTCTTTTTTTTAATTTGATAGTTTCATTTTTCAGATGCTTAGGATTTTTCTGTTCATTTGTAATACAAGAAAAATTTTCTTTTAGAAAGAATACCTCTTTACTTTACATTCAGACAGCCCTAAAAAAGATCCTAATTTGTTTTTTTCTCCAAAATGAATTTTGGTGCAGTCAGAAAAAGGATAAAAATCAAGTTTATTTCTTAATCATTTTTAAAAGAACACAATTATCTTCCAACAAATTTAAGACTTTTCTCTTCTGCCACTATGGGGAATAATTAAAATTCTTTTACAAAATACTAATTACATTCATACTTGGTACTGAAAGCCCCTTTTTTTTTCTCTCCAACAGTCATGAATGTTAAATATTTAGAATTTCACTTTGTTGCAACAAACCTATTTTTGGTCAGTGGTTGCCCTTAAGAAAGGAACTATTTGGATTAACTGAGAATCTATATTTCTCAAATAAATGAAACAGATTTACTCACTCTCCAAAGGTGAATCAATTTCAGTTTTTAAAGCAAAAATTTTAAAAATGCCAAAATAATTGATTGAGCAAATATTGATTTAAATACGACAGAGTTGTTTCCCCTAGATCAAAGCACTTATTTGATTTGACAACTGATTTGCTCTGTATGTTTCCTTCATTTTGTGTAACTTCAATATTTATTCAACAAGACACCTGTGAATTTTCATTCTACCATTATAGTTAAACTCTCACTGTCTTAAGAGAATTAAAAATAAAATAAAAATCTCACAAATGACTGACAATGGTATATGTCTTGTAAACTAGTGGGAATCAGCTATCTTAATGCATGGGCCCAATGAGCACTTGCCCAGAGGCCCAGCAAGCAAATGAATCCCTATGCAAATTTATGTATGTTAAATGACTTGTGTCACAGAAGCCTCTTCTTAAAAAATACTAAAAATAGAAATTTCTACAACAAGCCATGCATATTGTGATTGCTGAAAATATGTCAATAGAAAGATTGATTTCATTTGAGTTGGTTCTTGAATAAAAAAGAAAGTGGTTTGATGTCCACCCTGCAGCCAATCCATACTCAACCTTGGCCCCCTCAGCTGATCGTGAAGTTGATTGCTTTGACCCAAGCCTAGTCTTGCACCATGTTGTGTTGATTGATCACAAGGCTGGCTTGGTTTGAATGGTCAACTGGAATCAATAACTTGGTCTGTTTCAGTCAGAGTAAAGTCACACAAAAAAATAACTTGGCTAAAAGAAAAGTATTTATATACAATTCCTGGATACAAAGTTGTTAGTAAAGTTATTGATGGCACAAACAGGTCTATATTCTCCATGTAATAACTATCAACACTTCCTGATTATTGTGACACAGCGCTTGTTGTCTTTGGCTTTTAACGGAACTTCTAGAACAAGGCTTTAAGTCAGAGGTTTTTTAGGGCAGCAAATCACATCAGATCAAGCAAAGCAATGACCTTGTCTCTCTTTCTCTGATCTGCACACCCTTTATATCTGTACCTTCTCTTGCGTGTCATGTCTCTGCTGGGTCTTTCTGGTCTGTCCCCATTATGTGTCTCCAGTCTGGTCTCTTCATGTTGAATTACTCTAGTAGAAGATGATTGCTCTGGACACAGGCATGATGAACACCAGCCGGGCCCACTGTTGATTCTTCACATGTCATGCCTTCACTGGGTCTCTTTGGTCTGCACACACTGTCTTTTGGTCTACCATCAATTTCTGTCTGCACACTCTCTGCACTTTGTCATAGTCTCCCCAGCTGGCCAAATCACCTCTCTCTTGGTTCCCTGCCAAACTGACTCTGCTCAGCAATCTGTTCTTTTTATGAACCCTTGCGCAATGGCTGGGGGTGAGCATGATGTGCTCTGGGAATACCATCATTCCCTAATGACCAATCAGGGTTCTCCCTGCAACTGTCCAAATATAGAGGAGTTTCTCCTCCCTTCTTGGAATTCTATCTGAGCCCTCTTCTTCTTTTAATCAGTTGATCAAACTCATCTCCTTCCTGCTTTGTGTGAGTGCCTCTCACCATCACTACTCAAGAAGCATGGTACATCCCCCACCTTCCTTGAAATTCTACTTGGCCTTCTCCTCTTTGGTCATCTGCCCAAAATCATCCCTCAGAGGTTGGGATGGTCTAGCCCAAATGGCCAAATTTTAATTATCACTTCATAATTTACTCTTATTATGCCCTTGTGTGTTGTCATTTTTGCACCTGGGATTTATCATTTTAACCTTTTGGCCAACAAGTTTTAAAAAAGAGAACAATCCCTCAATTTGAGATGTTTTATTGCATTTTAAAATTAGTTTTTATCAATTGAACAAATTTTGCTCCTAGTGGTCACTCTGTATATAATGGTTGTAAAAATATTATCTAAGCTGGCCATTCCATTTCAACGAATGTAAAAATATTATCTATTATTTCTAGAATATCCTTAGAATATGCTGTCACTTAATCTTAGTCTTGACCAAAACCAGATGGTCCCTTTGTTTTACCTCTCTGGTGGACAAAAAAAAAAATAATTGTCATTTTCTTTTGTGTTCCTTCATCTGGTCATCAGTATATCTTCAGTGTATCAAAAATTAATGTTTTTCTGCCTTTATTTTTTCTTCAATTTACTAGTGCCTCTCAAAAGTGTCATATCAGGAGAATGTCACCTTTTAACCTAGAAGACACCAGAAATGACAAAGACTTTCTTCAAAGAGGCTACCCACCTATATAAATAGAAGGGATGGTTTGTCTTGCCAGTTCAGTTCACTAGCTGACAATTTTGATATTATGGAAAAGACCAAAGAACTGACTCTGACTTTTGATGATCAGCTTTTGCACAGACTCACTGGTAAAACTCATTTCTATCTTTTAATATTTGTGACTGTAGAATAGAAATAAAGGGTCTCATTAGATAATAGAGGACTTCCACAGACAGACATAAATTACCTCATCCAGTATTGTATAAACAGCTGAGTGGGGAGAGGCCAAGTATATTTATGTATTTGTATCTTTTTGGTATGAGAATAAAGTAATCGAGAATTACTATCACCTCTGTTGTTGTGGTTATTTTACAGTGATCAAGACTACTGTTGACTTTCTGTTGGAAACAATATTATCATAGTCTTTTATTTTTTTCTTTGTTTGATTTAATTCTTAAATTTCCCCTAGACTGATTCAATATAGTTTTGAATGTTTAATTGTAATATATTTATATTTTTACTTTTGTAAATAAATTATTTTTATTGTTATAGAACTCATGTGCTAATAGTATTTCTTTATTCTCCTTTTCTCACCCGCTTTCCCTTTTTTTTCTTTTTATCACAACTGTGACAAACTGGGAGTTCATCCTAAGCTTTGATGTTTATGGTGCCCTTCTATAAGGAATGAACTCTTCCTCTTGCTATATATAAATTACCTGCATGACCTCTAGAGAGTAGTTAGTTACCGCAGTTAAAGGAGCAGTCAAGTACAGCAGTTAACGACAGCAACTAGTCAGGCAGCATAAAGATACCTTCGGACTTACTTATTTCTATATTGTTTATTATTAACTCTTCTTTTGAATATCTTCTTTCTCGCTATACTAATACACTGTTTCGAACCTACCTTCTTGTTCCGTGTCTTACTTCTGGCACAAACTGGTCACCACAATTTGCGGTGAAGTTTCGCCACAACTCCACAACAAATTAGCAACGAAGATCCACAACAATGTTCATTTTAAAAATGTATGGAAATCCTGGAAAAGGGAATTTACCATATTTATCTGCAAATATTTGAGGAATTTATTGAATTAATGGAAGAATGGATTCTTTGTACTATTCTTGAAGAAGTAAAAGAGTCAAAGTATTATTCAATAAGTATAGATTCCCCTCCAGACATCTCATGCCAAATCAACTGACATTTATTGTCTGATACATTAAATGCTATATATTCTTCAATGTTGGTTATTTATCTTCAGTTGATATCTTACTCCAAGCGATTATAATGAACTTAATAAGAAGGAAAATTCAATGTTCACCAATTAATCTCTTATTAAAGTTCTCTTTGAACAATACATAAATAATAGAAAATAATATTAATTTTAAGCAAGTTTAATCACAAATATTTAATTTCATTACTTCCAAAATTAGGCTTTGTAGGTCAAAAACCTTTGAAATTTCCTATGCATTTTTGATGCCCAGTGGTTGTGGTCCTCAAACATTTTGGTTTTGGAACACTTTTACACTTATAAAAATAATTTAAGATTCCAAAAACTTTTTAGCCAATTAGACAATTTTTCCCATAATACTACTTTTATTTTAATTACCTTCATTCTTTGGAAAAAAATGTATTGTTTTAAAAAGTGATTATTAGAAGTGTAATAAAAAGAAGTTTAGTAGACACAGCCTTTCATGCCCCTCCCCTCCAAAAAAAGCAAAGACTCAAAAGGATGTTTTTTCCCCATGACACTGCTTTTATTTCAGCTATTTGTTAATGTTTATGGGAAAAAAACATCCTTTTGACTCTTTGCTTTTTTTGGAGGGGAGGGGCATGAAAGGCCATGTCTACTAAACTTCTTTTTTATATGTGAGTTATATCTATTAGAATATTTGAAAAGAATTTTTTTTTATATTTCATCGAACTTCTTATATTTTGAAAATAGTTTTGGCCGTATTGACCCTTAAAGAGAGGGTCTTTATGTCAAGTTAAGAAAAATGATCATTTTTGAAAACCTCCTTCTTTTTGCTTTTAATCAAAGTTCTAAAGCCCCAAAAGCTGCCTGCCAATAAAATTTTTGTGTATGGAGAGGGTGCTATAGCTGAAAGAACTGCTCCTGATTGGTCCTCTCCTGATTTGGCACCAACAGATTTTCACCTCTTTTGATCTCTTTCAAATGCTATGGACAGAGTTTCATTTAATACTGATGCAGAATTGAGAGCTTCATTGGATCAATTTTTCGAGTCGAAATCAGGTGATTTCCATCAACAAGGTATTGAAATTCTTGTTGAATATTGGAAAAACATCATAAACAACAAGGGTGGATACATTATTGATTAATTAGTTATTTTTTTTTATTAAACCTTTTAAAAAATTTAATTTAAAAAAATGTTGGGAGTTTAGTTGCCAAGCCAATAGTAACCTTCTCAGTTCCTTTTCTTTTACAATGTTGATATATTTTTTAACAAACTCAATGAAACTGGATCGTTATTATTGGAGTAAACATGATCATAGACCCAAAAATATTATTATTAAATTGTAAATAGAATAGGAAATTGATTTATTCTTTAAATTAAAACATTTTAATAATATTGTGCTAAGAAAAAGATTGCTTTACTATATAATTTTTCTGTACTAGAGTAAAATATCTTACAAATAAAAACTATTATGTGATTTCTTTTGCTGGATTTTGTCATATTTTTATCAACTATAACATATGATGCTTGTTTGTGATTATTGAGTTAGAGAGCAACATGCCAACAAAATTATACTGGGGTACATATATACAAATCTCAGTATGCTGATTATGAGATCAAAAAATATGCATAACAGCAAAATGTGCTTGATATAGTTACAGGCTTTGATAAAAGCAGCACAGAACCTTGCATAGGCCAGTTAGAAATACCTTTAGATTGGGTAAACCAGTCTGATCTGAAAATCTTAATTAAAAGTTTTAAGATGTGACTCCCAAGTCAACTTGGCTTGATTCTCCCTTCAAACTTGAAAAAGAAACCATCTCAATACCAAGCTAGGATGGTCTCCTACTACTTTCACGAACAGAGATGCACATTAGTGCATCAACACCTAGAGGACACATCCAACTGGTTAGGTTTCAGGTAACTGACTAGCATGAGAGCCTTGCCTGGTGCAGTATCATCATCATCATTGGGTCTGTGTTTTTTTATAATTCTTTGTAATTTTGAGAAATTTGGATTTCTTGTGAAAGTTATCATTAACATTTTTTGTTGAGATTTACAAACTCTATGTTTCATTCAATTTTGACACACCAATTGATGAAGTTTGAATAAGCTAATTTGTTTCGAAAAATACTTCAAGAAAAATTCTACTTCACAGTTTAATAATTTCTTTAATTTAATTTTACAGGATTTAATGGTAAACAATATTTTTTAAGAAAAGTTTTTTTCCTTTTTAATAGAAAAGAATAAATTATTAGGTTTTCTTACTCTTGAACATGCAATATACAACTATGTGTAAATGTTTCCTTCTGGAGTCAAATTTCAACTTTTTGAAGTATTTGGCCTTGAGATTAGTTTGTAGTTCTTGCAAACACAGGACGAACTGGAAACTTGTTTTCTTAAAGAAAAGATATGCAAAAAACAATATTGCAGTTTTATTAAATAAGTAATTGTTATTTTAATCATTAAATTGTTTTTTAAGAAGTTGGAGATATTTTTTATGTGAAATAATAAAACATTTAATGAAAATTTATTGTATGAAGCTACACACCCTAGTTAAACCAACAGTACTTTGTACTCCTTTACTAGTTTGCCCTTTTCCCCCAAAATTGCTTTTGAATGGTCAATATATGTCTATTTAGAGAGTGTGACAGACTAATGGAAGTCACAGAATATTATATATAGACAGATTTGTTCAACTTTACTTAATAGTTTTAACATATCGTATTTGCATTCTCATATTCAGTGTTGACCACATTAAACAATTCATCTCAATATTTATGTAGTAAAAGAATAATTTTCTTATTTAAAACTTTCAAAACTGTAGCAATTTTCAAATTTGTAAAAAAAATAGATAATTAAAAATTAAAGTTATAAAAATAATGACAAAAATTCTATGTACGAAACAAATCCTTAGATATAAAAAGAAAAAACATTTACAACAATAGCTTTATCACCCATTCACTTTAATGTTTACCTCAGTTGTTGGTTGACATATTTCAAATGTTGCTCTTTTGAAGTTATAATACTTGCAAAAAATAGACAAGAATTGCATTTTATCAAAAGAGAGAACAACTGATAACCATTGTCCTCCTATTTTCTTAGGATTTCACTTTGAATTGAATTTATTCTTCACCAATACAGTTTCAAGTATGCCAGTTTTTGATGATACTTTTGTTCTTCAGTGGTTGTGTAAAGCTGTAACAGAAATAAAACAAATGTATTACAGGAAACTTAACTGTGAAATGTTTTACTTCTTAATTTTATAAATATGACAATTCTTTCCAAATTTCATAAAGATTTATATATGATCCACTATTTATCAGTTCCTTTTGAAGCACATTATATTATATATATAGCGTAGAATGAGTACTAGTGGTAATAAAATGGTTTTTGATGTATAGTGGGAATGTCAACAAGAAGTCATGAATAGTGAAGGAGAATATATTATTGATTGATTTATTGAAATTGTTGATGAATAATAGGATTAAATAAATGGAAAAAAATTATCTCACAACACTATATATATATATATATATATATATATAGTTTTAGTGCAAAGAATTTGTCACTTTAACTGAGCATGTTTATGTTCATGCCGACTTTGAAGTTTCATGAGGACACTGTTATGATGCCCTCACTCATCAGGGATTGTTTCTATATATATATATATATATATATATATATATATAATCAATGCAATTTTTTTCTTAAATCATCATGCAATTCTTTGTTTAGCTGACGACATGAACAGACTAGATAACATCATTCAGTATGTTCATTTTACTGAAACAATATAAAATGCATTAAATACATCCTGGCCATGTTACTAAATTTTTCACTATATTTTCTTGAAGTAATTTTAAATAACGACAAAATAAATTTAACCAATGCAGTAAAATTCTTACCTTATTTGTATTTTTTTCTATAGTGCTTTTTATTGTGATATCAGGCATCAGGATTGGTGCACCTCCAAAAGACTGATGTTGTGTCACTTTTTGGTTCCGGGATGCGTCAACATTATAAGTGTTTGGACTGTTAAATAAAATATAAAATAAAATTAATCTTTCATAACGTAAATGTATTCCTCAAATTTCAGAATATATATGGAGTTGTTTGAAAGGCGGCAAAATTATTCACATGGTTTTTCAGTTGCTGTTTGTAGAGAAATCAATTAGATGTAAAGGTGTCATTGGAAGAGGTAGGAGTTGACTGATTTCTTGGGATGATCGGTTGAGGTTATGGCTGAAGGCAGAGAAAAGGTTTAAAGCAGATTACTGAAGCCAAATGAAGTGTTATTGGTGAGGTTTGACATACACCTTTCCTTAAGGTTGAAATCAACATCTTTGAGGTGTTTGATGGTCTGGCAGTCATGTGATACCAAGATGTTGGAGCTGAATTGCCTGGTAAGGTGGGTCAGATGTTGATTGATCAAAGTCATGGTGATGAGTTGATTCATGGTAAGACACATTGGCTGAATGGTTGTCGAGATTACGGTGGTGGCTGTCAGAGAGACCCAGAGTGGATATTGAACATGGGTCAAGAAGAAGGCCTTTGTTGGATGTTGGTCAAATTGTCAATCAATGAACAGGGTCATGGTGGTGACAATGAGGGAGGCCTGGAGTGGATAGTGAAGGCTGATTAAGTCAAATGTATCTGTTAGGTTCTAATTGAATGTGGTATAAATGAAATGGGGTCATGGTGGTGATGAAAAGGAAAGCCTGGAACTGGATAGTGAAGGTGTTGAGCTGTTAAAAATATCAGTGGCGGCATTGGGAGCTGAACTGTGTTAAAACTGGCCTGTTGGCTGCACTTCACATGTGATGAGTTAGGTGTGATTAGTGAAGCCTGGGCAAGATCACAGTAGTGATGAGGTGTTCATAGCAATGAACATAGCAATGATGGCGACAGCATGCCTGTATGTTGATATTTTCAGCTTTCAGCCAACAATTGTGTCAGTTGTTTATGAGGGACCTTCTGGTAGTCCCCAGAATCATCTTTCTTCAAGTAAAAACATTTGTGATTAGCTATTAAATTTTTATTGTGGGGATTTGTTTTGTAGTCAGAAGCCCTGAATTTTCTTTAACTTGTGCTTTTCTTTCTTGGCATTTACATCCAGCCAACATGTAATGTGAACCAGAAAGATAACTGCAGCAGTGTATAACATGCACGTGTGTGTGTGTGTGTGTGTGTGTGTGATCATCTGACAATAAGAACTGGTTCTTGTCATTTGACAATTAGCATGGAACTCAGAGTAACAATTTAGATCTGAGTCTGTAAATGCTGTTTGATTTGTTAGTGTTACTACTGTCTTAGGCTAATTTCTAGAGGCATTGAGCACTTTAGGTTTTTGTGTAGGTTGGTGTCTGTCTTTTTTTGTCTTTTTCCTTTTATTGGTTTTCTCTATTCTTTTTCTTTTTCATTATCTTTTTTTTTTCATGTTTTTTCCTTTAGCAGGCTTAGTATTGGTAAGATTGTTTTTTCAAGCTTTA
This sequence comes from Ascarosepion bandense, assembly GCA_037127315.1. Lineage (NCBI taxonomy): Eukaryota > Metazoa > Mollusca > Cephalopoda > Sepiida > Sepiidae > Ascarosepion > Ascarosepion bandense. The sequence goes on along the minus strand of JBBBDQ010000212.1, from coordinate 2,452,471 downwards.
CCAATATCTTGGTTTGTCATGGTTATATATATATATTAGACTGGTCAAAAGTTTTCAGCAACCAAAACAAAATTCCCCTACTCCACAAATTCTGATGTTGCTCATTTTAGTGGATCAAGCAGAAAACTTAACAGTATACAGTGAGTTATAAAATTATTAAACCCACATAAAAAGCAGGCTTTTATTGTCAAATTTAATATATTTATTTCTATGCAATAAGTTTATTGGAAAGTCATTAGAAGAATTACAAACTTTTATATTTAGTTTAATTTTATGAAAATAACAAAATATTAATTCATAGTATTAAAAAATTATTCATTAATGTTTTCTAAACAGTTAAATCCAATTTTTTTCAGTTCTGCTGCAGCTGAATTAGGTTCATTGGTGACCTTTGATGGTTTAGAAAACATTCTGATCTAGACTTGGCTGGCCTAAAATTTCCATTATTTTCTTCAAAAATCATTCTTGAATTGCTCAAGACATGTTTTGGATTGTTGTCCTGCTGAAATGTGGACTTCTTGCCAAGCTTCATGTTTCTTGCAGACTTGAAGAGGTTTTCCTTCAGAATTCCCATTTATTTTGGCATTGTTAAATTTCCCAGGCCCAGAGGAAGAGAAAGAGTCCCATGTTGTACAATGGGTAAGTGTGTTGTGGTGCAGTGGATATCGGCTCGGAACGAGAAATCAGGAAGCCGAGTTCGAATTCCAGTTGAATTCATGGCATTCACTTACGCGCAAATACCCTTGGGAAAGGTATTAATCCATCTCTTCCTTCCAGTTATGGGTTAAATAACAGGACAGATTGGGTTCTATAGCCTACCGCAGAAAGCAATGGCAACCTACTGCGGGATAATCTTCTGCCCAGTCAGTCATGCCTCTTTCGAGACATGATCGCCCAAGCATATTCCACGTATGGCACTTAACTGACTGACAATGGGTATGGTAAGGACTGGTCAGTTGCACCAAATATACTTGTCTAAGTTTACACCAAATATAGTTTTTGGAATTAAATAAAAAATGTTCTGTTTTGGATTCATCTGAACAGATAACTCTTTCCCACATAGCTAGAGAGTCTTTTAAATGTTTAGAAGCATACTCTATATCAGTGGTTCTCAACCCTTTTTTACCCATGAACCACATTTACTCTTAGACACCCATAACCATTTGATAAAGTTTATTTTATTTTTTTACTCATAAATAAGTTTAGGAATTGTATTATAGAAATAGTCAATATATATGCTTTATTTTAAAGAAAAAATTAATTCAATGAAAATAAATTTGTATTTAACAACTAAATTCTATGAAACATTTATATCCACTAGTAAAATAACTCATAAAAAAATGTAAATATTTGAGTAATTATCTTTATGCTTCTCTATAACTTTCTTTCTTAAGTTTTCTGATAACTCTCTGAACTTCATGATTGTTACATGTGTTATTTAATGGACAAGCAGAGTGTGATTGCAAACAGCAAGACTGTTATTTTCATACCAAATAAGTTACACCTGAATGGATAACCATCTGTGAAAATATGAAGTAAAAGTTTGAAGTGTAACAATGGTACAAACCAGAAATAATTTTTTTTTTTTACACTGGTTGTGAATATTTATGTCAATTTTGGCAATTTGTTTAGAGGCTAAAGACTGTTTAAAAACGTTATTTATTAATACCCCTTTAAAAATGTACAAATTCTTATGTTAAAAACTATAGTAAATAACTTATGTTTAGTTCTATTCTAAAATGTTTTGTTTTTGCTAAGAGGGTAAATACTTTTGCAACCTGTTCTGTGGGTAGATGTGTGTGTGTGTATTAATAAACATTTTTTATTTTTGTTTCATTCAAATATACATGCAAAAAAATTTAATTTTTACTGAAGTTCAGAAATTTTAGTTTCAAATAAAACTGACCTTGGAGAAAATTCACATTCTTTAAGTCGATTCTTAAATCGACTAACCCCAATAAGAAAAGGCTTGGTATCAGGTCGAAATTTCACAGGATCTGCATGGTGTTGTTGGTAATGTGTAGGACAAGGAGTTTTTTCCTAAAACAAAAGAATCAAATGATTCATTCTGTGAGCAACACTGAGGAAGTAAACCATTAAAAATTAAACCAAACTGATCACAAACTTCACAAGATTGAAATGTTGCCATTGCAGAAATGTAAATGCAAAATCACTCAAAGCAAATAAAGTTGAAAAGTTGTAATAATAAGATTTATTATATCAACAATGGCATTTTCATGAACGTAAACAAAACAAAGTAGACACTTGTGCATACAAATATGGCATTGAAAGAAATATTCTTAAAATGATTACAAGAAAAGATGCATTTATTTTTACTGTTTAAGACAGGTAATGTTACATCAGTACATGAATAAATCCACTGCTTAATATTTTTTAGAAAAATCATTTACTTTACACAACACGTTTATTTTTTTTTAATATCATCTTTTTTGTCAATACACTTAATTCAGCAGTGAACATTAACTGCAAAGGTCAAACATTTTACATTGAAAATTTCAGATCAAAATTCAATTAATGATTAGCTGCCAGATCATAGACTTAGTGATCCATCCTAACAAATAAGCAGAAGAAAGGTAAATAGTAATGGTTGCAAGGACCATTTATGTTCATTTAGTAGATCCTTTGGTATTAAATGTTTAAGATTTTAATGGCTAATTTATGAATTTCCAAACTCATAAATATTCTTCTACTCAAGTTTTGGAAGAAAAATAAATTCTTTTCAGAAAGAATGTTTACTTGAACAAAATTTGAATTTTCAACTTCATGAGGTAAAACAAATGAAGGTAATCATGTTAATAGAGAGCAAAACTGCTTGAAAAAAAATTAAACATACTTGGTAATATTCAGAATAAATCTGACAGAGGTCAACATATATAAGATAACAGGCTAAATTAAGAAGTGATTAAGCAACAAAGGTGGACGTGAGTGGGGTACAGCAAGATGGAAGGATAACAGATGAAACAAAAGGTTAGTTGTATTGTGCCTGGTAGATAATAAATACAGTAGATGATATAGAGGGGCTTTTCTGGTAAAATAAGGCAGAAATTGGTGCAGTTACAGTCGTCATGGAAGTTAGGAAAGGTCTTTGTAGAATCATAATGGTTTACATTGATGTCCACAGAGAGATAGCTAAAGAAAAATTATTATGTTTTACCAAAACGGTTTAAATTTGGGCCACATCTAACTTCTAATAAATTTTTCGCTCAAATTTATTTCCTTGTGCAGAAACTTGAGTAGAAATTTGAATTATTTTTTTGGACATTTTTCTACTAAGTTCTTTCATTTTTGTGCTAGCACGTTAATAATAAAAAAAATGGAGTTGTCTCCCTTACATACTTTCGGCTTAATTTCGACAGAATTCTCTTTTACTTCTCTTGAATATAAGTGCAATGCGTGAGAGTATATGTATATGTATATGCAAACAACAAAATGTCAGACTATTTCGTCGCGGGTATCACCCAAAAGATCTATATAGAAACATGTATTATCTTGGTATCTAATTAGGTTGTCTGTCGATGACACATATATTAGGAAACAGAAGGTATGTGTTCCTGCAGTTTCAATCTGCCTTGGGCTTTGAATTCAAAGTTGTCTTTCTCCTACATCAGTTACTAAGGAACCCAGTCTACTTTGTTCTTTGACCTACAACTAGGGGTAGAATAGATGGGTTCATACATTTTCCCATGTGTATCTGCACATGAGTGAATGTAATGAACTCAAATGGAATTAAAACTTGCATCCCTGATTTCTCATTCTGATTATACTACTTACACATCTAATCTTGATAAACAGTTAATATTAATTCTTTATGTCAGAAGCCATGGTGAAAAAAGTACAAAATTTATAATAACATATTTAAAGAAACAATAACTTTAACCTTTCACTAAGATAAAGGTATTAGAAGCTTTTAAACAATAATAGCAAAAGCAATAAATTGCTATAAAAATGTTATTTTACTTACAATTCTTTGTTCACCAAATCGTTTTGCTGTTCGAGCTGCCAGAGAATAACCCAAGGTACTTTGAATTTTATTTCTATTCAGTGAAGTGAAATTTGTTTTCTAAAATTGTAAGAAAATAGATAAGATTGTAATTTTATCTTTCCAACAATTTCTTCTTTGTCTAGCAAAAGCAAACTGTTAAATCATATTTCTTAGAGAGTAATAATGAACAAAAACAAAAAATATTCCAGATATATTTACTTTGTTGTTTTTTTTATCTTAATTCAATAAGCTTTTATTTATTGAGGTTATTAAAATATTTTTATGGAATATGTTGCAACATGTTATAAGTTTTAATAGTTAAAAATGTTAATGAAAAAAGAAATGAAAACTACTATTTTCTCAAATATTGTAATTAAACACTAGTATGTATATATAAACAGTAAATTAGATTACTTTAAAATATTATCTACCTGTTTATAAAATGAAATTTTAAAATTGAATAAGCTTTTATGATTTGAAATGTGCATCGATATATTGGCTTATTTTTTGCTAAAAATAAATAAATAAATAGATAAACACAATTTCTTTTGAATTTAATCAGCTTTTGAAGAAACCATGAAGTAATTCTAGAAGCCCTATTTTTAATATATAAAATTACTTACTGAATCTTATTGCTTTTTATCAAACATTTTCTTAAATAAAAAAAAAATCTGTTAAAGAACAAAATAACCTTCACAGGTTGTGTCATTTGTATATTATTATTAAAATAATTATATTTAATCTATAACTATTATCTAACTTGATAATAAATAATATTAAAGTGAAAGTATTTTTCATATTGATTTTAGCTGATCAATTATTTTAGTTATTCTTTAACACACACATAAACACACATTCATATACACACATGATGTCTTCCACCTCATTGAGTATTCCAATCACAAGATATCATTTTAAGACTTAGCTGTGCTTTGAACAAATATAGCTATTTAAACCAGACAAACTTTTAAAATATTTGACAGGAAGTTTATAGACATGAGAAGCATACATTTTATGACATTAGGTCTGTGTTTGCAACTATTTGCCTTTTCAGCCCACCAGCTGACTTGCAAACTTTTTGCAAAAGTGACATGAATTTTGAGTACTTAACAATACTATTTTGGGTGATAATCTGGTATGATAACTTTGCATATAACTTAATTTTTCTGCTTTACTAAGTTAAATCATACCACAAACATCACAAGCGAGGTCATGCATGTCACCTATATGATCTGAAAGCTTTTCATCAAAGCTTCTTCAGACATTTCTTTTCTGCTTTTCTTTTTCAATCTGAAAACTTCCTAAAGCAACTTTTTCAATCCTGAGCCATCTTCTGCTAGATGATATGATCATTTACATGAAACACCCAGTCTAATGTATTTATTTTTGCAAGGTTCTGTGCTTCTTTCAGTCTGTCCTTATTAATGCTTCTTTGGCTGATGGAATGGTCACTTTACCTTAGCAAGCTCTCCATGTAAAAGCTGCTTTGGTATCCTGTTGTTGGTCATGCAAATATGACCACTCCAACACAATCTATATTTCAGAATTGTTGTTTCAATGCTGTCACACTGATCTCTCTCAGATAAAACATCACCCAATAAGTCCTCGGCCTGACATATAGATGGTGCCACTAATAAAAAATCCATATGATTTTTATGAGGGACTAACTTTAAAATGGCATGTGACAAAATTTGGGCCCATTCAGATTATTAGTTTACAAATTACAGTTATTTAAGGGAAGCTACTGTTGCAAATTTTCAAAACAATGAACAAATCTGAATTTCATGTGTTGATACAGCATTGATTTCTGATGTGAAAAAATACTGTTCAAGCAATGCAATAGCTTGATAAACGTTATTCGGACTCTGCTCCATCAGAAACAATGGTTAAGGGGTGGTATGCTGACTTTAAATACAGTCGTACAGACACAAATGATGCTGAACACTCAGGTTGCTCAAAATTGGCAGTTGTCCTGGAAAACACCAAAAAAATCCACAAACATTTTTGCCAATCATAAATTGAAGTTGTATGAGATAACAGAGGAGGTGAACATATCAGCAGGAAGTATATTCACCATTTTGTATGAACATTTGTCAATGAGAAAGCTGTGTTCTAAGTGGATGCCGTGTTTGCTTACAGTCGATCAAAAACAATAACACGTTGACGATTCAGAGCATTGTTTACAACTGTTTCAATGCAACAAGGTGTTTTTGCATAAATATGTGACAATGAATGAAACATGGATCCACCACTTCACTCTGGAGTTAAATCAGCAGTCAGCAGAGTGGACAACAGCAGGTATGGAATGCGCAAGGTATTTTCTTCATCAATTACCTTGAGAAAGGAAGAGCCATCAATAGCAAATATTATCTAGCATTATTGGTACATTTGAAGGCAGAAATTGCCAAAAAACAGCCACAAATGAAAAAGAAAAAGTGATCTTTCACCAAGACAACACACTGTGTAACAAGTCAATTGCAACGATTGCAAAACTACATGAATTGCACTTTGAATTTCTGCATCCTCTCTATTATCCAGATATGGCTCCCAGCAACTACTGGCTATTTGCAGACCTCAGAAGAATGCTCCAGAGAAAAGAGATTTGGCTCCAATGAAGAAGTGGTATTGGAAACTGAGGTGTATTTTGAGGCCAAAGACAAATTGCTTTACAAAAAAAGCATCAAATTGTTAGAGAAGGATTAGAATCAGTGTATCACCCTAGAAGAAGACTATGTTGATGATTAAAGTCAAAATTTGCCTAAAAGTTGTTGCTTTATTAGTTAGGCCCGGGATTTATTGAATGATGTGTTACTTCTAAATCACTGACATGCATTCTCCAGTTGACTTCAAGTATTCAATGCAAGTATTGTTTATGAAAGCCTTCAAGCAGTATCAAGTGATCATAACAGACAACCCACATTTCACATGTATACAATAACAAACACAAGCATGGCACACTTTGATCTTAATCACTTAATCACTTTGTCTCCATAGTCATTTGTCCATCTTACCAAATATATTACTGGCTTTTTGAATACTCCTCCCAACTTCACTGTTCAGTCTGCACATTCTTGTTAGAGTGCTACCAAGATAAATAAAGTCATCACCCTTGCCTATACACTTATTGTATACAAATATATTTGACTCTATGTAAGGCTTTTCTGGTGCAAGCTGATATACCGCTTCAGTTTTTTTTACTTATAGTAAGTCCCAGAGCAGTGTAAGCATTGGTAAAAGTGTCCATTAAGCATTGCATTGTGACCCTCAGTATGGGTCACTAGGTCAAAATCATTGCATACATGTTTTATATAAGGTTAACAGATATCATTTTAGCTGATATTCTTGATATTAAATAATTTCTAGAGGTGCGATAGTGTATATACATGCCATCATGACAGTTCTTGATTGCTATGTAAGATATCATTGTGAAGTAAAGAGCAAATAGTGTAGAAGCAGGAATATGTCCCTGTTTCTCTCCATTCTTTACTTCTAATGGTTCAGACAACTAAACACCAATATTTACCCATGTTTTTGTAACATCATGAAAACATCAAAGCATGTAAGCAGCCAAGTTTTCTCAATATTTCCAATAAAGCAATCCTGTTGATTGTATCAAATGACTTTGTCAAATCATCAAAGACTTGATATAAATCCAGTGTTTGTTGCATACACTTTTTCTTTAATGCCTTGCAGTAAAATTATAACTGCACATGCATATATGTGTTAATAAATTCACTTAATTTATCTTGCCTCTGAAGAGCAGATTTATCTCCAAAGTCAGGAGATCAGTCTTTGAAGAATTTATTTACTCTCTCTCTCTATCTATCTATATATATATATATATATATATAGATAGATAGATAGAGAGAGAGAGAGAGTAAATAAATATGTTCTCACACCCTGATTGAGCACTCTGGAAGAATGGTAGACTAGCATCTACGCATCGTTCATTCAACAATGAATTAGAACACTCTCAGCTATTGGGCATGTATAATGATAACATACACGCTAAAAAGTCTGCCTCCTTCTACCAAGCACCCATAGTTCAGAGGTAGAATTGCCATCTGCCGCCAATTCGGTCGGGTTTAAATCCTGTCTAACAAAACTGATGAGCTGTGATACAGCGAAACAGATCTATCTGCGGATGATATATATATATATATATTATAGAAAGTACTGGAGATTAACAGAATGGAATTAGCAGCTGACATATTTAATTTAATTGTTTGAATATTATTTTTCATTGACACTCGTATTTGAGCAAATATTCTGTTTTTAATTAAACAGTATATGTCTACATATATTTTTACCAACCTGATTATTTATGAGAAATTTTGTTAGGAAAATGTGTGTCATTCAGCAGGATTCAAACCTGCAACCCCTAACAACATAGGAGAAGCCACCAATTGATCTGATGCATCTTAGACCACTCAACCATGAATGATTCAAATCTAAACAAGTCAAATCAAGCTTTATATACATCATTTTCAATTTCTCATAAATTTTCTGCTCTAAAATGTATCATAATGTAAACAAATAAAAACAGACAATGTTACAGAAAGTTCCAGAGATTAGCAAAATGTAACTAACAAAATTTCTCATAAATAATCAGGTCAGTAGAAATACATATATATACTGTCTACTTAAAGACAAAATATTTACTCAAACACGGGTATCAATTAAAAGTAATGTTCAAACAGATAAACTAAATATATATGCTTATATATATATATATATATATACTAGCAGTATAGCCCGGTGTTGCTCAGGTGTAATGAAAGCTTTAAAACTAATCCATGATCCTGGAGCTCAGACTCTTTGGACATTGGCATGAAAGACTAAGAAGCAATAGTTGTTTCCAGTTAAAGCGAAACTGTAGACTGAAAGAAAAATGAATGGATGTAAGTCAAATTTTGATTTCCTGGTATCGATATAGAATTTTCTGCACTATTGTAAGAACTGCAACCTTGAAACTTCTGAATATCGTTTCTTAGTAGAAACATAGGTTGCGTAATAACCCATTTACAAATGAAGAATATGTATGTATATATATATGAAATAATTTTTATTTCTCAATTATACTAACAAATAATTTGTATCTGCAAACTATAACCATATATCTAATATAATATATAACAAAAGAGCTTCATGATCAAGATGCATTTCAACAGGTATTTTTTATTATTATGAAATACTAGGAGAAAATGTCTTGTGAAAAAAATATATATTTGAAATAAATGCACCTAAATATGAAATGACACTTTTGGAGGCCTACTGTATCATGATGACGAGCTTATCTTACCGACAAAGTTTACAAATGTAGTGAGTTTAATATGAACAGTGGATTTGTTCCAAACTCAATTAATTAAAATCTCTGCATTATCACTGTGATAGGCGTGGAATTTTCAGTTACCACTGGTTAATGTTTTAGTACAGCTTAAAAACTAAAATAAAAAAAAACAAGAATTTCACATGATTAAAAAAAAAGATTCAAGATATAGACATGGCTTTTTCACTTTGAATTAGTAGTACAATATAAATTTTCCGTCCCCTATTTCTCCCCATTTGCTTTATGCCAAGTTATTTAGCAAATCTTGCAGACAGTTACTACTGTAGTGAGTTTGATCCTTACTAAGCGCCCTACACTTGTGGCTTTTTTGCTGTATTCAGCTGAAGTTAATAAATAGGAATATGATATTTACACTTGACAAAGAAATTTACCGTACCTCTTCATTTTCATAAGTTCCTGGTCCAACATGAGGGACACCTGTAATAGATGCACAGTTCGCAGCAAATCTATTGAATGGAACGTGTTCTGGAAATGTTTCTCTCTCCTGTGATGTACCAAATGCTACACGGCCAGGTTTTTGTGCCTGAACTTAAAAGACAAAAATGCTTGGAGATTAAATTATGTTAAAAAACAAAACAACTCTTAATGCTGTTAATGTTGTCTAACAAGTTAAAATGCACGCTGATCCACTATTATTGCTAGTATTTTATTTTATGCACATTTTTCTAAAGCAAAAAATAAATCGTTTTATGAGTTTGGTTGAAATATAGATCAAATATGGATCGGAATCCGATAGAACGATAAAGATGAAGTACAAATCAATCTCTACTCTAACAAGTTCACTGACGAAGCTTTAATAAAAATTGAAACATGTGTTGCAAACGTTTCCTATTTGTTCTTTACCTTATCAAGAGGGTATAAAAGAAAGAATAGTATTAATTAAAGTGTCATGAGTCCTTCCACCGCAGTGAGAAGAAAGAAAAAGTAAGTTTTAGTTAATCATTCAGCCTGTTCTTGCTCTTATTACCTTTTTTTTTTAATTAAATAAGAATGAAATTAATGACTTAAATCAAGTATACGTGTATTTACCCCATTTATGAAAGGATTTCCAAAGGACATTACTCACTGGGAACTTGTATAGATCGAGTCCCAGGATCAAAACAACTCGAAACAACCGATTCCATGCTTTTCCTTACACATTTGAGTAAAGGTGGGCGCCGTAATTACACTGTTGCTAAGGTGTTGCTAAGGGAAGGGCCGCATTTCAGTCAGAAATAGGTTTGCTGTACGAAGGGCGATAACCGCCTTTCGTACAGCAAACCTATTTCTTCAATTATTCATTTAGCAATAAAAAATTGAAGTTGCAAACCTATTTATGTTTTTATTTTATTTCTTTTCTTTTTTTGTTTTACTGTGGTTTAGACTTATATTGCAGATAAACACAATAAATAAATGTTATCAGTGGTATATAAAGCAAATATAAGAAAGCAACATTAATGATGAAAAATCATTTTTTCATTTATGGAAAATTTTTCTCAGCTATGGTTGTTACATCTGAAATAACCCTTTTTTTTTACTTACCATACACACGAATAATAATGTATATTTATGAACTAATTATCAAGGAGATTACACAGAGTTCTGATTAGAATGAAAATTTTCAAAAAAAACTAATTTAACATTTTGAAAAGAAATAAATTGCTTGTAAATTTTAGTACCTCCAAAATGAAACTGCTATCTTTTAGTCATCATAGAGAATCTTTTTTGCCTTCCATCATCATGGCTGGCGATAACCAACAAGAGATCAACTCATTGCATGTTCTTGGTCTCATGTTTTCCACTGACATGAAATGCAGTGATTATATTGAATCAATTGATAGGTCTGCTGCTAGGAAAGTTGGTTCACTGTGTCATGCCAGACCACTTTTTTGCCAGAATCCAACTTGCACATTTATAAATCTAGCATTTGTTTATGGATTGAACATTATTGCCATATCTGACTTAGGGCTTCTACTATATATCTCAAAATTCTTGACAAAATCCAAAGAAGGATCTGTAATGTTATACGTCCTGACATTGCATCTTGACTTCAGTCGCTTTCCCACCACCATGATGTGGCTTCCCTTTGTCTTTTCTATAAATATTTTCATAGCAATTGTTCTAATGATCTTTCCACCTTGATACTGCAAACACACAAATTTAAGCATACGACTAGATTGGCAACTACATCTCATTGTCTTACTGCTGATGTAACTGCAAGTTCTATTCTAATAGTTTGTTTTCTTGTACCTTTCCTGGGGAACTTTTTCCAGTTTTCTTCCCTCCCTATCCCATAGTAAATCAAAAATTTAAATGTAACATCAACTGCCATCTACTGTCTTCTTGAAATTTGTTCTTTTATTTTGATGTCATCTCATTCTCTTTCAATCCCAGTTGCCCTTTGTGCGTTAGTGGCATTATTGCTCTACTTGGAGTAAAATGATTTTTTAAAAAACATCTTCGAAAGAAATTAATTTCAACATGTAGAGAAATGTTATGCATATTTAAAGAACAACATAGCTCACAAAAGAAGAGAAAGAAAAACATTACATTTATGTGTATACAGCATCAAAAAAGGAAAGAAAAATATATATGTACTTTTCTGTTAAAAAGTGTGTGTGTGTGTGTGTGTGTGTGTGTGTGTGTGTGTGTGTGTGTATGTGAGAGTGAGAGCTGTATAACATAACTGGACAAAATTAAGTAGTTGGCCTGACAAGAACAAAGAAGTCTCGATAAAAGGGAAAAGTCCTATTGTTGTCACTACTACATCTTAGAGTAAAATAGAGAAAGAAAGGGTTTATGTTTCTTCCTTTAATAGTCTTGAATTGAATGTCACCTAGTGAACATCCTAGCTGACAAGAAAAAGTAACTATATTGGAACTTAAATAAACATACTTGGAAATGAAAATAACCTTTGGTGACCTAAATATAAAATGTGTTCCTTTTCTCTCCAAGAAATGGTATCTCTGTTTTTAGCTTTTGAATTTTAAAACATATGTACACAAATCGTGTGGGCCCACATTCCATGCTTTTTGTGGACATGTAAAATTCTGAGCATATCTTTGTCTTGATTTTAGTGTCTTAGCCCTTTTTTTTTTTAATATGTAATAATAATCTCTCTTCATCCCTCTACTTTCCTTTCATTTTTTATAATCATTCCTCTTCTTTCTTCTCTCTTGCATCTCTTCTGCAACCACATTTTCTCTTCCTCTTCCAATATTCTCTCATTTTCTTTCTATTCATCTTTTTTAAAATTTTTTCTTTCATTGTTCTTCTTTCTCGTTCTGGTTTCTTTCTAAATTGTTATAATATAACAGCTGCAGCAAGCTTAATTGAAATGTCAACAAATATTTAGCAGTAAGATATTTAAATAAAAGAAAATAAAACAAATTTGGTTGATATTTTGGCTTTTCTCAAGGCCATCTTGTTGTCTAAAGAGAACTTTTTCAGTGATTACTAAGTGAGTTGCATTTGCTGCTCCTCTAATCTAAAATGAAGTTGCATTTTCAATTATAAGAAAATCTGTGAATAAAAATTACCAGAATTATAGAAGTTTAGACTGTTCTGTTTGTGAAGAAAAAATTTTCTATATATATTAAGATTTGGTAAAATGAACAAATCAGATAAATTCAAATTACAGTGGACCCATTATTAGAACACATTCTATTAATTAGTTTCAGACAAAATATAAAAAACTCTTTTTATTGGAAGTTATTAAGAGAGGATATCCCTACTCAGTGGATACCAACTTAAAATTTAATTAATCTATACTTTGTGGAGAAAAATAAAATGTACACAGCATTTAAACATGTATCAAATTAGTCATCTGCAGTGTTTCAGTTTTTAAACATCTAAAGTCATTATTAGAAATTTTATACTCTACAAGTAATATACTTGTGATGAATACATAATAAACGTAACTCTCTTTGCTTCACTGTTTTCAAATTCATGAGCCTGTGCAAAAAATGTATTTTGACTAATAGAAGAAAGGATTGCCTCCATACCGAGGAAAAGACCAAGGCGAAAATTTGCGACCCAGAGTAAAATTTATTTTTTAACCAATAGAAAAAAAGGGATTAGCTCCATACTAAAGAAAAAGACCAAGGCAAATTTGGCAAGCCAATGTGAAAAATATTTTAACCAGTGAAAAGAGAATGATTTACAAAGTAACAAGCTGATGCCAAATCATTTTTTTATATAAATTGAGAAAGAAAGTTGAATAAAACAGAGACAAGGGAGCAAAGAACAGAGAGGACACAATAAAGCAAGAAAATAATCAGGCTGCATCCGACAACTTGATTTGCACCCTCTCACTTTCTTTCTCATGCTGCTTTCTTTATTTCTCCTACTTCCTCTTCACCTACTCGCTGTCCACAACAGAAAAAGAGGAACAAAGACTTTACTACTATTTGTTGATACACACAGCGAAACACAGACTTAACTTTTTCTGCACAAATTACATTTCACCAAAACAAACAAACTCTTAATTATTTGAACTCTTTACTACTCTTTCTCTTAGAACATTTTCACAGTTTAATAATTTCATACATAGAAATTGATGTTATGTTGTTCGATAAATAAATTTTCATTTATTTATACAAACAAGACAGTTTTATTCTTTCAACTTTCAGATCATTTTAACTTGTGAGGACTTCAGTTGTGTTTGGCACAAGGCCAATTTGAATAACATAATTTACAACTACTTGTATGTGTCAATGTGCCAGGTATAAATAAAACAATAAGATATCAAGTAGTCAGTCTGTATACTATTCAGAGTTGTAGATGGATGTAACAGTCTGAATCAAAGTAGCAAGAGGAGTCAATAAGAAATCTTGTCTAATTCCTGCTTTATGAAAACAGTGTTCACAAGAAAAAAATGGAACTAAAGAAAAAATGGAAAAAATGAGAAACAATTTTTGTAAAACACTTCAACAGTTTCCACAATATAAATATTTTAGATTTACACTTAATCTGCTTTCTTCTTTCTTTTTTTGTGAATGAGGTGGATATTTCTATGAGGTCAAATTTTCAAGCCCATCAATCTTCCACCAGATTAATCCTAATCTTAGCTCTAAAATGAAACAATAATGCTAAAATATCAATAAAATAAACCAGAATTAAAAATTGTATTAATACTGAAAATAAGCTGTCAAAACAAATGTGCTAAAAGAAAATTTAAAATAGATATAAAGTAACTGGATTAAATCAAGAAAATTATTAAAAAAAATATTGGAATATATAAAAAATAATGAAAATTTATAACATCTAAAAATGGTGACACATATTTCTTCATTTGTATACCCAGACAGTTATGCAAATAATAATCCTCTAAGTAAAATTTTTAATAAAAATACCCTTAAATTAGGTTATAGTCATACAAATTATCTAGAAAAAAATTATTGAAAATCATAATAAAATCTTAAATCAGTACATAAACTAAAGTAACAATAATTATTTCAATACTGAAAATAATAATACAAATTTATATAATTGTCGAAATCTTAACAATTGCCCATTGGAAAATAGGTGTCTAACAAATTCTATTGCTTAGCAATGCCTTATATCATCTAATGAAAACTCAACTATTAAAAAAGTTTACATTGATTCTACTAAGAACACTTTTAAACAGAGATGGTATATGCATTGAACTGCTTTCAAGAAGAACGCATACTGAAATCAAACATCCCTTTCTGCATATATTTTTGGCAGTTAAAAGAAACAAATAAAACCCTAAGGTAAAAAGGAAAATTCTGATAAAAAAGAATCTGTAAATCATTCTATCACATTAGCCCTCTGTACCTTAATAAAAAGCCTCATATTATAAAGTTTTCTAAATATAAAGTACTACTAAACTATAGAAATGAATTGACAGTATTATGTAAACCCCGTAAATATTTCACTTTAAAATTTAATTAATTATAATGTTCATTTATAATGAAAAAATTAAACTTCAGTAACTTCAAGAAATATTCTCAAGAAGACAATGTGAATAAACATTAAAATAATTGCTTTATTTGGTAGTCTATAAAAGCATGAGAAGTATTTTTTTTTTTCTAAACAGGTCCACTGATCACCTGACAGGTAAAAAAATCATTAGGCTCAAGTATAGTTGATAAGCACCTAAAGAGATTAATTTAATTTTTTATTGCTGTGTCATCATTTCAAATTTCATACTGTTGGATTTTCAGATCTTCCATCTACCACTTGAGTCAAGCTTAAAAAAAAACATTGGTTGCATGGCTATAAAATCAATAATTAAAAAAACAGATGCAGATAATTGTTGATAGCAGTGGCAAATAATAGAATTTAAAAGACTAGTCAGCATTTGAACCTTTCTTCTGATACTCCTGCTAAATATTTTTTGTAAATATTGAATGATCTCTGATGGAATTGTTGCTATATTGTGATGATAGATGACATTGAAAGCACTAAACAATGAATGAAAGACACCAAGTGAAAAAGCACTAACTAGTTATGGCTTGTGGAATTAATTCATGATAATAGACTCAGACTCTTACACTAAGACTAGTTTGACACAAGGTCACAATAGCAGAACACCCACACCCCGTGAGGACCAAACTTACTAGTGGTAAGTAGCTAGATTAAACATCACTTAGAGGTAAACGCACGCGGTAATAATAGGTTTTTTTTATTTCTAATGCTCATATCGGCTTTACTGTTGCAAAATTTTTAATCTAGTTTGCGACTGTCGTAAAAAAAACCTTGGTTGTTGGCAGGCAACAGCAACAGCAGCAGCAGCTGGAGTAGCTGCGGCGGCGGCGGCGCTGCTGGTTGAAGCAGGAGGCAAGCATGACTTCCTCCTCCGCCTCGTCGGTACATACGACATTCGACCGCCGCTGCTTCTGCTATCCACAACAACTTTAAGCTCGTCAGTTCTCCTTGCCCACTCTTTTTTTACTTTATCATTTCCCTTAATATTATTTTGATCTTACTATACTATTTAGAACAAGAATTGAAAGACTGGCTTTAATCAATCTTCAAATATTTTTCATTTTTATCCCCAAACTATAACTTTTACACGTTTAAAATGTTGTGAGTATTTTTCCGTTTTTCTTTTTTCTGTCTTCATTTAAAAAGACAGTCACTCTTGACTTCCTCAAAGAAACAACACGGGTCTGATTGTTATTAGAGATGAGGACGATTTCTATGAGTTCTTTTGAGTTTTTTTTTTTTTTTTCCTTTATTAAAATAATTTTCTTTTCTAAATAAAAATTCAAGTGCTTCCTAGACAAGTCGACATTGGCGAACTTCACAAATTTTATTTTATTTTTTTAATGTTTTTACTGTTTTTTTTTTTGTTTTTTTTTTTCGGTAAGGTAAAAAAACTGAATTCTATTTATTTAACCATTACTTTTCTATATATTCAGTTCATAAATACATCATCAAAATAAAACTGTTTTTTCCTTTGATAGCGATTTTTGTTTGTAATTCATTATTCCTGTTGTGTGTAGTAGTTTATAAAAAAAAAATAAGTGATCAGTTTTTTAACATTCATTATGATCAGACCATTCTTTTTCAATTCTGCTAAGCAAGATAAATTTAGTAAACTATATAAATAATTAAAAAAAAAAAAACTATTAAGAAAAATAATTTGCTTAAATAAGCAAATCTTTAAAAAAAATACCCGCTAGTCGGCTAGTAAAAAAAATACAACTGTCATTATTTGTTCAAGATTTGATTCTTAATAAAACATCTATGACTTTTTTGTTATTCCATGAAAATCGCAAATTTTAAGTAATTATATAATATGTTGACAAAAATTCCTCGAAAAAAAGTTGGAAGAAATGCGCTTCCATTAAGGTTTACGGTTTGTCTAAGAAAAAACAATGATAAAAACTGTTCTATTCATTAATACCTTCACAAAACTTTATTCGTTAGGTCTTAAATTTTTATTCTACTATAAAGTAGAAAAGTTTTTTTTCTTTACTAAGAACACGAGGTTACATTTTCATTGTGATTTGAAATGATTCACAAGTAACAAGGGCAGATAACTGTAGTCAAGGAGAGTGAATAAAAATGGAGTGGCCGCATTTGTTAATAATATCGATGTTTAAAAATTATCTTTGTCCGATTGTAAATAGCTTTGAATAAAACGTTTGTTTTGGTTTGAACATTTCCTTATTTAAAGTAACTTTAATGTATTTTTTATGTGCCCACTAACAACAAAATAGTTGATTATTATTTTTCTTTTTTTCCTTCTCTCGAGCTTATTTGAATTTTAACTCAGAATTTGATTACTTTTCGGGGTTTTTTTTTTCACTTTTCACTCAGTAATAGTTTCCGATATTAGATATTTTCTCTATAAATGGAGAGATGTTAATTTAAATTAATTGTTCTCTGTGTTTAGTTTGTGAATGTTTGGATTTTTAATTTTTTATTGTTTGGTTTATTTTTATTTATTTATTTTTTTTGTTTCATTTACAAAAAACAAATATTTGCGAAGCAGAACACTCTGGTCATATGAAGTCTAAATCTTTTTAATATCACTTCTAGACAATTTTTTTTCAGGAGCAATAAGAAGACGTATTTTCTAAGGGAATGACCATAAAGTGTTGGGGACGGAGATTTGTAAAGTAATTTTGCGCGTGTAAATAAAGCTACTCTAAAACTCTGTATTTCAAAGTTTTGAATTTTAAAAACTGCTACACTTTTTAAGAACAAGATTTATTAAAATTTCAATTACATAACTGAGACCTAGCTTCTAAAGTGTTAATTTTTTTTTCTAATTTAATGATTTTTCTTTTAATTTAAGATTGATTTCCTGTCAGTTTTTAAAGCTCTTAAGTTGGAATTTAAATAAATTTGAACTTATATAGTTGTACTTTTTTTTTCTTTGAAGGAAGTTAGTTTTTTGTTTGGAAAATGTCTTTTCCTTGAACTAGCTGAGCATGATACATTTTAATTTAAAATATAGTCAGCATTTTTGTTTTAAAAATTTTAAAACAAAAATGCTGACTACATTTTTTTCCTGAATTGTTCTTCAATCTTCAGTAGTTCAACATCCGGCCTAACTTTTTACTAGAATCTTTAGCTTGTTAAAGTTACGTCATTCATTGTTATAATTCTTGTGTGGCTGACCACAAAAAGAAACAAAATAAAATGAAAATATATCTAAACAATTGTAAAATGAAACTGTTTGAAAGAAAAAAACCTATTCACTTTAAAATTTTAAAAAAATTAAGGAATGGTGTTTTAAATGAATGAGTATTTTAGACAAAAAAAAAAAATAAAAATTAAGATAATTACATTTTGGTTAAATAAATCAGCGATATTTATCGATTAAAAAAGTTTTCAGTCAATTTAAATTAGTTTTGTTTTGAAATACAGCAAAATATTTTGAACAATCTTGAAATTAAAAAAAAAAAGGCTTCGAGAAAGATTTTTCGTTTTTAAACCTTAGGTACCGTGTTTCTTTTTGATGGTACCTTAAATTAAAAATTCTTTCCAAAATATTAAGTTTTAATCTGATTTGATTACTTTTTAGTTTAAAATATTACAGAAACACATTTTTTAACGTGGACGTAGAGATGTTTTGTTTAATGTATTGACAACCGGAAGTTTATGTAATTTGTTTTTTTACAGGGGGCATATCTGTAAAAATGACTTGATATAATATGGTTTTATTATAATTAATTATTCAGTAATCTTTAAAAAAAACAGGAAAGTATTCTTTGTAATTTAATGTTTTGTTGAATTTAAAGAAGTTTAGTTTAAACTTTAGCTTTTATTGCTCTTATTTTCTGATAATGTCTTGTGGACATCTGTATTTACAAAAATCAGCAGGTTTACTTGCAAAAAAAATTCAAAATTCTGCCACAATATGTCATCAGCAGCTCCCATTTTAATTTTTTTTAAAATTCTCAGTAAATAGAATTGCTCTGTGCCTTCTGGACTATTGTGTTGGTATTGCTAGTTAAAGAGAGATCCTTTGCATTGTACGTTCACAGGAACTTAATTTTATCCAATTTCTCCATAAAACCTCGCTGATAACCAAAGAAACAGTTACTATGGCATTTCTTTGAAAGTCCACCACCAGCTTCTTTGTTTTTAAAGTGTTTAAGGAAATGTCCTTTTTTCTATTTCACTCTTGCAGTCTGTCCCATCACCCCTCAAAATGGGTCCCACCACAGTAATGTTGTCTGCAAAATTAAAGATTATGTTGAGGTATGGATAGCAATGCAATCTCAAGTATAGATAGTGTATAGAAGATGGGGATACTGATGCTGAGCATGGGAGTTGGAGAGGTGATGAGAGCCTATTCTGACAGTTTGTTGATGATTTGTCAAAGTTCATAGTGCAGTAACAGATGGACTAAGATAGTTCTAGTTGTGAGAGCTTTGTAACCAGTCTACACAGGATGATCATGTTAAAGGCAGAGGTGAAGTCAATAAAAAGCATTCTTACAACTCCTTTTTCTCTAGGTAGATTAATGTATTATGTAGAGCAATAGTATCTTCTGTCAAATTATTCGCTCTGTATACAAACTGGTATTAATCAAAATTAGACAGACTTGCCCTGATATGTCACTGGAACAATTTCTGAAAGCACTTCATCACTTAAAATCAATCAAAAAATATTTGTAGAAAAGACAGAATGAAGCCACATCCAGTAGGTGAGAGAGTGACTGAAGTCTAGCTGCTAGCTCAGAATTGATTACATTGCAGATCCTCCTTTGGATTTTGTTAAGAGCCCTGAGATGAATAGCAGAAGCACCTGACCAGATATGGCAACAGTATTCAATGCATGAATAAATGGTAGATTTATAAATGTGCAGGATGGATTCTGACAAGAAAAACTTTCTGGTCTGACACTGGCCCAGCCTTTTTAGTGGTAGCTTGATTCAACATAGTTGTTTCAATCGAGGCTGGTTGAGGAAAGTGTGTGGGGCCAAGAGAGCACTGTGTGTTGCTTTCTGGGAGACTAGTGCCATCCATACTAATAGAAGGTAAGAAATTATAAGCTGAAAAAAAAAAGAAGAATTATATAGTTAATCATAAAAATGTATGATAGAAAAGTGATTTTGTAATTCTGTCAAACTTAGTTTTCACTTTTAATATGAATCTTATTGATTGATATAACTGGATGTTGAAAAAATACTCTAAGCAGGAATATTGGGGAGAATTAATAAGCTTTTATGAAATTAAATCATTGGCATTTGTACAGTCCCCACAATTATTATTCAACAATGGTTTACATTTATTTCTTTTCTAAAGAAAACAAACTGCAATTAAACTTAATTTTTATGTTCCAGATGACGGCACAGTTCTGGCGAAATGGCAAGATCATCAGAAGAAGTTCTGTTGATAGTAAACCATGTTCGCCACAAGAAAGTGGATGGCTCCCTTTATCTTATGGGTGAGCGGTTGGCTTGGATGCAGGCTCACAAAAACACATTTACCATCAGTCATCCTTACTCTGATATTAAAGGTAATGTCTTTTTTGTTTTTTTAAATATCTTTGATACAAGCAAGCTTTTATTTGTTTCTTTCCTTGCTACTTTTGTTTCCTATTCCATTGCTGAGTTTTGCAAAAATGACAATTCTTTAAGAACAAAGAAAACAGCCTCAAAGTTGTTTTTATGGCATGAATCTTGTGCTCATACAAACAACTGTACTTGCAAACATATAATACTTATTTAATTCTGTTCATTTTTGTTTTTCTAGTACAAAAGATTTCACCTGATTCTAAAGAGAAAGTCCAGTTGCAAATCTTAATGTACGATGGCAGTGCAAATACCTTTCATTTTAACCACTTACTAGGCCGTGAACAACAACTCAAAGACCGAGATACAATTAAAGAACTTTTGCAACAATTATTGCCTCAGTTCCGAAAAAAGGTCAGCAGTGAATTAGAAGAAAAAAACAGGTAAGTTTTTTTTGTTTTTTTTTTTTAAGCTATAAAAATATTTCTAAATATGAAGATTAAGTTCACAATATCTTGATTAGCAATTACCTAATGTACATTTGATGAAATAAATTTGGTGTACAAATCAGTGTGGTCCATCAATTCCTCCTGCAATTATTTTCAAGGAACTTGCTGTGTCACTATAGTTGACAACTACAAACAAACATACCCTTTCAATTTTCGTGTTAGATTGGAAGTTGCCATGTTAATACTCGTGTTATGTCTCAAAAAGAAATGAAAATTTTAAAATTTTGTGTATGTTGCACAATATTGGTAGCTAGTCTTATGTTTATGGTCCACTAAAGAGGTTCTCAGCACATCTTACAAAATGTTTTCAGGTCTGGCTTACTTAAAGATACATATTTATTTTCATACTTCACAAAAAGAATTTGTTAGTGCAATAAAAATATCTACATTTGTTAATGCAAATTGATCAGATCAAAAAAAGGTTCTTTTATTTGTGAAACCAATACAAAAATTAAATACTCCATTGCTAGAATTATCCTGTTGGCTAGGGCTTCAGAATACGCTGACTGCACTTCTGCAGAGGGGTAAGATCCCCGACTCCCAATGAAGTCATCTGTTTGCCGTGGATGGCTAACCGTGATGTCTGAACGGGATCCTGGTGGATGTGGGTTTCAGTGGTTGAGGTTAGTACTTTCAGTTCCCAACACACCACTTTGGCCCTAACCTGGACTAGATGGGAAGTCAGAGAGGCCCAATTCGATCAATCAGCTGGTCAGGTCAAGCCCTAACGTCTGTAAAGATAGCAAATTGAATACTCTAAAGAAACTACTTAAATGAACTGGTAAATGAATAACAATTTAATGTATAGGCTTTAGAAGGCACTGGCTAAAGTTCAATTGGCTCCTAGAGACATTTAGACTTGGACATGCTATTAACCATTCAGCTTATTTGCTAAAAGTTTGGGTAGTGTAACAAATTGGGCCTAAAAGGTAGACATCATAGAAAACTTTCTAAAAAATACAAATTTTCACGTCAGTATAGGAAGTACACTATTAGAAGAACAAGAGGAAGAAGTTCCACAAGGATGTATTCAATCAGTGAAGCTCTTTTGTATTAAAATCAGCTCTATTGTGAAATCCCTAAACCCAGGTGTTAGATGTTTCCTTTATGTTGACAATTTCTTAATCATGTACAAATCTTGACATATGAACACAATAAAATACAGAAATGGGCCATGGAAAATGGGTTTACGTTATGTGAAAATGCAAATTAAGAAAACTTCATAATGATCCAAGTTTGAAATTAGATGAAGCAGAAATTCCAGTAGTGGAACAGCACAGGTTCCGAGGAGTCATTTTTGACAGGAATCTTTCATGTAGCTCGCACTGAATGGGGAGCAGATCGGTATACTCTGATCAAACTATATAGATCACTACTCTGTTCCAAACTGGATTATTCTAGTTTTATATATGGGGCAACCAGAAAGTCGTACATAAAAATCTTCAACACAACTTACCATCAAGAGCTCAGATTATTGCTTGGGGCTTTTGGAACATCCCAAGTGGAGAGCTTATATACAGAAGCCGGTGAAATTCCTCCACATCTACTGCGTATTGGCATTGCAGTATTAGGTAAAAATTAAACCGTGCACAACTAATCCAGCTTATAGAACTACGTTTGACCCAAATTATTGTGATTAATTTCGGCATGCAGAAAATGCCATACTACCATATGGAATGCCATACTACCATATGGACTTAGGATGAAATTCACTGCCCAAGAATGAGGTACTTCATTATCAAATATACAAAAAAAAGCAATGGATCCAGTATTCCACAATAGACAATAAAATATCCTGAAGTCATTCTTGAAATGCATAATTTTCCAAAGAAAAGACCCACTCTCTCACATTTCTGTACACATTCAGGAAATACTGGGAAACTTCCACAACTATACAACAATATATTCAGACAGGTCAAAAAGTTTACCAAAAAAAATTACCAAACAGAAACACCTCCCAAATTGAAATTTGATATTCAATGCAAAGGCTTATGCAGTTGAGTTGGCTCTAGACCTCATCACTGAGAGCAAACTAAAGAATTTCCTAATTTTTTTCAAATTCACTCTTTGTCTAATCAGCTTTGGAAACAATCCAATGATCATTAAACTATTACAGAAAATAAATACAATAAACAAAAAGAAATATATTATGATGTTGGATCCCTAGCCACATTGATATAAAAAGTATCCAAATCAGCTTTGGATATGAATGTGGATACAGTGATCAAGGTTCCATATACAAACTATGAGGAGATACATGAATATATTAAAAAAAAAAAATGGCAAGAATACTGGAATGATTATCTGCATGATAAAGTTCTATATAATCCAGCCCAAGCTGGGAGTAAATAAGGCATCTTTTAGAAAGTCTTGAAAAGAGGAGGTCGTAATGGCCTGCCTGCATATTGGCCATATGAAAATGACTCATTCTTGCCTACTAAGGAAGTTCAACTGGTGTGCCAAGCATGTAAAACAGTAGTATCTATTAAACATATTTTGATAGTGTCCAGAACTAGCTATCTATCTCTAGACAGCAATTTTACAATACTGATAGCATGCTTGAACTGTTTGAGAAGACAAATGTGGATAATGTACTATCATATCTAAAAATGGTTGGCCTTTAAAGAAAATATAAAACAGGAGAGAATAATGATAAAACAGTTTTTATTAAAAAAAAAAATAGCTGCAATACTTTCTTCAAGAAAAACCAAAAAGAAAAATACCAGCAATGCTTTTGACTCTCAACAAAGCTTTCTTTGCAAAAATGCATCAGTGAAACATGATCTGTAAACTGATTTTTTTACAAAGTATGTGTATTCTATTTTAATGGACCTATCCTAAAAATCTTGTCAGCATTAAATAACCCATTAGATTGATATGCCATAAAACAAACCAACCAACCAACCAACGAAAACCCATAATTAAACCAGATCACACATTGCCCAGAGAATGAAAAAGCAGCTAGCTGAGTTGAGAAGTTCTGATGTCTGATTTGACTACCTTCAATTACCATTTTTTAGTTTTTTTACAGAACTTGCTTCATGATTAGTTTCCAAAATTATCAAATGCAAATGCAAACCTTAGATTCAAAATCAATATTGTTCTATAATTTGCATACACACTGGCAGAAACAGATAAGGAACAACTTTGTTGATTTTTTTTTTTTTGCAACCCAGTATCTATTTAATGCTTTCTATCATTTTTTTACCCAAATATTCTTATAAAATGAATAATTGACTAATGTAAGAACAAATCTCCAAGAAAGAAAACTATATAATAATATTCATGCTCTTTCTTTTTCCTCTCCTTTTTTTTCCAGACTTTTACAGGAAGATCCCAAACTTTTCCAATTGTATAAAGACTTAGTAGTTAGTCAGCTTATGTCGGCTGAGGAATTCTGGGCTAATCATTCAGCTGTAAGTTACATTTTTAAGTTTATCTGTTTTTGCTTATTTGTGTTTTATTCTTAGTGATCTTTTTTAAAAATAGAAGCTAATTAGAACCCTGTGCCATCCTTTTTAATATTTTTTAAATAATAAAGTCAAATTTCATTAGCATTGACTGAAATATTATTTACTACTAACAAACTATTGAATACATTTCATTTTCAGAAACTCTCCAATTTTAGTAATGACAAAAATCAAACAGTGGGTGTCTCTGCTGCTTTTCTGGTAAGCATGTACCTTTATAATTTTAAATGTTTTAGCATTTGTATAAATAATATGGTTACCTATTTTGTAATAGAAATTTTTTGTTGAATGTATCAAAATAAGTAAGGATGATACGCTATCAGATTTTATCATGCAAGTCAATATTTGCTCAATAAAATTTGTATGAGCAATATTCATCTCATCCTTATGAAAAATATGGCCAATAATTTAAACGTGTCAGATTTTATTGTGCAGCATAGTTTTACTTATAAATACAATATTCCATATTTTTTGAATAAAGTATTTTATTTTGTATCAATGTAGGCTTTTTGACATTCTAAAATCTTCATAATTCTTCCAACCATTAATTTTAACTTTTCTACTGTTTCAATTTAAACATTACTTGCAGCAGTGTTTGATGCCACCTAAAAATCTTTGTATAAATATTGTTTTCCATTCTTACATATATTTGTTTTGGTGATGAGCTACAAGTTTTCTATTAAAAGAATATCTGATAAGGCTGGGAGCTATTTCATTAATTTAGTGTCTTTTGGAACCTTATTTGACAACAGTTAGCCTTGCAGAATGCAAAGGAGCATTGTCTTCCATGAATAAACATTTTAGCTTATTTGACCTGTTCAAGAACTTCCAATAATTCCCTGCATTTAATACCATTATCAACTTTGAAGAGACCTATAATTTTACTGCCTACAGTACAAGTTCAAAATCTTGCTTAACCTCTATCATGTTGATAAACTATTTCTATGAAGGAGCCAACCTCTAGCTCAGACTAGGCCCATCTGATGTATCAGCATTAAAGATACTGTTGAGAAATCCATTTTCATGTACTTCACCTAACTTACTCATTTCACTTTGTGATGCTTTCTTAAAAAGATGGTTTATTTCTATTTTGGTCTTCACATTTGCAACATTAGCTTAAATATTTAGCTCAGTCAGTCTGATTTTTGTTCTTTTTGCTTATTACACAAAAAGGTTAATAAGCAAGAAAACATTTTCATACAAATCATTTTTGTAACATTTTTGAAGCCTGTTTTTTTTTTTTTTTCTTCCAATGTTTTCATTTTCTTTTTGGTTCTTTTAACCACTTTCAACTTTTTCATAATTTATATTTTACTCAATTCCTTATGTAGTCCTCTTTTAATTAACAATATATTTATAGTGAACAACCCACAAGTTGCACGATAAAACCTCAAACCACCAAACATTTTATTGTAAATATTTCTCATAAAAAAATGATATAATAAACAGAAATTCACATTTTGTTTATCATGTAAATATATCCTGAAAATGTCACCAGCAACAGTTACCATCAAGTTAATTTTTTTAACTTGCATAATGTAATCTAACATTGTATCTTGGATTTGAACCAATAAACCAATTCAGATAAATGTTTTAAAACCTTTATCTTTTATAGGCAGATATCAAACCCCAGACTGACGGTTGCAATGGGCTTAGATATAACCTCACACCAGATGTAATAGAATCTATATTCAAGACATATCCTATGGGTAAGTAACCCAATCTCTCAGTACCTTTTACATTTTTTTGTTTTTTGTTTCCCAGTTAAAAAGTTTAAACTAGTTTAAAGTTAGTCATTATATTAATTATGTCATATGTTAGAAAATATAAAATACTTATCTGAAGATTGTGATGAAAATTGAAGTTATCATTCTCTCACTGCATAGTATGATGATTAAGTTATAAATTACCCTCTCCAGCACCAGCAGTTCATCTTTCTTTTAAAATCATTTTGTTTGATAATCTGATCAATCTGTCACCATTAGTTACTTTTCAAAAACAGCTTCAACCAATGTATGTGTGATTTTTTTTGTTTTTTTTTTTTAATTGGGAAAGATCTTATTTCAATGTATCTTTTACATCAAGTTTGAAATATTGTGGATCTGTCATCACAGAAAAATCTACTGTATCTTTCATTGAAAATTTTCTTTTTTCTATTATTGAAAAGAATAATGCAGTTTTTCTTCGAACAAATTCTATAAAAAACAGGCTGACAAATATTTTTTCATATCAGTATTTTCAGTTGGTCAACATTGATATTTTTTCATAAAATATTAGTTAAGGCATCATGAGGAATGAATATAACAGTTTTGAGTTATATTGAATAAAAATCTAGTAAATAACAGTGAATATTTTTCTCTTATTTTTCAAGGGAATTCCAAATAAATTATTTCATATTTGAAAATTAGAAATAATTTTTCATATGTATTGACATTCTTGTTGAAATACAATGAATTCATTTTTGATAGAACTAAAAAAAAACAAATTCTAGATGCTAAACAACATTTCAAACATTAGTTTGCCTTCTATTGGTTCTATTACTATGAATTTCAATTTTTTTTCCTTTTGATTGGTTTTTTGTGCCAAATAAATTGTAAACGCAAATTCTACTCCAGCACCTTCTTTTCTCGAACTTCCCCCTGTGGAATTCTCTTCCGCATGCTTGCTTTCCTGACAGTTACAATCTCCAAGAATTTAAATGTAAAGTCAATAGTCATCTCCTGTCATACTAACTTACATTCTCTCTCTCATGCTTTCCTATATCCACCCCACTCTCATCAGTACTCTCTTCCCTCTCTTACTCTCTTCCTGACACACCCTGCAACCTCTCACTACTCATAACATTCCTCCTCATTCACCCCACTCTCATCAGTAATTTCTTCCCTCTCCTATTCTCTTCCTGACACCCCCTGCAACTCTTCATAACATTCTTCCTATGTAACCCCCTGCACAACAGTGGCAGTAAAATGCCTTGCTTGGAGCGACACGATTAAAAATATATATATATATATATATAAACTGTTCAATTTATATTCCTCCAAAACACAGACTGAACTGAACTGAACTGAAACAGAAAGGCTAATTGGTCAGCTTAAACATTTTCTACTCTTTTTTTTTTTTTTTTTTTTAATCATTTCACCCGGGCAAGGCGTAAATGCCACTGATGTGCAGGGGGCTACATAACTGAAAGAAAATTAATTAGAAGAGAGAGAAGAGGATTACAAACCAATTAGAAAGATGAAAATGCAGGTGTGATGACAATTGCAAGGGGGGAGAGAAAGGGAAGGATATACATGGTGGGGGAAGGGCTAGAGTCCAGTGGTTAGTAGATGAGTATTGACATTGCATTTAAATTTCTGGAGGTTGTAGCCATCAGGAAAGCAAGAATATGGGAGTGAGTTCCACAGGCGAGAAGTGCGAGAGAAGAAGCTGCTGAAGTAGAATTGTCGTCTGCATTTGGCTAACCTAACTGTGAATGGGTGGGACCCAGTTGCCATTCTGGTTGCACGAGTAAACACCTGTAGAGGAGGCACCAGTGACTTAAGTTCGTCTGAGCAGAAGCCATGAAAGCACTTATAGAAGAGACAAAGGGAGGCCACATTTCGTCGGTGGGGAAGTGGCTGTAGTCGAGCCGCCAAGTCAGCACCTATCACATTACTAACTCTCCTTTGGAGCCTGTCGAGAACACTGAGGTGAGCGGCAGGGGCGCCTGACCATAAATGGCAGCAGTACTCCATGCACAGTCAAATGGTAGACTTGTATATATGCAGGATGGATTCAGGCAGAAAGAACATCCTGGATCGACACAGTGACCCAACCTTCTTAGCAGTGGATTTAGCTATGGATTCGATGTAGCAGTTCCATTTGAGATCAGAAGAGAGGGTAAGGCCGAGGAGGCGCAGTGTATTGCACTCAGGGAGAATGGCTTGGTCCATGCTTATGGGAGGCAGGAGAGGTTGCCTGTGATGGTTGACAGACAAAAGCTTGGTCTTGGATGCATTGAAATTGACAAGCCACTTCTTGCCCCAATTCACCACAGAGTGTAGATCCCGTTCAAGGTCAGCAGCGAGATTATGTCTGTCCGCCACACCAGGTTTCTTAGTGGTGCGGGAGTATATTGTGGTGTCATCTGCATAGATGCCTACGTGGGACTTGATCTCATCTGGGAGGTCGTTGATGAAAATAAGGAAGAGCATCAGGCCCAGGATAGAGCCCTGGGGGACACCGGCATTCGTGCTGTAGGATGAAGAGGCATGCCCATTCAAAACGACCTTCATTTTGTGGTTGTTTAAAAAAGATTGGACTAGGTCAAGCAGGCGTCCGGTAATGCCGTAACCCCATAGCTTGCAAAGGAGGCCAGAGTGCCAGACCCTGTCAAACACTTGGAGAGTCCAGAGGAACTGCACGAGCCTCACCTGACTCATCGAGGGTCTGGAGCATGTACTCCGTAAAGGTTGTCAGCATATCGGCAATGGACCTGGCAAAGCGGAAGCCATATTGCTTGTCAGAGAAGAGTTTGTGGGCAGTAAGATGTTGAACTATTTCAGCATTGATTATAGCCTCAAACACTTTCCCGAATATCGGTAGAAGACTGATAGGGCGATAGTTGGATGGGTCCGAGGGTTCACCACAATTCTTAAATACAGGAACGACTGAAGAGAACTTCCAGCATGCAGGAAAACAGGAAGCAGAAAGGCAGTAGTTAAACAGTTTAGAGAGGACAGGGGAGAGTTCAGGGGCACACCTCTTAAGGACTATCACCGGGATTCCATCGTCACCGCTCACTTTATGGGGATCAAGTTTTGAAATTACCCGGGGTGCTACCATCGGGGTAATATGTACATCGTGCAGTTTGGCCTCAGTTCTAACGGGGAAGTCGGGTGAGCATACTCCAGATGAGTCAAACGTGAAGTTGGATTAGAATCTGCTGGGAAAGCACTCAGCTTTGTCTGCAGATGATGTGAGAACCTCAAATTCATGGATTAAAGGAGGTATAGAGGATTTTCAGTTGTTAAGCACCCGTTTGCATATCCGCCAGTAGTCCTTGGAGCCGAACTTTTCTCCTAATGGGAGATTTTCATCCCCACAGCAAAACATGGGGCTGTAGAAAAATGGTAAAATTATAAAATCTCTACTAGAATCATCTGATCTGTGTATTCCTAACTAAAGGCACTTTATGAATTTTAAATGTAAAGTTCATGATACCATTGTGGTAGTGACAATTCACTCACCTATTTTCCTAAATAAAAGCAAGTCTTTGCCAGAAAGAAGAAATCCAAAATGGCAACTACACAAAGCTAAGTGGTTAAAAATCAATCAACCAATATCCTCCTTTATAAACATACTAGCACAAATAGCAAGACCAACAATATCCAAATCTTCCTTTAAACCACATACCAAATCAAAACCCTGGTTTACAGCAGAATGCAGAGAAGCCGTTAAAACCAAGGAAAAAATGAATTCTTACACAACCCAACCACAATCAACTTACAAAATTACAAGCATGCTCAAGCAAAAGCACTGCATAATTAAGAATCCAAAAAAGGATCTTAGCAAAACTACATCTCCAGACTAAACAACAAAACCTCAATAAATAAAATATGGAAAATTATAAGAAAATTTAATGAAAAACATCACAAGCTGCAACAGTCCACTTAACCAAAACAAATGGAGAGAAGTTCACTGAACAAAAAGAAGTACCTAATCCTAATGCCAACAGAATTTCAAAGAAGCTCCTCAACAAATCTCTACACTCCCAAATTTCAAAGCTGTAAACAAGAAAAATTTACATTTACTTCAAACAAAGAATATAATATTCTCTTTACTATGACAAGACTAAAAGACTCCATAAACAAAAAAAAAAATTCTGCAACTGGTCTACATAAAATTCATTACCAATTTTTAAAACACCTGCCAGAAAAGTCTCTTTTAATACTTCTCTAGATCTTTAATAATAGTGTTCAAACAAATTTCCAAAATTGTAGCTTGCTTCTGTCATTGTTCCAATTCCTAAATTTGGCAAAACCATATCAACCCAACAAACTACCGACCAATTGCACTTAGTTACATTTGCAAAACAATGGAGAGATATCAGGTACCATGTTAGTCAATCTAGCTACAAAAGTGAGTCCCAGAAAACCCAGAAAGTAATGATAAGCTTGTATGGCTATAATCCTTTATTTGTGATGGCTTTGTTCGAAGTCATCATGTAGTATCTATTCTTCAGTCTTGAAAGGCTTATGACACCACATGGAGATGTGGTATGCTAAAAGACCTGCACAAGATGGGAATAAAAGAAAGAATGGGCATATTCATCCAAAACTTCCTATCAAATCAAACATTCAAAATATAAAATGCAGACACATATGCAGGAGTACCTCAAGATAGCCTTTTATCTCAAAATAGTATTATCAAAACCATTAATACAGGAATTGAAAAAATCCCTCTATGTAGATGATCTTTCAATATCATACTCATCACCAAACAAGCCTTCCCTTGAAAGGTATGTACAAACATGTTTAAAGAAAATAGGAAAATGGACAAATGAGAATGGATTCCATTTCTCCAAAACAAAAACCTTTTGTATGTATTTCTGCAAAAAGATTTGATCCAGGATTAAAATTAAATGGACACTTAATTCCCATAGTCCAACAAATAAAATATCTAGGAATCATACTAGATAGCAAACTTAACTTTATGGTGCACATTGATTACCTTTAACAAAAATTTCAAAAGGGTTTGAAGCTTCTAAAAGTAATATCAAAATTAGATTATAGATGCATAATTTACAGTGCCACATGTAAATCATATCTTAAAACTACAAACCATACAAAATCAAGGACAGTCCTGAGTCCTTCTGGACTACGTCTATCTCTAAGATGGGAAAAATTATCCTTCCAATATGCACTAAAACAACAATCCAACGTAAATAACTTCGCATACCAACAGTTAACATAAAATAAAATAAGTTCCCAATAATGTAACACCAGTCACAATAAATAAGGTAGCTCTATGGACAATCTCCAAACCTCACATACACTTAACATTGGCACACACAAAAAAAAAAGCATATATGGAGAATTGAGACAAATATTGTAACTATAATTCATTCTAAACAGATGGATCAAAAATCCTAGATAGAATAGGCACAGCAACCCCAAACTGACATTCATAAACAAATTGGGCTACCAAATGTATTCCTCTAGACAGCAGAACTCCAAATCATTAAAATGGCACTTGAAATGATAAAAAATTCAAAAGATAAGGAGTTTATAATATTCTGACTCTCTATCTAATTTAACAATTAAAGAAATGAATACAAATCGTCTCTATATTCAAGAAATCCCAAAAACTTTTCATCAGTTTTATCAAGCACAAAACAATAATTGGATTCCTAGTCATTTGGGAATTAAGGGAAATCAGGAAGCCGACACACTTGCAAAAGAGCCAACGAAAATGAAAATAACCAACATCAAATTCTCCATATACAGATTAGAAAAACAGAATTACCCAACACATCAAAAGAAAACGGTAAGCAACATGGAACATGTTCCCAAACAATAAACTATATGAATATCAGCCAACAATAAGAAAGAATATACAGCCATTGACTGACTAGACAAGACTATATAAGTGCTCAACAGAATAAGAATTGGACACACTCACCAAACACATGCTAAAGACAGAAACTACACCTCTGTGTGCCCACTGAAACTAATTTCTCACTGTCAAGCATATATCTTGATAGAATGCAAGAAGCAGAAAAAATAACTGTTATCAAGCGCAAAATTTTAATGTGCTCTTCAAAAATTTGCCTACTGCCCAAAATAATAGGATATCTAAACAAATAATATAATTCCAACTTCTATAGAAAATAGCTTGAACTTTGAACCCTCCAACTTAAATTTTGAAACATTTCTGAATTTTAAAAAAAAAATATAATTTCAGTATTGAATGACCCACAGGTGTTGATAAGCTGGTAAAACAAACAATAAATCAATTTTTATTTAGTACTGCTCAGTTATTGCCTGGCCCCAGAGGTTAGAACACAAATGTCACCAATTTCAATAACAAAGATGAGGACATTACAGAAATTCAGACAAATAAGTCTAAATGTTTGTAAATTTAGTAAAAATTATACAATCATTAACTTTCTTTGAAATATTGAGACATGAAAATTTTCTGTTTAAATGACTAATTTTGATAGTAAAAAAAAAAAAAATTGACTTTAAAGTGTTACATTTTGCAGAATTATAATAACTGCTTAATCTTTTTCTCCTCACCCCCACAATCATTTTTATATCTAATATTTTTTTTTCCAGACTTAATCAGCAAAAATTGGTCTGGCATCAGCATAACTTTAATAAATTATATATTTTAGTGCATTTGCTTGTTCGTATAATTGTTCCAATAGAGTATCTTGCAAATTTATTATAATTACATTTCTTTTGCTTTTCAGTAAAGAAAAAACATGCTGAATATGTTCCACATAAAATGTCTGAAAATGAATTTTGGACCAAATTTTTTCAATCTCATTATTTTCATCGAGATAGAATTAACTTTAGCAGCAAAGACATGTTCTCAGATTGTGCAAAAAATGATGATGATGGTAAGTGATTTATGACATCACTATTTATATTCTAAAAATGTTTACAAACTGATGTTGATTTATTGGGAAAATTGATTTAAATGCTCTTTATATACAGTCAAAGTATTATGTTGCAGTTATTTTGGCAAGTAAACGTTTTTTTGTTTTTTTTAAAATAATTGCTCACTCATGAATTTAGAATTTCAATAATTTAACAATGTTTCTTTTTATCTCTCTCACATAGGTGTGTGTGTGTGAGAAAGAGCGTAAAATTTTAAAAATTTATATCTGTAAAAGAATTGTCCTTTGACAAAATCCATTGGCTGGAATAAGTTTTCCTCATATAAACATGCACAATTTGATAAAACATCCTTCACTGATGTTTTATACACAGATGTAATCTTCACATTTTCCTTCTTTTATCACATTTACAACAATGCATTTTTTTTTTTTTTTTTTTTTTCCTTGTAGAAATCAAAGAAGAAATTTTCCGAAATGTAAATGACCCCCTGCTGGATTTGACACAGATTAAGGACGGGTCCCTTGATGAAGTAAGTACCCATGAGGTTCTGAAATGGTTTTAATTTTGGCCCAAATAGAATTTTTGTAATTGATCCTTTAGTGTTGATACCTTCACTTGGCTGACTTTTCAATGTGTGTGTGTGCTTTTTTTTTTTTTTTTTTTTTTTTTCACAACTCAATATACTGTAAAACAGTATTTGGCACTTTTGTGCAGATAGCATCAGTTGAATATTTAGAAAATATTGATAACATTTGTTTAGAAAATATTAAAAATAACATTTAATACTTTTTTAAACCACTTTTTGATTAAGTTGTAAGCCAGACTGTCTCTTAAAAATCTTTTACTATAAATTATTTGTGGGGAGGAATTTTCATACTTGTTAATTTCTCTTTAAAACTCTGCATGGTTTTACTATTTTCATTTCATATAATGTAAGCAGACAAAAATATCAAGAAACTTGTCAGATTGTTACTAAAAATTTGAAGAAGGATTTCCTTCAAAATTACAGTATTTTTGGTGTATTAAAAAAATAAGTTTTAAAGAAAAATAACGGTAGACTTCATAGTTTAAATATTTATAGTTTGAAATATTCAGTATCATTGTTGATTTTTAAAACTTAAATCTTTTACATATTTATGTAAATTTTTTTTTTCTCTTTTCAGGGCTATGGTTCTATTACGGAAGAAAAGCGTGGTAGTGTCAATCCAGCTAATTTATCTATAATCCGCCGTTTCAACCATCACTCTACTATGGTGCTCAAAACTTGTGACATTCAACAGCAAGAACTTGATGCTCTTGCTGCTTCCAATGCCTCTGGAGAGGCCTCTTCAGCTCACCTAAATGGTGACCAAGGTGCCAACAAATCCAAACTGACTACCACTAACAATTCTTATCAACCTGCTGAGAAAAAAGTAATTAGCTTATGCTTTTTTTTGAAATGTGAAAGAATTCATCTTTCATGTCCTTTGTTTTGCTCACTCAGCAACTGCACACTAAAGCAAAGCAAATATCCATGTATTTATAATTATTTTTCTTTAAATATAATCTCTACTCATAATGTAGAAATTGTTTTGTATTTTTCCCCCCCCAAAAAACTTCAAATCTTGCAAGCTGATTTTCTCTTTAAGATCTATTATCTATTTTTTTTTTTTTATACTTGAGGGACAAATGTCATTTATGTTATTCATTGCTAATTGATCAACTTGTAATAATTACATTTCTAATAAATTAAAAAAAAGAATGCTTTTTGTATTACAGTCAATTAAGTGCCATACATGATACCTGCTTGGGCAATCAGGTTTTAAAAGACACATGACTGACTGGGCAGAAGATTTTCCCACAATAGGTTGCCATTACTTTCTGCAGTAGACTGCCAGTCAAGGCTATAGAACCCAATTTGTCCTATTACTTAAAACCGTAGCTTGAGAGAAAAGACAAGATTAATACCTTTCTTAAAGGTATTTGCACATAAGTGAATGCAACAAATTCAACTGGAATTTGAACTTGGCTTTTCGATTTTTTTCATGCTGAGCTGGCATTCACTGCACCACAACGCACCTTGATCTAATTGCTATAACTTTAATCTTTACACAATGTAATCCAAACTCTGAAAAATAATTATTAAACTAAAAAGTATTTAGAATTATGAAACTAAAGCTGAAGAAGGTCATTGTAAGAAATTTTATTAGTGAAATTTAAAGACAAACACTAACCAAAAATATAATTTGGGGATGCTTTTTCATGTCTGCTTCAGTCACAATATGTGTCTTACATTTTTAATAGAATATATGTTGATTAATTGTATTTCAGGCACGAATTAAAGAGAAAATTCAGTATACTGATCTTGAAAATGAAAAGAATTCTGCTGCTACCTCATTAAGATTAACAAAGATGGAACGTTATCTGCATGGGCCAACTCCCGTATCTGCTTCACTTTACTCAACAGGGGATGACATTGTGCAGGCAGCTCAAATTGTTCATCAAAAAATACCACAGTGGGTCCCAAGTTTACCTCGGGTGGGTCAGTTTTACCTTTCCTTGAAATTGGTCAAATCAATAACTTCAATTGAAGTTTAGACTAAAAGTATTTTACATGAGTCAAAACCTTATATCATGTGTGTTAATATTTGCAATTCCATATTACTTTGTTATTTTGAATATTTTTTATTAAATATCTCAACACTTATGAAAAAGGTTTCTTGTCATCATATAGTTTGAGCTTTCTAGAATTTTACTTGTCAAAAATATCACTTTCACTTATTTTTCACAAATATATTATTGCTACATAATTAATATTATTTTTCTTTTAGATTTGTAAGTAATTTTGAATTCCAGTATCACAAAAACTTTTTCCTAAAAGCTAATCTACAATCTAAGTCATTTGTTATATATATATATATAGCTCAAAACTTTCAGCCAGATTATAAAAGTTGGGTTATCTTGTATATATAAGAAAACAATACTTTTCATTTTTTCCATTTATTTGGATTAGGAAATCCATTTCTTTTTTCCCCAATTTCAGGTTTTGTTAGTCTCTATATCATTTATGTAATATTTTATTTCACTTGTTTACAATTAGTCAGTTCTGCCTTGAATTATGATTGCTAACCACCTTTTTACAGGTTCTTCCTGTTCATATTGCTCTCAGTGTCCTTGGAGAGCTTTCACCAGGAGGCAGCTTGATGCAGAGAACCTCTCAGCAAGACCTTCAACGTAAGTTTCAGTTCAACTTAAAAATACCACATTTCTTATCTACTTTAGTTTTCTCTCTATTCTGCTGAAAAATTTTGTTTTTGACTATTCTCTATTTGTTATGAACATTTACTTCACATTTAAGGAATAGCTGTCTATATAAGATGAGTGTTTAAAAATAGTCTTACTGGTTAAGAGATTGTTTATCTACACAATAGTTACTATTTAACAAGTGTGCAGGTTATAAATTGTCAGGTGTAAAATTTGAAAGATTATGTAAATTAAAATAGTTCAATATTTAAAAACAATTGATTAATAAGATATAAATTATTACTATAAGTTTGTAAGACTGAAATATTTTTTTGGTCAGAAAATTGAAGTTATAGCTTCGTGTGCTTGGGCAGCAATCTCCCTTTTATACATTCAGATAAATGTAAAAATAAAATCACCTTTGATAATGGCCAAAATAGCCAAAAGTGCTCAGACATGCAGAACATCTGAGCAATTTCCATATAGTTTATATCCAGGAAAAAAAAAAAAGTAAAAACTTAACTTTGTCAGTAGTTTTTAGTAAAACTTTATATAATGTTTCTCTATTCAAAGCTTGTTTTTAGATGTTCCTGTAAAGAATCTGACAAAATAGATTAGTATTTCATTTTTACATATTTGTACATTTACTGGTATTTTAATTTAATATAAGTATATATCGTGTATATATATATATATATATATATATATATATATATAATCTTCCTGGATTTATAAAGTAAATCTTTAGTTGTAAATTTTCATAACAGAAATCAATGTTGATCCTAAATGAATTTGATTGAAAAATTTTTGGAAAACAATTGTCAGTTTAACTAAATTAGTTTACAGTAATCTTATAACCAGTTTTTTTTTTTTTTTCACTATTCTATTTATGAAAAAGTAAAATTTACACATTTGAAATTTAATTATATTGTATGGAAATGAGATCCTGGGGATGACATTATACTTACCAACATGTTTGACAATAGAACATGTTAACTATAGTTTGAGATATATACTTTCAGTCCAGAATCAGCAAAGATTTTTTTTTTTTTAAATAAATGTAAACATCCTTATTTTATAATTTCAGAAATAATTCCACTGCACACACAAGAAGAATTGAGACAGACTTACAGTGCTCTGTGTGAATTACTGAGACATTATTGGTCTTGTTTTCCTACATCTTCTAAATTTTTGGAAGAAAAGGTAATATAACCTAAATATTACTTTTTTTATGTGTGTGCTGCAGCCATTATTTTACCTACTTAAAAATAACTTGGTGTTAATGATTTTCTAAAACTTCATTTTATGAATAGAAAGAGAAATTATCATTGTAATGTTGTTATGCAGTTTTTAACCAACTAGCAAATAGCTTCATTCTATTAAAGGTTTTTGTAGTCAATGCATAACAAAATCAAACTGAGAAACACCGTTGTAAACGAGTTCGGGTGGCTTGCTGAAAGAAATGCGTCTACTTACCCGTCGATGAACTGTTGTGAAAAAGAGAAACTTGTTTGTCTGGCAACTATTTGTTTTATGTTGAAGTCTCGTTATTTCTAAAGAGCGGGTGAGTTGGGAAAGATAAGAGAAGCTACCTGTGAGTGACTTGCTCAGTGTACTGTTAACAGCAAACGTTGAAAGTACTGAAGAATTTTGTGGAAACGGTGTTTTGGACAAAAATGTACCCTGTGAAAGTTAAAACCTTTGTTTTTGTGTCTACAATTCTTTTTTCTATTTTTCTTTAGTACACGTTTGAAAATTTAAATAATTGAACATTATAATATTTATAATTCGATTTAATTGTCTAGAAATTTGTAATTGTAAGTAACATTGAAATAGTACTGGGACTTCAACTCATCTAACTAAATTGGCGTTTCAATAACAAATCATCTCTTATATATATTCTAACATGGGATCTATTGAAACTTATCCCTTCAAATAATCCTAGTTGAATACTCTTCTATTGTTCAGTATTTAAAGTAGTTACATTTTGTTTCAAAATTATTTTCAATGATTTTTTTTTCCTTAAGTTTCATTAAACCTTTGAAAAAAATGTGATTATTTATATTTAGATTGTTACGACTATTGTCTTTCTCTTTATTGCCATGTCTACGGCATTTTGGCCTTTGTATGCTTCAGCCTTCTTCAGTTGCTAGGAATTTGATCCAAACCCTTTATTTCAATCATTGGGGTATATCATTCTCAGTCCATGTGAAATGCTACTTCCGGCAGCAATGTAGTTATCTCCCTTTTAACTTAATTCTAAATTCTAAATATATATATGTTCATCACTGCTGTAGCCTGGTATTGAACTCAACTCTTTGGAATGAGAATGATATACCCCAGTGATCGAAATAAAAATTTCGGTTCAAAATTCCTCGCACCTGAAGAAGGTTGAAGCATACAATGGCTGAAACATTGTAAACCTGGCAATAAAAATGAGAATAATCCAAACAATGTAAATACTACCTCATCTCAGAAATATAGACAAATAATAATTATTTATTTATCAAGGTTGTGAAGATGAAAGCTACTCTGGAGAGATTCCATGTCAATAAATTGAATCCATTCAAAGAACAGCTTCTTAACCAACATTATTCAGTGAATGTAAGTATATATCTTTCAATTGTAAACATTCTGATAAATTCTAGTAAAATTATACTCTTGTTATAGCTAATCATAGTGAAATTGATCTCATTTTTCTATAAAATTAATTTGAATTATTTGTATATTTAAGTATACTCATGAAAGGTATACATTTTGAGCAAATTTTATATTCTGCTTAATTTGACTTTGCTTTTGAACAATTTATTTCATAACTGAACATTCTGGCTTTATTAAATGTACCTAAAAAAGTAAATAATTACATTGAATTTAAATGAATACTTAATTTAGGAAAATATGAAAAAAAAAAAAAAAAAAATTTGGAATCAACTTTAAAAAAGAAAATGATAAAAAGCAAAGCACTAATTTTCTAACAGCTTGAATTTTGGGTGACACAAACTATACTAATTAAATACTTTCTCCATCAAGCTAGTTTCAATTTTCTTGAATAGTAATTGAAATATCAGAATGAACACATGGATTCTTTTTCTCTGCCCATAATCATAAATTTTTAATCATCTAACACTTTGCTCTGGAGCAAGATGCAAAATTGACTTCATCACCAAAACTTGTTTTCTGTTAATGTTATGAAATGTCCTAAATTATATGTATCAGTGCATTGACTATTGAGGTCATGATGGCCATCAGTCACTTTTGTCTCTTACCTGATATGCAATTCCATAATGGAAATGAGTGGGTCAATTTGCTTTTCTTTAAGCAGTCATTTTAATATTTCATATGAATAGTACCAAAGCTCCAGCAGATTTGTAATCCATCATTGAATATCACTTTTAGCCACTCCTTCATTTGGACTGTAACCTTGTTTTGTTATTCAGCTTTTCTCTATGTAAATCCTGTTTCTTCTCATTTGTTTTGTGCCTTTTTTCTCTCTCCTGATACTTTAACATTTTTTTTTTTTTTAAATATTTTCCATGGTCTACTTGTATGTTTTCATTTATACTTTGACCAAAGTTTAGAAACTTTGCCATGTTGTTTGTTGGATTTCATTCAAGAGTTTTATAATACTTTTCCATTGCTTGCTGCAACAGCTCTCTTGCTGTAATCTTGTTTCCTTTCAATCTAAATCCAACAGCTCCTAACTGCACAATAATTTGCATATTTAGATTTGTGCATGTTATTTTTAAGAAATGCAAATTACAAAGTGATTACATAATATTTCCCTCTACTTTATCAGGAAAAAAATGCCATTACTTTAAAATCATATGAACTAATTTTGCTTAAAGTTTGTATGTTCTGCTATTAGATATTTGTAATTTGTTTACTGGGAAGTTAGGGATGTTCAATGTTTCTATATTTGCCGGGAGTCTTAGAATTGAATTTTATTTTAATGGACACTTTAGCAGTACTTTGTGACTATTGAAGTCCATAAAAGAGTATATCTTTTAACTTACTTGCTACTTCACATGGCATACTGAGAGTTGGAGACCAGTGACAAAATTTGCCAATGATCTTTCCTGTTTTCTCGATCTCTTACCAAGACTACAACACACCAGCATTCTCTTTATCTAGTCTCTGTCCTCAGTCCCCACCTCTCTAGTATGTGGATGCAAATGTTCTGGATTGTCATTCTATTGCAATTTTTGCTTTATGATCACAGCCAACTGCTTATCTGTTCCCACTTCTTCTTCCACTTATTTGTTAGCATTTCAAATGTGATGCAAAAACAGAACTAAATTTATTTTTTTTCTCTTTTTCCCCCTCTTCAGCTCACTGGGCACATGGAGGAAATGTTGAGTGCTGCCTACAACAAGTTTGATTTGTGGCAGGCAAAACGTCAAGTGAAAAGATGAAGACTCCTCTGGTCTCCTCTTTGATTCTGTATCCCTTGTGCAACAGAGCACTGGTGTCTGAAGTGGAGCTACTGAGCCACAAACCATTCCTCCTTCAAATCACTGTTGCCAGATCCTGCCACCATGTTGTGATGTCAGAAGAGAGAAATTTTAGTTGCAATCACCATTGCAAGAATTACTTTCAGAGTGTCCTTTTGAAAACTCCCTCTGAAAGGAACTCTCCGCAAGTTCTCTTTTTGTCTCTAGCTCAGCCTGAAACCATTCAGATGGTTTCATTAGAAAATATTAGATTAAACAAAACTTCTATAATGACATTGGCCTTTTTATTATTATTTTTAATTTGATGTATTGAAGATTTTCAGGTGTTTTTGTAAAACTTAAAAACAAACCTAAATTCAGCTGTGTGTATATATATATATATATATAATTTTTTTTTCCCCCCAAGAAAAACAAAGATTATTTTCAATTACCCTAAGCGGGCAAGTTATATAGATTGTGAAATAAAATGTTGACTTTATCATACCTGTACATTTGTTGAATTTGGTAATTTGACATGTTTATATTAAATGTAGATCAATAACAATTAGTATTTTGATAAAAATAAAATTGCTATCCATTATAAACAAAACATGCTAATTTGAATATTTGATAATGTTATTTAGGATAAACACAAATCTCTATTTGATTATGGATTTTCCTAGGGGTGAGGAAAAAAGGCATAAAGATTTAGCCCATGTCACCATTAACCATGTTAATGTTAAAGGACTAACTGCTTTACCATGTAATTAATTAAAAGTGACTATTATTGATGCTTGGGTTTCATTGTGATTCTTCACAACTTCCATCTGAGTGAGTTGCCTAATATAGAGAGTTATTCACTCTCCTACGTCCTATTAGGAAAGGCATAAATCCATTCATCTAACTATATTACTGCTAACTAAATACAAACAACCTTGACAAGAAGTTAAATTCTGTTGGTCTTCTTTTTGTAACCTTAATTTATATCTCCATTTGGAGAGATGAGTATTGATAAGCACAAAATTTGTTTGG
The DNA here is from genome assembly GCA_037127315.1 of Ascarosepion bandense. NCBI lineage: Eukaryota > Metazoa > Mollusca > Cephalopoda > Sepiida > Sepiidae > Ascarosepion > Ascarosepion bandense. The sequence goes on along the minus strand of JBBBDQ010000212.1, from coordinate 2,410,424 downwards.
TGAGGTGAAAAATAAATTGATCTAAACTAGGTACCTCCATTACATAACAAAAAATCCAGCATAGTATGATTTTAAAAAGGTTCAAAACTTAATAAAACGAACTTTTTCTATCAGAATGTTTATAATATTATGAAGAGGAAAGACCAAAGTAAATTTTATTTATTTTATAAAATTTTTTAATCCCTTTTAACATGTTCGAAATTTTGGCAGAAAATTTTATTTTGATTTGGCGTTAGCGTGGTCAAAAATGTTACGACTATTTTACAATTGATTACATAAGTCACTTTTCCAGTGACAAACACATTAATTTGAAAATTCTCGCAAAAATAAAATATTTGTCGGATTTTAATGAAACTTTCAGTGCTCATTCACAAATGAATAAAATTATTTTTGAAATTATTACTTTTTTAAAATGTTGATGAAAAAAAAATTTTTTTTAACTGTTACCACCCTTCACGTAAATTCATGAAATTTTAATTTTCTGCTATTTATTTTTTTATTAGTGAAATGCAGAATTCTTCGGGAAATATAAATCATGTATTTTTTTTTTTTGTATTAAATTATGATTCACTATACGAAAATCTGCTCCAAAGAGAAATATAAAAAAATGCAATAGAACTTTGATATAATTTAAATTGCTGGAATAAATAAAAATTAAGGACATTATAGTCTGAAGAAAAAAATTTTTTTCGATTACTAATAAAATTTTAAAAGAATGTTTTCATTTTTTTTTTAAATTATAATTCATAAAATTTTTAAAATCTTTTAAAGAACTGTATCATGTTTTTTTTTATTAGTTAAGAATTGATGATTATACTGCCTCTCAAAGAAAAAAAAAATTTGTGCAAATATGTTCAAATTTATAAAGTATGGTGTTCCATATGGGTTAAATTGATTTTATAAGTTAACAAGCGTTCTGGGTTGTTCCTCCTTACGATATTTTATTCTGTTTCTAAAATTTAACAGCCTGTTTTGCAAGTAATTCCTTCAACATTTAAAGTATTTTTTTTTCAATTCCTCAATTTTTAAATTAATTCTGACTGTAGGTGCATTAACTAATTTATGATAATTAAAAGAAAATATGAAAAAAATTTATATAACTGCTAAAATTGTTAAATTTTTAATTTTACTATTTAGTTAAACAAAAAAAATTTTTTTAGCACAATTGGTTGCCATACATTGCGTCCTTGTCAACATCTCTTATCAGTTATGTCATCTGTTCCATGACTGACATAAAAACAGGGCTACCGTAATTAATTTTTTTTTTTATTGCAAATTTCTGACAGTAAGCGATTATTGATTGAAAACAGATAAAGGTAAGTTTTAATATTAAAATTTGACTTAAAATATACCGCACTGGCACGTTATTTAGTTTTGCAAGATTTTTAAAAACAAAAATTTGGTTACTGTTTACATAATGTGTCAATCAATCAAAAATGGCGGTATATTTAAAAAAAAAAAAAAAAAAAAAGTAAAATTTTAGATTTCAATCAATATAATTTCAGTTAAAAAATACACCAGTATGTTTTGCTTACTAGAATTATTAAATTTAATCTCTTTGGTTTCAATTAAAGCTAATTTTAAAGCTTGAAGGTAACTTAACTTATTTTTAAAATTTAAATTTAAATTTAGGCATCGAAAATTAGTGGAGGTACCTAAAAACTCATTTACAATCAAATATGTATTAAATCCTACAAATTCAGAAGGTTGCTTTAAAAATCTTATTTTAAAAAAAAAAAAAAAAAGTAATTTCCAAGTTCAAAGAAAGGACATCTGTAAGTTTACTTATCAAGCTAAAAAAAATTGATAAATGACATAAAAATGGAACAGGTGGACATATTTACATACAGATCAAGTAAAACTAAAAGAAATTATATATCCAGATAGCTGAGCCAATAGATCATAAATTCTGAAATACCTACAAATAACACTTAAGTGTAAAATCAGCAAGTATAACTTTCAGTGATGCTTTATCTCGTCTTACACCTGTATACATCAATTATCAACTCATTTTATCAGCTGAATTTGAACTAACCACTGTTCTTACATGTATTTGTTTATCATGAAAACAAATCTAAGTAAAAATGTTTTGTTTTAAATCAATCTAAAGTTTTTCTAGTTTTAGCCTAGAGAAAAATAAGTGATAATCAACACTCAACACTAAGTCTACAAAACTAGACCATAATTTTTTGTAACATAAAGGGTTGGCTCTCTTATAATCTCTTTCATTCATTTCCGAGCAGTGTTCGTACAGCTTCCATGAAAGTAGGTCGTTGAAGAAGCATTCTAATAAAGAAAAATATTTGACATGAAAAAGTCTTTAAAAAGAAAAAATGTATACCACCCCAATTTAAACTAAATGTGAGTTTATATTTTTCGTTTTTTTTTTTTTTTAATTTGGCATTAAAATTTGAGTAAATATTAGATTATATTAAAGTGTGAATTCTGCAAAATCTCCATTCTTAAAGAGATAACAAACTATACAACATTGTCTGTTATGAGTTTTATGATCAGTCAACAAAATTTGTTCCTCAAAACAAAACTGACTACAAATATAACGGACTTGTTTGGCTGCCATTTATTGAAAGTCTTTTTATACACATGTATAACATATGTAAGTAGGATAATTATTGGCATCACCAAAAATTTGAAAAAAAAATAAATGGAAAAAAAATAAGCAATACCATACAATGATATGACAGTTTGTAATGTATCATATTTACAGTATGTGAAAAAGGAATCCTTTTTTTTATTATCACCTTGAAAAACCTTTTAAAAAAATACCCAAAACCAGTTGACGTGCACAATAGGAATAAAGTGGGGTAGGGGGGGGTCCTGATAATTACTGCAATTAGAGGGAGTGGAGGGGGAACAAACTATCTGGTTTATATGGTGGAATGGCTAATTGCATGTCATGAAGCATTATTTAATTAGATTATGGTTCTGGAGTCAATGAATGAGGAAATATTTTTCAAGATAGTTCAAACTATTTTTCATTCTAATAAAGAATTATTTGGAAATATTTTGATTGGCAATAATCTCAGGCAGTGACATGTAAAGAAGAAAATTAAAAAATACCTTATCTATCTCCTCATTAACAATATTGCAATTGGATTTTAGGCCAACGTGTTGTAACCTGAGATTGAAATTAGAAGCAATATTTTAAACCCTTTCCTGTATTGGCATGTTAGTTATTTATGCATCAATACTTGAACAAGATCAGAAAATATTGACAACTTTATTTAGAATGAAAATGTAGAATAAATAATCCTAAACAATGACTGCTTCCTGCTTTGATTCTCCTGCCAATGCAGAGAGAAAGAAGAATCATTTTTATCTTCAAGTGAACAAAAGAAAAAGGATTCCTACAATGGAAAAAAAAATAAAATAAATCTATACATTTAAAAAAAAAAAAACAAAACAAAAAAAAACATCTTTTTCTTTGCTTAATACAGGTACCTAAGACATACAGCACAACAAATAGTTAAGAATTTTTCTCATTGAAAGTCAAAGCAATTTACTATGCAAAGAAAATGGTGTATAAAAATTTACAGCATTTCAGATTTCAACTAAGATTTCATCCCGAAATGACTCGGAAGAAAAACACACTGGGGAAAAATTTATATGTATAGATATATATAAAAAAAAAAATGAAAAACTACAAATTTTTTTTATCCCCAACAAATATTCACAATATTACAAATTCTATGTTTTGCTTTCATCAATTTCCTTGCAAAACACAAACTGATTTTTTTGTTTTTTTGTTAAATTAGCTTAGTTTTCATGCCTAAGAAAGAAAAAAAAATTCTTTGGTACTTATATATATATATATATATATATATAAGTCATTAAATGCTTTTTGTTTGGAATTTATCCACATGGCAATCAACATCATCATAAATAATTGCTGTCAGTGTTAGAATTAATGCAAAATCATAGAAAGATTGATATATGGCTTGTATACAAAGAGTCAATCAACCACAATTTCATGTTCCCTTTCTTACACACAAAAATTGTCTGCAATTGTTCAAGAATAGGATTAAAATGGAAAACAAATGAACAGAGTTCATGTGAGCAACAACTACCAATTTTATCAGTTTTTCTCCAATACATCATGTTCCTTACCATTTATTTTTAAGGATACACCTTTACATACATATATAAATGTATGTGCACTTAATATAATGGGCAACTAATTTTCAATCACACCTATCTGCTAAGGAAGTTAGCCAATCCTTGTTGCAGACTTTTGCTCAGGCACATTTCTGTTTGTTCCACACCCACAGAGCCCACTTGTGGTTTATACTGCATCTCTTCTGGGCAGACCTTAGTTACAGTTTCTGGGAGAGAGTATCATCTGGTGTCAAACTGTTTGAATAAGGTCTGTTCGCTCAAGACTCTTGGTCACAATGACTTTGTGCTAGCACAACCATCTTTTCAGGCACTTTCCAAAAGTGCCACATACAGGGATCATCTCCACAGACCATTAACATCAGAAGTTGTCTTGCTGATAAATTGGCCATGTTGAGATTCAAACTTGGGTCTAGGGTTGGAAAGTGAACATTTTAACCACTCAGTCATGCACACACACACACACACACACACACACACACATAACATACATAATCAGTTTATAATTAAGCAAGTATCACTCTTCACTTTCAAGCTGAATAAAAGTTTGTAAAAATAAAATGAACATGGCTGTTAAAAAAAAAATTAGTGGTGAAAGCATTTTCATCTTTCCTTCAGGCTATGTCATGTGATCAAAATGACAATTTTTCACTTTAGCCTCTGTTGGAATTGCTCCAACTTCAAATTATGTTTGTCAGGTATTTTCAGTAAAAAAACCTTAAAAGGCAAAGTCAAAACATCTTAATCTTGTTTGATTTGATTTGGTTTCATTCTTTACAAATGAAACAAGATGGAAATAACTAAAAATAATGAGATTAATTTTGTTTTTACTCTTTCTACAGAGAACAATATTAAACTATTTTTAAATGAATAACTTGTTCAAAGAATTCAGAAAACTGTTTTAGGCCTGTTTATAATAAAGTTATAATGCTTTTATGAGTTTCATCAAGTGATAGGCTATTTCCTTTTTTCAGATATATGCCACTGTCAATATAAAGTAATAATGAAATGACATCCATGATGAGCAGACATCTGAAATAGAAATATACAAAGACATTTTTTTTTAATTTTTTTTTTTGTTTTAAATATAAAACTGATAAAATATTAGTTCTAAAACTGTTGAGGTATCAGAATGAAATGTTAATGAATGAACTCAGGCCACTTGGTATGAAATTTAAAACAAAAAAAAAAATTCACCATTCTGTTAATGACAGAATAAGAGTTTTCCATAAATTTGTTCAAGAAAAAAAGGGCAACTAAAAAATTCTGCAAAACTTTGTTAATTAAGCATAACATGGAACTAAAAAAAAAATAAACAAGAAAGTGTGGTTGATTTTATTATTTTGATGTTTATTCACATTATTCTAAGACTATAGACCAGAAGCAACTCCTCTCTTCAATTAGTAGTCAATCAAATTTTAAAAACCAAGACATGACTGATATTTTGGAACCCAGAGTGAAGAGAGCAAGTAAACAATTTTTCTAGTTCTAGCAGCTATCTACATACATTCCTGTTTATTTATGCATTATAATTCTACCAACAAATTCTTTGGATTCTTTAAAAATTCATTTAATTATATTTTATTAGTGACACTCCTACTAGCAAGAGAATTTTTTTTTTTATGCCTATAATAATATCTTCAGGATGATGTGAAGACATCAAAACATTAAAACCAACCACGTTCTGTTAATTCAATATAGATTACCTACAATCATGTTTTCCAATATTACTTTCATGCTTTAAAATATTCAACATCTAAATGATTCAGTTGTTTGGACAATGCTAATCTTTAAGTAAAATTTCATTAATTTTTGTTCATGTTTTGGGATATCTTATCAATAGACAAACAGCAGTGAAAAGAAACTTATTCAATTTCTAAGTTTAGAAGCGAGGAGGAAAAAAATAATCAATATTGAACAAACACATTTTATAAACAATGACCAAATAATAAAAATCACATTAAAAATTTAAATATGAAAATATAAAAAATGCAGATAAAAAAAAAATTAAAAAATATATATATATATATATATATATATATATATATATATTTTCAAATAGTGTAAAAGAACAATGAGTAACATTAATTAAAATACAAAAAATGGAGTAATGGAGATCCACATAATTGCATAATCAATAAAATTACTTGAGACTAATAAAACAGATTTGAGTTAAATGAAGATAAATTGTTTTGGATTTGAAATAAACATTAGTAAATTCTTTGAAAATGACTAAGGTTAAAAGATCAAACATTAAAAAAAATTACACTGGAAAATGATACTTAAAATATGACAATATCATTCTGTAACATTTTTCAAAACACCCACTTTACAAAAATGTAAAAATAGAACTTCTTAAAAGATTAAATATTTAAACCCCATCTATGACTATAAATGCTGATTTCTAAATCTTTTTGGTACAAATTATTTTATATTCAATATGAATGTATTAGATATCTTGTTTGAATTTGATATAGCATGTGATAATGGGACATTAGACATGGGAAGTGTTATCAATAAACAATATCTTAAAAACTAATCAGAAAAAAAAAAAAAAAGCTAAGCTGCTCCAGCATCTATCACAAGATTTCTTTTTCACTCATCTAGATAAGTCATCCATTCTAAACAACAATGTTGACTAACATAAAAAAAATATTAGATTAAAAAAATGCAAAAAATAGCTTTATTTACCAGAACATTATTTTACATCATATGTAATGAACAATTATTGCATGCTATTTGAAGGACTTAAAAAGATAAAAAAAAATCTCTGCCAAAATATACATTAAAAAAAAAAAATTAATATATATAGGTGTGTGACAAACATGTTACAAAACAAATTTGTATAAATCTAAAATAGGAAGGAAAAACTCAAACTAAATTAAATAAAAATTGAGCATTTCAAGTTTATACAAATCTACAAAGCATCCCTACAATATAATTAAATGATCTATACAAGAAAAGGCAGTTTTAAATGATTTTATGTACAAATAAACTTCAGAAAAGAAAAATAATGAAGCAGATAGTTACCTCTAGTATGAGCCTTCCAAACAAAAATAAATTTAAAATTCATAATCATCAAAACAATTATTTCCTTTAAATAAGAACCTTTCATCTGTATATAATGATTTAAAAAAAAAAAAAAGTACTTTACAAAAGTAAAAAGTTAGCTATCATACTTGATATAACCCTGTATTATCCATTTCTATTAATTTTAAACAGCTCCATATGTTCTTTAAAAATTAAAGAAAAAACATTAAATCTAAATTTACATTAGGGAAAGAAAATTTACCAAAAGCTAATTTGTTTATTTTTAAAAATCTTTTATACACCAAATGAATTTCCAGCAACCAAAGACTTAATGATTTTGTTATGGAACCAGTTTACTGAATGGGAGAGAGAGAGAGAAAAAAAAGACAAGTCATCACAGCAAAGATGAAAGATATCAGAACTTACTTAAAACAGTATGTATCTGATTCTTTTAAAGATTTCCCCAAATCATGTCTACATATTCAATGCAGACAGTATGCAATGAATCTAAAAGGAAAGAAAATATAAAAAAATTTAAAGCAAAAAAAATAAAAATAAAATATTAATAAAGTAAAATGTGCCTACTTCATTTATAACAATAAATTCACAAAACTATTCTAAAAAATGTGAAAGTGCAGTCGTAAAAATTTTTAAAAAAATTAAAATATAAGCAAACTCACTTCCAGTTTTAATCAATCCTTCAAAGAAAATTAATATTTCATGATCAAAGCTAAAAGTATAAGAAAATAATATATATATATATATATATATATATATATATATAACTAAAAGAAAGCATTTCAAATAGAAGTAAAGAAATTATTGATTCCATGCCATAATTTGAATACAAATCAGAGCATATTCTTTTAATTTAAAACTAAGAGAAAATCTCATGTAACCAAAGGAATCACTATCAAGAATTTGGAATTATATAAATACATTTAAAATATTCAGTGATCTAACATGAAATTTACTTTTTAATCATAATCTCAATATCTACACTACAACCTCTAATGAAAAGACTTGTTAAAACGTTTTATTAAGAATTCTTTTCACATATTCAAGTTCTTGAAAGTATGATTGAAAATTAAGCTACACCCAACTTCCTTAAAAAAAAAAAAAAAAAAAAAAAGGATATTTTTGTTATACAATTAAAATTACAGGGTCTATATTATATTTTTCTTCTATTTTAATCTTTACTTTTTTTTAAATCTATCTGCAAATGAAATCTAAATCACAAAATTACTCAACAAAACCTATTTCCCTGCCAAGTAATCTGTCAATACAGTCTAAAAGAGACACTAAAAACATCCCTAAATATAAGATTTTCATCTTACAAATATTTAAATTTTACTTCCTCACAAAGAATAATCATTTATATTTTCAATGGCAGTAAATATGTAAGTAACTGATTCTTATTTAAAATATCTACCATGATCATATCTTTATTTAAAAAAAATTTTTTTTTACTATAATTTCTCAAATTAGCTGAAAAAGTGATAGAAGCCAAAATTAAAAAATTGCATTATTTCTATAAGTAAAAACTAGGTATATACAATTAAATAATATAAAGTAAATTTGTATTATTTGGTCTCACTGAATATTACAAGAGTAGATTATTATCTTTGATAATGCTAAAAGTTTTAATGCTTTTTTTAATTTGTTTTTTTTTACTTGAATCTATTTTTTTTCTTGAAAGAATGAAGGGAACACCTGAGATACACTAAAATACACAAGATACAAAAAAATTTTAAGCAATTAAACAATAGGAGTAATAAAATACCTTGATTTAAAGATTATTAACAAATAAGAAGCAAGAAATACTTTCATTAATAGAATCAATATACTAATGTCTATTTTTTTCTTCAATTTCCAATAATTATATAAATATGAGTAAGGTTTTGAATAACTTTATTTTTTTTAATGTACAGTTATACATCAAATATAAATAATGGCCAAATAAATTAAACACCGGTGGGATTTGAACCCATGATGAAATCATGTTCAGTTTTATTAAGTCTCCAAACTCATGAGCATGGCATCCTGGGAATTCAAATTAATTTTTTGCTTTTTATTTACATTTGGACACTGACAATTAATGATCAAGAAATCTATCAATGTTTGCATTTATTTTGAAAACACTGAATGCTGGATTATATTGTACTTTATTCAGCAATTAACTTTTGCCTTATATACAACCAGTCAGATGTCATAAATAAAGAAGAGTAAACATATAATGCCACCAGCAGGATCCAAATCTTTAAGTGTAAATAAAAGATCAAGACAAAAAAAAAATATAACATTGTTATTTTTTTTCCTTAATCTTATAAAACACTATGACCATACATACATATACAATGAAGGAAGAGAAATACAATTTTATTAAAATTTAAGAAAAACTTACTGTTTACATAATCATGTAATTTGCATTCTTAATGTAATATGTTCTGTAGCAATATATATTAATCTTAACATCAAATAGGATAAAAAATTACAAGACTTTCTGATATTGTTATGGCACTGACATAAAATCAGTACTAATATTTAGTTTTTTCAAAAACTATACATATCATAAAATGGTATACATTAAGAAATAGGCAGAATATTAAAAGTTCATATGAAACAGTAAATAGATTTAATAGAATTATTATTATTTAACAATTTGATCAATTCCTTCATGTGTATCTATATAAAATGATTGTTTGAATCCACAGTCAGATTTGGGTAATACAGTCCCCATTAACCATATTAATGTCATATTTAAATCCAACCTTTAAATATGCAGTGGCTACTTGATTCAATCAAGCTGAACTGAAATAATTCTATTTGTACATTTTGTAACATCAAAAGTTATTTTAAATTATTTTGTTAATCTCCTAACATTTGCAAAAAAAAATCTTTCAAATACAAATTGGGAAGCTTTTCTTATTTTATATTTGTATTCTAAGTTAATTATACAAATTCAAGATTAATGTTTCTTTGCTTGATGTTTAAATATACAAATTTGGCACAATAGAAATAGAATCTTTTAGATACAACTTGATTGTTTCAATATATGCATCTTTACCAGGATTTGTAAATTTGTCAGCAAATAAATTTTATTTTCAATTTTTTATAACATCACTTGATCAAAAGTTTTTACTTAGTATTATTTGTATTGCAGTTAATACTTTAAAAATTAAATTATACATTTATAGATAATATATAAGTAATCAGGATTTGGTCCATTTTTCACTTATACAATAAAATGAGAACAGAGAAAAATATGAATATATAAAAATCTCCTGAGATCAAATACAAATATATTTCAATTTCCTTAAAAGGCTACAAACTATATGTAAAGGTTCATAAATAGATAAATGAATAATAGCAATAATAAATCAGTTTTCAGATTTATTATCTTAATATTCTCAGCACAATCATGATACATCTTCCAATAATCTTTACAGATCATTATTATTATTATATTAGATTATTATTATTTTTTTATGATTTTTTTCCATCAGCATATCAAGATTGTGAAATTGTATACTTTGGGGGTTACTACAAATCCACATCAATAATTACTTTTTCTTGCAGTGCATTTCACAGATGTTGTATATGCTAGTGAGATTTAGCTGTCATTATGTCCCCACCCCACAACTTAAGCTTGCACCTTTATTCTATGACAAAGAAAAAAAAATAAAATGAAAGTAAAAAAAAAAAAATTAAAAAAAAATACAAGTTTATTTTAAATTACAAGAAAATAAATTTCTAATTGATCTTTTTCTTTTAACAGATATGTTTATGTATAAGTTCCTGGAACTTAAAAACTCTCAATAAAAGTCATGATCTTAGGCATTTGATAATATAATCTCGAATTTTATAACCTACAATATCTACATAATGTTCAATATGATTAAACAAACACTTTCTTATTAATTTTTGATCAAGTGATGTGAATAATTTGATATTAGCAGACAAAATATTCTTAAACCCCCAGTTAAAAAAATTAATAATCCAAATCAATGAAAGAAAAAAAAAAAGAAAAAAAAAAGAAGGGAACAGAAGCAATATAAGATATGTATTTTCTAAATCAAATGAGTTAAAGTTTACAAACAATATCAGGTTGGCAATATTTTGTCTACCAATTTGGGTGCTAGAGATGCTTAATGATACCCATATTTAAAGGGGATGTTTTTTTTACTATTGTATCAATACATGATTCTTTAATTTTTTTTTTTAATATTTCCAAAAATATTATGAAATATCTTGGAAAAATGTTGTCCAATTTTATTAAATAATTACCAAGATGCTAGCTATTTGCAATCAAGAATCAAGGATATTTTCATTTACTAATATTGCTCTTGCTTCTAAAGCTTTCGGCTGTGACTTTTAGAATCATCTTATGTAGTAATAAAAAGCAAGATAGATAAAATGTGTGTATATTGGTGCATATAATATTAATCAGCTAAGTGACAAATTTTATATATATATATATATATATATATATATATATATTATATACACACACACACTTCACCTTTGCTGAAACTTTATAATCACTGGTTAACTCAAAGAAAATATTTGAATTTTAATATCTTACCATATAAAGTATCTTACTCCTTTTAGTAAAATTCATCAAAATTATCCATTAAAAAAAGAAAAGAAAATTAGAACAGTTTAGTAATTACAGAGGTTTCAAAGGAGATTAAAACTTCAGTAGAGTAAAAGAGTGAGAAAAATATTTTCCAAATTAAACAGGCTTGAGAATATCAAGTGCAAGAAAAAAAAAAGAAGAAAAAAGACAAATATACAAATGATATTAAAAGTAATAAAGCTGTTGAATAATATGTAGAGAAATAGCAAGCATTAGTTTAGTAAATCATCCCTTTTATTCTCTCATGCAAACATACATACACACTACACTATAAGTAGTCTTCCTCCTCCTTGAGGAGTTTTGATACAAAAAAATCAAATGATTTTTACAAAACTTGGTTCCAGAGTTAAAACATTCCAAGATTGATACACTGGTTTTGTAATGCCTGGGGTTTATGAATATTCATGATTTGTAAGAATTTCCTGGCTACAACAGGAGTGCCAATGTTAATGAAGAGGTGGAATGCAATTAGCATATTGAAATTTTATGATGATGAACATTACATCAACTTCTGTTTTTCTTTCTTTCTTTTTTTTTTTTTTTGGTGGTGGTAGAGAGGGGGTAAATTTATATTTTAAATATCCTAATTCTTTTTGTTTTTGTTACTGTTGTTTCCTGGAGGTCACAGGTGTAAAACAGCTCAGAGTCTGGAGATGCAACCTACAATTTTATACCAACCAAGCAATAACCAATCTAACTCCACTTGTTAAAATTGCTGACAATACCACCAATATAACAAAAATGAGTGAACAAGTTTGTGCAGGCAATGCAAATACTTGCAGTCTTCAGAAATTAAATCTAAAATCCTGTCAATAAAAAATATATTTATAAGCTTTTTCTTAAAACAAAATAACCTACAGAATAAAATGACAAATCATCTAGTGCTGAATATATACAACTCTCACCAAGAAAAACAAAATAAGGCTGATTGCAATATGAGGCTCTTGTGAATACAAGCACTTATTTGAGGCTAGTGTCTCCTCATTTTATCTGGTTTTTGAAAACCAACAAATGCATTGGTCAATACCGTGAAACAAAAACTTAAAGAAATTGTTAAAAATTATAATTTACTTTTTGTTTGAAACTACAATGTATATTTATTCAAGCCTTTAAAATACCCTTCATTTGATGTGTGATCCATGAATTTAAAAAAAAAAAAAAAAGCATTTCAGTCAGTTGTCTGGGCTAAGATAGTTTAGGCAACAAATCGTTTCATGACTACAATAATTTAAAAATAGTACTAAATTACTATTTTTTTTAAAATAATTGCTTTTCAGTTATAGCAAATTTATCAACACACTGATATGTATAGATATTAATTTCTTTTACATATTTGCATATAAAAGTACCACCTTAATTAAAATAGATAAAAATATTCATGAAAGAAAAGTCAAAACCAAAGTTATGTGCTTTTTGACCATATAAAAATACAAGTTATCTTATTTAACAGCCAAAGTGAAAACGAATAATTTCTGTACAACAGTATGACAAATGATTGCAAAACTAAACAGAAATTTGACAAGGATCTTCTTGCAGAAAAAAAGAAATAATTAGCTAGAACTGAAGTTTAGTTTTGTTTAGAGATGATAAGAAATACACATTGTATAACAAAAATATCTTCATAAAAAAATCTGCCTTTAATAATGCCTAATAATGACTAAAGATTGCAAATACAAGAACCAACATAAATCAATAAAAATATTTATTCACTTTTGATTGAATAGATTTTGCTAACATAATCAAATACTAAAATAAATCTATTATCTAAATGTAAATGATTTGAAGAATAGACGTTGGTAAATCACCTGTCTCCAAACTAGAACAAGAACATAAATAGTATATATTTTAAGCTAGAGAAAATTTGTTTGTGGTTTTAGCATTTAAAAGTACTGAGCACCAACCTAAATTAACCTTTCAACTATTCTGTAACTTCAAAACTATTTTTTTTATACAAAGGAACAATTATGTAAAATTCTTTTACATATCTTGATAAAAAATGTCAAATAAATTCCTCATTAATTCTTTAACTAATCCTCTCACTCATTATTTTAAAATGAATACTGTTATGAAATGAGAAAAAAAACCAACATTAAAGAATAATTTATTTTAGACACTGAAATGATGAACTTTCAAACTGTGGAGCAACAACTAGATCAAAAGTAAGATGGGATGTGCGCAAAAGGCAAAATTAGATTTATATTCATACAAATTCTCACATAGATGTGAAGTTATCTCACCAAATTTTGTGCAAGAATTTAGAAAATTGTACAAAACATAAATCTATACAAAAAATTACAGAAAATACTTAACAGACAATCACACAGCAGAGCTTTCCAAACTTGTTACATTGACAACTCATTATAAAAATAAACTTTTTTACAATACATTACTTAAGATTTGTTATCAAAGCCAAATATATAATTCAAAATGTATGCAAGAGAAATAACTCGATTAAAAATTCAGTTAATAATTAAAGAACAGATAAATAATTACAATAAAGTGTCATGACAACAGTTTGGGAAGCTCTAACACAGGCCATTTAATATTATGCCCTTGTTTAAATAAAATTATAAAAAATGCATAACTTTAGAATATTAATTGAAAAGTTGTGAAAGAAAGGAACATGAAAATCTCATTCCATAAATTAAAAGCAAATATTATTCAAATCTTTAAAACATCAACTTTCACTCCCATTTTGGCTTGTGTACTCTCTAGCATTATTCAGATGTGGGTAGCATTCAACAACAAAGCTGGGAATGCCAATTTGAATAACAACAATGGATCATCTCAAAAATTTAGACAATACTGATAAAATAACAAATAGAAGTTGGCAAAAACAAATACATGAAAGAAAATTAGAAATGTTATGCACTATGCATAAAATTTTAACAACACAACCAAACATAACTAGTTGAATATAATTTTCACACTGCTCTCCTCAAAATGAATTTCTATATGAAAATTTCTAAAATAAACATGCCAAAAGACACATTCATACATTAACTTACTGAGCCTCAGGAAAAAATTCAGGTACAAACTAAGCAAAACAATATATTAATTTATAGAGTATATTTATATTAAGAGAGTGAAATTGAAATTCAACAAGACATTTACTTTTCTTCAGATTAATTTTATTATTAGTATCAACTATGATCAAAACCTAACCTCTGATTTTTAATTAACAATGCACATACTTGTTTACAACATTATCATTATGTATTAATAAAGTATTTCTATCACTAAATTTTAAGAACTAGATAGTCTTGTAATTTTTATATTTTTCAATTTTACAAATGATAAATTTGAAATAAGGTGAAATAATGGCAGTGCATGTCAAGTTGAAAATAATATCCTTTTGCCAAATACATTTGTAAAGAAAAAAAAATCACCGGAAATAACTGTATTAACTTTCAAGAATATTTCTTTCTACTTTTTGAAATTTCTTTTCCTACAAGTTAAAAGCATTTACAATTAAAAAAAAAAACACTTATTAAATTATTTGTTCTTGAAAGTATTGAAACAGTTCACTCTATATCAAGGTGAAACACATCAATTAGATAAATTAAAGTAAAAGATTTACCATCAGGGCAGGTGAGGCTTTTTTTTCCACACTATAAAGATATTAACTACACAACTGCTGGTAATAGTAATTTCCTAAAATATGTGCTAAAATGGACTTAAAAAATTTTGAACTAGCAGATTATAAAATGCATTAGGTAACCGTGTAATTAATAGATCACCTAAAGCACAACTTGGTGACTCATGGAATTATTCTAATTTATGTAAACTCTCATTTCTAATTGACAAAATATTCATAACTGACCTATCAAGATAACCTCCTTGTTTTGCATGTCTAAATTTATCTAAACTTCACTATTAAAATGTATAAGATCACTGATGATAAGTGATAAATTTTGAATTTTTCTTCTGGATCAATTTCCTTTCCATTTCAATCTTTTATCATTGCTGTATCAGACTAACTCATGAACAAAACTAAAGGGACTGAGAATGATTAACGCTACTAATAATTTGATACTTTTTTTTCCTTCTTATTCTTAATTACTTTTATAGCATGCAATTACACCCATCCTCTGTGACAACTCAAAACAACTATGATACAAGACAGTTTTCTATATGCAAGTAAAAATAACCTTTATTTCTTCAACTTTTCTCGCTAATATAAATAGGAACTGTCATTAATAAAACACCTAAATATTGCAAAAATTCAACAACTTTCTACAAGTTCAGACCATCAAAGTTTCATAGTAAAATACTATATATAAAGCAGCACCACTGCACTCAAACTCCTATGGCCCGGTAACAGTGTAACATTGTTCACATAGCCTTCATTATTTGAATAAATAAAAAATATATTCACAATTGATTTTCCAGTGTTTTTTTTCTTTCTTGTATTAATTCTATAAGAGCAATATAATCATTCCTAAGTTAAAATAGAATTTTTTCTAAGGGGAAATCTATAAAAAAATATTGCAAACCTGTCAAAGTTGTGGCTAATTTATCTGCACAAGATGCTGGGCAGCTGACATAAATGAAACACAAGATTTAAGAATAGCATATCACAATGTTATTTGCATTGGCAGTAAAGGACATCGTATGGAGAGATTGAACAGATTTTTAGATGCAGACAAGAAAATAAAAATCATGTATGTGTGTTAAAAAAGTTTAAATACTTAACTTCTAACCCTAAGTAAATGTGTACATTGCCTACATTTTAATCACCCATGTATAGTATATAAAGGATTGCCAAATATTTTTAAGCATGTAATATTTTGTTGATGTAGCTGAAAAATTCAATGAATCTGAATTCATCTATTAAAGAATGATGAATGAATGAGATGGTTCAATATTCAAATAATTGTGTTAAGTTATCAAAAGCAATGCTCTGTGGTTTTCAAGAGAACTGGCAGCCATAGGTAACATCTCAAGTGTTACCCTCATCTTTAACCATGGCAAACTTCAGCTTCTGTGAGAAAGCAATACAATACAGCATCAGGCAATAGGAATGTTGCCACACTGCATGTAGCCTTGAACTGTTTCTCAGCCTTTGAAGAGGCATGGCAAATTGGTTTATTTTTTGACATGGATCTTTGTTAATAAAATTAATAAACATAACGAAATATAGAAAAAAAAAATTAGAACCAGGTCATACTAAACCGTACATTTTTATAAAATATTTGAAAATGTGATGGTGATTTTCAACTTTCTACATGCTATCACCCACCTCTTAGTATTACCAGAAAGTCATAGTCTTCTAATTAGAAACCAGGTCCAAATATATAAGAATAATCAATATGCTGCACAGTCCCCAAAATTAGTAATCTAAAGAAATAAGCAATAAAATGTGATGGTTTCCTATGATAAAAGTTTTTAAACCTGAAAGAAAGAGGGGAGAAATATTCTATTAGCCAAGTTAATGCTTTTGGCCACAATGTTGTCAAATTTCCATTAAATAAAAAAATAAAAAAACACAACAACAGTGACTGGTTGGCAAAAAGATAGAAAAAATATAATAAAAATATCTGAAGATGATAAGTCACTGACATGATCAGATGATGGTTCTCCAAACACTGCATTGCATGTAATTTGGTTGGTACTGGTTTATGTTTACACAGTAGCAAATGAGCATGGTGGTAGCATATCAGTTGCTGAATTCATATTGGCAATTATAACAGTACTCGTGGTGTTGGTTTTAAGGAAAATGTATTTTCCGTTGGTTGTGGTAATAGTAATCATAGGAAATATCTCCACTTTGTGAAGTTGTAGTACCAATGTTAAATCCTGTACTTTATTATCTTTCCTATTGTTTGATTCAGTCTTTTTTTTTTTTCTTTCTCCATCCTTTTTATGAATGTGCTTTGAAATGTTTGACACTTCATTAATAATACAGAAACAAATTTCAAAACAGCTAGCCAGGCTTTACTAGTTATCTTGAAGGTTTCTTAATTCGTTCTCCATTGGCTTTTAAGCTGCCTTTTTTCTTGCGTTCCATGTATCGGCGTGTCTTGCACATTTTGTCTACATAGGCCTCAATTAATGCTTTGATCTTGGCAGGGTTAATGTTTCCACTCTTGCTGTGGCAGATCTTTATAGATATATGAAAAAAAAAAAAAAGCAGAGAAAGAAATTTAGTCATTTAGAGATCACAATATGAAAGGATTTGGGGAAAAAATCAGAATATTGCATAAAACAAAATGCTGATAGGTTCTTAAAAAATAAAGATTTTACCACTTTTTCAATTTTTTAGATGGGCTAAATAATAGCATGCATTCTTATCAAGAAGAAATTCTTAGAAGCTTATTGTATCATAGAAAAACAATAAAAATCTTATTACAAGTAGCATTTATTAAGAAAATGTTAAAACATTAATTCCAATGATTACAAAGCACATCCTTGTAATAATGAAATAATAATCAGTCATATTTTAGTGCCAATTTGACCAAAATTTCAGCTTTTCTTACAACTGCTGACTGGTTTTCACTTTTCTACTTCACTAAATATATCTAGCAGTAATGAAACAAAAATGAATTAGTACTAAATCTCACACTATTTTTTACCTGAAATGTTTTAACCAGACTCAGCATTCAGTCACTACGTTGTACATTAAAAATAAGGAGTGTTTAACACTGCTTATTTTCCTAAACTTTAATGTACAGCATAAAGCAAGTATGAGAATAAGACTTTTTCATGTGTAATACTTAAAATTACATGAAACGCTACATAAACAGCAAGAAAAAAAAAAGTTCTTTTTCTCTCTCTCTCTCTCTCTATATATATATATATAAGTAATAAAGTAAAATAACTTATATGAATCCATACTAAGTTATATGAATTTTTATATCCAATCTTTAGCAACTTCCTTAACGGACTAAATTTATTTATATACAAATTGTATTTTTCTTTTTTCCTTAAAAATGTTATTTTTCCAATCTGAAACTGTGTGTGTGTGTGTGTGTGTGCATACAAACACACCGAGTCAATTCCCCTTATGATAAGTATTCTATATTTATATTTCTTATCCTTTAAAGTGTAAATAATTTTCAGAAAAAAGCAAATGATAAGGTAATAAGTACTGAAACAAACAAAAAAATTAAGTAGTAGTCTTCATCAATAGAAACCATGTGATGCCAAACAGCATTTAAGTTCGATAAGAAATAAAAAAAAAAAAACCTTGACATGTTCACTTACTTTTGGAACTGCTTTCCGTAATATTTCTTTGTACTCATTTTTGTCTATTTTCTTGCCACTATAGAATGGTTTAATGGCAAGTTTCACCTCATCCACAACACGCTCTTGGATTTGCAGTTTTTTCATGTACTGAAAATAAATAAAGAATAAAAATCCAGAATCAGTAAAAGTAAAACATTTTTGTTGAAAAGTAATTTGAAAATAGAAGTGAATGTCAAAATTACAAATGGCGTATAAACTTTGACAAAGGTTTAAAAGTATATCAAAATCACATTATTGTTTAGAACATTATCAAGAAAAATGTTTTTTTAGAAAATCCTGTAGATATTTTAAAGATTAAGTATATTTTCCTCTTAACTGTTTACATGTTATAATTAAATGGAACATTATATATAAAATATAACAAAAACACTATAAAAACAAGTTTGTAAAGAAAGCAGTAGATAACCAGTTATCAAGCTACACAAATAACGTCGATTATTCACTTTCTGATTTAAGTCTATGTTGTCGGAAAAAGTTGCCAAGCTTTCTATATTTTAATGACAAAAATTTCACAATAGTTTAAACTTTCCTAGATTAGATTTAAAAATAAATGACAACTTATACTTTCCAAGTACAAAACAATGAAATTAAATAGACTTTAAAGTGCTAATAAATAACAAATAAAAGCCCCCCCCCACACACACACACACATACACAAGCTGGATTTGAAACAAAACCAAAGAATACAGTATATGTCATTAATAGTTATGAAAGTACAATTGTTGAACAAACTATTCAGATGTCAACTTGGAAAGAAATTCACTTCATTAAAACACCAAGTTAATTTACACTTTCAATCTTAATTCATATCATAAAAATACACTTTTAAAAAATATATCAGGTAATTTATTTTAAAACTGAAAGTTTTTCTATAAATATTTTCATTTCTGTGGGTTTTTTTCTTAAAATGTCTGAGATAGTGACAGGGCTCTTTTATTATTAAGATCATTAGTAAATAGTTGACCTTTAAACTGGTCACCAAACAAGTTTGCACATTTGTAAATCTGTGAAGTTGTAAACTACAATATCAATAAAAATATCTATTATTGAATATTTTGCTACATGTACTTGAAGCGTGCATGCAACATCAATCCAAATAATATACACTTTTAGAAAAATATTTAATTTTATAGTACCTGTTGAGCTAAAAGATAAATATCACAATTTTTTAATAGCTGCTCACCAAAACTTATTGCTAACTTTTAGCTTTTTTGATATAAAAATAAGCACACTAAATACAGTATATATAGATATTAAATTGTTGGATATGCTGATAAATATAGTAGTTAAAAAAATCCTTGTGAAATGTTGTTACATTGTCCAAGATTATAAGATGTGAAAGAAATTAATGCCAATAAAAATGCCATGCTCTGCAAAAATGAATTTTGACATGCAGCTACATTCACGGAACATTCAGTAAACAATGAAATAACTTCTGAGACAATTTTTAATCATGGTATTGCAGTGAGTATTCAAACACAAAGTGTAAAAGTAACAAAAATAAAGGTCAATTAAAGCAACCATTTTATAAACATTTAAAAAAATAATAACACTAAATACAATCAAAATTATAAATGGATTAATTTTGATTTAATGAAATGAAAAAATAAAAATAGAAGAGAATGAGCTAAAAGAATTATACTATTTAGTAGTAGTAATACTATGACTACTATCTTGAAATTTTTAGGCTTATTTCATGGCTTCCTATCCAGTTGTATACAAAATACTGTTGAAACTTGGCAAGTGATCAATGTTCAAATACAAGTAGAAAGTCAGGATCTCAATTGATAAATTTTCCAAAGAGATAAATCCTCCTAATTGGAAAGATTAGTGTAATACAACCCCATAAATTTCATATAGCCTTGTGTAAAATTAGGCTTAGAACAATATTGAAACTTTTCATTTAAAATATATATACACACACACACACACACACACACACATGGTGAATATAGTAAATTAATGACAATAGTTGATATTAAAATGCATTATGGATTAGAAATTAGACTTTTCAAGAGCAAAAACACAAAGTTAGCAACCTGGAGTACAATTCACAGAAAAAAATATATTGCACTTAAAATTTAGCTATGATTTAAAAAAAAAATCATGTTGAAGAAATATTTCATCAAAACAAGTGTAATAACCAATATTCTTTCTATATTTTTGTTAATAAATATTTAACATTTTTCATTTAATTTAAATTTTTTTAAAATGAAAAGCATAAAAAGGATTACAAACATTGCAGGAAGATTGCAATCAAGAAAATTTAGCTCAAGTGCTCCAGGTGAGAAATTCATCAAAAGGGTTAAATATGAGGTGAATAAGTTATCGAGCAAGAGAATTAAATAGCGTGTAACCATGAAATTATATAGATAAAACTGAAGTAAGCAACAGAATACCAAATAATGTTCATGTTTACAGAGATGCCACTGAATAACTTATAGTTGCAAAAAAAAAAAAAAAAAAAGTTAGCAAAATGAGATTTGTGATCAGGCTACTAACTGTAATATTGTGAGAAAGGTGAAATATAAGTGAAGAAAAAAAACAAAACAAAATAACCTTTAAGCAATTGTCAATTTTTCTCATTTTGTGTAAAATAGATTATTAATGAATATTATGAGAGAAACAGAAAAAGTCCATAAGCTAAAAATAAATAAAAGGAGTACCAAAAGCAAAAGAAAAATGACTATTGTTCAAATGCTATTGCATTGTGATAAAGTCTGAATTTTCTTGACACAGGAAATAAAATCTGAACAACAGAAATCAAAACCAAAGTAAATTTTAAAAACACTTATTTCACAAATGTCACTTACAAATCACCATATTTTAGTATATTAGAATTGTAACCTAGTTATCGGCAGTAGTTAGTTAATGTTTGAGTACAAGTAAAACCCAATATTTCAAATACTGAAGGGAAGCTAATTCTGCCCCTTTTGAAAAGTTACATAGCACTATCACATGACTTTTTTTTTTAGACTGAATTCAGTTTCATAAACATCCATTATAGTTCATATCATAATAATAATGGCTCAAAACATTTTAAATTTAAGGTTTTTTATTAACTTGAATTATACTCCAGTAGGTTTATTCACTCTAAAATGCTCAACAAAATTATCATAAAAGGCAGGGGGTGGGGAGAATCTTCCACAAGACAGTAACATTTGATCTTTTGCCAAATAAACAAATAACTTATCAAACAATCTTATCTAGGCATTGAATTTTTGAAAAAAAAAAAAAAAAAAAAGAAAAGAAAAAAGGGAAAAATAAAAGTGTCAGAACACAATCCTTTATCACAGAAATTAATATACAGCAATAGTTTTTTTTTGCAATTAAATATTTTAAAAATGTCAATGCTCACCCCCATGTAGCTGGTCTTGGTAGATGTGGGTGAGACGGTTCGTTGTTGCGATGCCTTTGGATTGCTCTTTTTGACTCGTGATGTATGCTGTGGGAATGATAAATGCATCACTAAGTAAAAAAAGATCGAACAACTTTGAAATTCAGTCCATGCAGCCTTTGCCCAAAGTGGTACAAAGACAACAGACAGAGCTGATATATCACCAACAATACCATGACCAGAGTTTGAAGGACATACAAGCATCATATGTTACTGTGTCTAATATATTAGATACACACATATATAATACACACACACACATTGCTACAATGTGCATACATATATTTTATATAGATATACATATGCATGTATGTATGCAAGAGTGAGCTAGTGTATTTGTGCACAAAGCCAACAAATATTGCTGAGAAAAAACAAATGGGGGAGTCCAGACACTTTCAACAATCTCTTAAGTAGTGGCATCTCTGTTCATGAAAATTGATGGGTTTCCATATAAGCCTTTAAGTATCCCTCATGGAATCAAGTTATGAATGTACATATAAAAACATAAGATGAAATAAACAACTTCCTGAATACATTTTTTACAAATCACATTACTTGAAAATTAAACTGAAGGCATTCATATAATTTTGAGTCAACCTAACAAATAAACATAATGATAGTCTTTTTTATACTTAGAGAAAACTAATCTACCTTAAATATCTACCATATTTTATTTGAAAATTCCAGGAAAAAATAAGGCTTCAACTTTACAAAATACAAGCTATTAGCAAAAAAGAAAAAGTATTTTATATAGCATAATTTAATTTTGGCTGTTAATCAACAAAAGGAAAACAAAAGTATCAAACAATAAACATTAAAACGCTTCATATTTTTATTTATTTAAAAATAAGCAATTAAAATTTCAAAAGTTTCCAGAGACAGGAAAATTGAAGTCCTTTGAAATCAATGCACCAAATTCAGTTGCTAAGGTAATGAAAAGCTCAGCTAGTCATTCCAGAAATTAAGGAGTTTACAAGTTTGAGAGAACCATTCAAGTTTTCAAAAAAATAAACTTGCATAATTTTTAATTGACTACATACTGTTAAGATCCTTTTAAATCATTAATAATTTTTTAAGTTGTAAAAGAAATAGTAAATTTAAAGAGAATAAAAACAAATAATTGCAATGACCAAAATATCCTAAAATAACAGATTATAAATACAATAAGTAAAAATGAGATTAAAACAAAAATCACCTTTAGTCATGTGCCTTTTGTGAATAGTGAACATCTCAAAAGTTTATTACAAGTATTTTAAAATGTAAAACAAAAACATGTTACTGCTTTTCTTATCAATAGTCAATCTATAAATGTGTCAACACGAAGATTACTGAGGGAGAAAGTGTGAAAATTCTTAAAAAGAACTTAATCTAGATAATGTAAATCATAAATTCATGAGGAAAAAAAAAAAAAAAAAAAAGACAAAATTACTATGTCATTGAGAGAATAGAAATTTTAAAAATGTGGCCAACAAATTTATACTCATTAAAGTTTTTTAGAGGCTCAGCTGAAAAAGAAACTGGTTCTAAAATTAAAGATTTTTTGTTCTCAATTATCAGTCTCATACATATAATATTTATTATACAAATGTAATATTAATACAATCTGAACAATATCTTGCACACTATGATGGTTCACTGACTTGGGACTGAAATATTCATTAAACATTATTTGGTTAAACTGGATTAGAATAACACAGAAACAGAACAGATGTTTAACACTTATTGCATCAATTAACTTGGAATTCTCAAAACTTGATGATATACTACAAAAAGTTATGAAGGACTGAGTACAAGGTACATATTTGAAGAGGTGCAAACTAGTACACGAATTTGGAATATGATATATAGTGCATTTTACAGCCACTGACAACATCTATGACATTTTCCTGCTCCTCTCCATAAAACCTACATATTGGATGATCTGTAGTGGTATAACACTGCTATCTATGGCTTTTGTATATAAGACTCGTTTCCTGCGCAGTTCTTCTTTGCTGTTCAGCAAATAGTGAACCAGAGACCTTTGCTCACCTTCAACAAAGTAAAATTTACCAACTCTTGCCTTCCATCAAATCTCTTCATGTAAAGTCTGTTGATGTGAGACTTTGGGTGCAGTGCATCAAGCATTGTGAGCATCTTACAGGTCTTCTTATCAAGCTCAGCAATTTAGTTTACAGTTACAGCACTATATATCATATTCCAAATTTGTGTACTAGTTTGCACCTCTTCAAATATGTACCTTGTACTCAGTCCTTCATAACTTTATGTAGTATGTCATCAAGTTTGAGAATTCCAAGGTATTTGCATCTGCATTCATTGGCACTGTCACAACTTCTTTGAATGCTAGTTCAATGCCATGAAAAAGTGTCTTCTTTCTTCTCTTCATAGTCAATACAGGACTAGGAAATACAAAATCACATCCATATATCATTACTACATTCTTGCACTATCTTTAATAGGGAATCAATCTGGTTCTCAGACTTTGTAAACAGTTAATGAAGAGTATTATTATTATTATTGCTGCTGCTGCTGCTATATTAAAACACCTAAAATTATCCATCAAGAGCTTAATTCATAAGATTAATTAAAAAAAATTTATTCATTGTTTTTTTTATGTCAAAAGTTTTGAAATGAGAAATTTATTTTATGCCTTTCCATTTGGAATTGTATACTTAACTTGATCGATATTCTCATATTTCTGCAGTTGTACAAACCAGTTTTCTTCAGATGTCTTGTCATATTCTATAACCATATCAGAATTTGGGACCAAACTCTTTGTTCAATGTATGGGGGTTCAATTGTTCTCATTCTGCTTTCCATGCTTAGACTCTTATCAGTTAGTACTCACCAATCTTACCTTATATATATATATATAATGATAAGCACAATTTTTTTTTTTTTTGCTGAAATCCAAAAGTTAATTGAATTTTAAAAGATTTTTTTTAAATGTGAACTTATCAAATATCAAGTTTTATTTTAACTGTCAGGGTTAGATAAGCAACTTCTTCAAATTCTGTACATTGTTCACATTGTTTTTATCATGCTATTTTTGTTGTGTATGTCTTACTATTTAAAATAAAAGTTGTTACATTCTGTTTTAAAATGTTCAATCTTATTCTGAATTTAGTCTATAAACTTAAAAGGTAGATTCCTTATTTTTTACAATTTCATTTAATGGGAATATTCCAGAAAATATAACTGAAAAATTATGTCATAAAATCTGTTATTAAAAACTGCTACACAAAATTTTACCATGACTTAAAAACATTTTTATAAAGTTTGTTTTTATTTTAGCCATTTTTGCTAAAATTCATTTAACCATTACTATGCTAAAAAACAAGTTAGTTTTTTAAAAAAATACTAACACTAAAAAAAAAAGTAACATAGAAATCTAGAATGTGGAGAAATTCAGTAACATTTTTAGTTTTTGCTAGTATCCATTGATTTACATATTTCATCAATGCAAAACTAATCACTGAAAAGAAACAGGTTTTAATTTATTTCTTTATTAATGAAAATTAATGAACATGATCAAAATGGCCTCTTCAAATAACCAACAAGACAAAATTATTATGCATTTGTTTAATTATGAGTACCCCAGTAGACAGGAAATTTTTAAAAATTCCAATTACAGAAAAGAGATAAGGTGAACTATTGCAATAAAAATAACAGAAAGGTAATTATTTATATAATACAAGTATAGTAGATTTTACAAGTACAAAAGTAAATACAAAGGAAAAAGAAAGCTTAGGCTTTAATCAGTTCTGAAATAATGGGCATCAGTCTTTGAACTTTATACTATAGATGTTGATGATAAAATCTGTATGTAACAAAACTGTTTTTTTTATAAATCACATAGGTATTTGAAATTATAGGGTAGTCTTAAATTTGATCATTTTCAATGAAATAGTTTCTTGACTTGATATTTTCACAAAATCAGATCATGCTTAGATAATGCAATGATGACACTATTTATCCAGTAATCATTCCAATTCACATGCAATATGAAAGAGTTAATCTTTGATTTTTATATTTTAACAAATTAAGATAATAGAGCATTCAAAATCTATTAAAAAAAAAAAACTGCAGCAAAAATTATAACTATCAATAAAGCACCTTTGATTAATTTTTATGCAAATAAAGTTTGAATGAAAAGTAAATGAGACAATATATTTAAAAATAGTTTTGTGAACTGTTGATTACAAGTTAGGATTAGTGCAAGTACCAAATGATTCAATTCTTGCATGGGACAAAAACAAATTCATTAGTATTAAGAACAAATGTCTTAGCCATAAACTTGGATGTTATGATCACATCACAGATAAAACCTTTATTTAGTTGTTTATAATTCTAAACTTTAAATATTTTTCATAACTAAACACTGACTCATCAAGCAATTTTCCAAATTTTGAGAAGAAAATATTTAAATCAGAAGCAGATTATTTTTAATTATAAATTCCAAATATATTCCCGAACTTATTTAAAATTCACAGTATAATAATTCAAGATCAATTATAATTCTCTATCACAAATGTCAGTGAGTAACAGCAGAAAAGTAGTGCTTTTGAGTTAAAAAAATAAAACAAGACAGATTAATGGCTGGTTAAAATTTATATCAAACAAGAACTAAACCATTCACTAACCAGGGAAGCTATTATATATTATTTATAGATACAAGAATGTGTTTGTCTAAGTTCCAAACAAATTATATATGATTTCCATATTACCAATTTTTTTATGAAGACAATCCAGAAAATCTTGCCTGATCTTTTTTAAATACAGATTTTTATATACTTTTTTAATATAAAGATTAATTTTATACTATGTTCCCTAAAATATAAGATACTTTTAAATATGTAACATTTATTTATGCTGTTTGAAATTAAACTAAGTTTAACAATGATATCATGGCTAGAATGGTTTTATATCATGGAGATGTCTGCTTGACTGTCTCCATTTTATTAACATTTTCCATGAACAAAGACCACTTGGGCTGCAAATGATTAGTATTTAAAAAGGAGTAAGTAAATAAAATTTAAAAATAAACAAACCACTAAGATTAAAAAATTGTGGGAAGTAATTTTTTTTTTAAATGTACTAAAAAAAAAAAAAAGTTCTAAAGTTCTGAAATGTTAATAAACAATTATTCATACTTGATCAATTGGAAATATTAAGCCTAAAATCAAAGATGTTAACAAATATAAAATGTTCAGATTTTTTTTCTTAAATATTTTTGCAACATTTTTTCATAAAAAATATCATGCTAAAATAAACAAAGTCTGATATTTGGACATTAAAAGATATCGTGACTTCTATTAGAACTCTTTAAATATTTTTATATAATAGAAATTAAATTAAAAATTGCTTCAAAGCTATGAGAAAAGAAATTTAAAAACTAAAGAATTGCAATTAAGAAAAGTGTGAGTGAAAAGATTAATTTTCCCTGAAATGTTTGTTACAAAGAAAATTGTTTATGCTTTTGTTTCACATTACCTATTAGAATTTGAAAAAAAATTAAAAATGATAAAACTTTTTCTCAAATATTCATATCTGAACAGTAATAAACATAGAACTTAATACAAAACATTCACTTCCCACAAAAGGCATAGTTATTTATGACATGCACATATAAATATATATTTCAGCATTCTACAAAGTGTGACACAAAGAAAAATAAGTACAGTTTAAATGAAATCTTTCTTGAAATACATACCTTTTCTTTATTGGTCAAATTAGTGAGTTCAACAGCAGATGCTGGCATATCTTCAGGCACCGACAGTTCAATAACAGAAGAATCCTTCATATTAATCTTGCTCTCATCAATATCATCCAATTCCGGTGAGGCAGGCAATTCAATTGCAATCTCATCATCAAGAGGAGATGCAACGTCCATGTCGACTACTTCAGTTGACTCAGAGGCAAGTTCTGATGATGTGTGACTATTTGCCAGCAATCTGGACTGACCATTTTTATATGACTTTGTAGTAGAGGTGTAACTGTGGGTATCTGGAGGTGGCACAATTGGTAGCCCGACTGTTGGAGGAGGTACTGAGGGAGGTGCCATAGGAGGCAGTGGAATTTTGAAAACATCAATATCACCACCTTGTAGAGATGAGGTTGGGTTCCTCTGTTTATTTTGAAGGGCCTGAGTGTGGGCCTCAATCAATTTGGTTATCTGATTCAGCTCTGGCACACTGAAATTTGAGGAGACTGACTTGTCATCAGAGGACGGCTGACTTTTGCCGAGACCATGCTGCATATGCAGAGGGGCAGTTTGTGAATCCAGACTGGACGATGATAATGTATCTGACGTTGGTGGAGGTATGTGCATCTGTTGTGATGAAGGTGGAGGTGGTGGGGGATGTTGCTGGGGATGTGGTAGCAAAGGTCCAGGAGGGGGTATGTGAGGCATATGAGGTGGTGGATGGCCTGCCAGACCTGGTCGAGGAATCTGTCCAGGAGGTCCTTGGGGACCTGTTGTATGTGAAGGGATATTTCTGGGATCACATGGGTGTTGTTTGAATGGAGGCATTGGTTGTCCAGGCTCTTGAGGCATCCCTTCAAATCCTCCATTCAACAGTCCAGGCCTTGGTGGGATGCCACCACCAGGGCCCATACGTGTGGGACCAAACCGGTTGGGTGGTAACTGCATGATCCCCGAGGGATTCATGGACCAACTTAGTCTGCCCACAGGTCCAGAGATACGAGGTAGCCTGCTAAATGGAGGAGGTCTGTTCAAGAACATGGGGTTCATCAGTAAATGCTGTGGCATACCCGGTTGCATACCAGGTGGCATCATACGAATTCCCATTGGGAAGGTAATGTTCTGAGGCTGCATGGGAATATTCTGCAAGTTAGGATTCTCAGTAATCATAAAACCAGAATCTCCTAATATGCCCTGAGATCCAGCAGGTGGAGTTTCTTCTATAGGTCCACTGCTAGCTATTTCTTCTGTTACTGCTGCTGCTACTGTTGCTGCTGCTGTTGTCACTGTTGGTGCAGTTGCTGTCACTGTTACAACTACTGGTGCAGTTGGTTCTTCTGATGGCTTAGGGTCTTCTTCAGTTGCTTCCTCACGAATAGGACTCCCCGATTCAGTGGGGAATGCAGGGTCATATTCACTATCACCACTGTCTTGCACATTAGCATCTTTCTCTTTCTCTGATTCTAGTTCTTCTGTGCGAGGAGCTTTGGGGGGTACACTTATTTCCTCACTTTCATCTTCCGATAAATGGATAGGAAACTTCTCAGTTCCCGGATTGCGCATATGTGGAGCCTTGTAAAAACGATCAACAAATTTGTGCTTTTTGCTTGAACTTCTTGAATTGTAGAAAGTTCCAGACTCTTCTATTTTATCACTTTTGAAGGTGCTTTTTGCATGCTGTGGCCGTCTGTTAAAGAAATTCTCATTCAATTTCTCATTTGAAGAATGAGATTCATAAAAACACTCAGCAGATTTCTTACCAGGGGTACCCTTGGGCGATGTAGATTCATCAAAGTCGACCACTTGGCAAGATCCATCATCCCAATCATCATAGTCTTCATGGCTGTGCCTTTTCTTTCTGCTTTCTTCGGGATCTGATTTATCTGAATGCCTTTTATGTCCACGCTCTTCACCTCTTTTACGATCATCACGATGCCTTCTTTTGTCTGTTGAACCGCGCTCTTTATCACGTTTCCGAGAAGGACTCCTTGAATAGGACCGATGCCGCCTAGATTTTCGGCTTTGACTTCTATCTCTGCTTCTACCTCTGCTTTTCCTTTTATGTGATTTATCATAGTCAAAACTTTTCTCTCTTGACCCAGAGCGGCTTCTGTTTCGACTTCGCTCTCTCCTTCGGCTCTTTAACCGTTCTGGAGAGTGACGACGATGTGGAATGTCTCTATATTCAACAGCACTATCTTTACGTCCTCTGGACCGACTTCGTGACCTTTCTCGCCTACGTTTTCGTGACTTAGACTCTTTATATTCAAAAGAGTATTTTTCACTGTCTCTACTACTTTCTGAACGATCTGAATGATAGCTCTTGCCACCTTCAGATTTTCTGTCTCTGTTACTAGCACAATCAATATCTCTTTCAGATTGACTCCAATCATCAGGATCCCATCTACTTCTTCTGTCTTTTTTATCCCAAGACCTCCCCATCTTATATTCAGGCATGTCAACACGTCCAAGAACACTTTTCAGTTCTGGACCATCACCTTTTGAACTTTTCTCACGCCTATAACCTTCACGCCGATTTCTCTTTGGGATTCTTGGTAACTCTGAGATTGGAACCTTAGGCTTATCATCATCTTCATTACCTGCAGAGCTCATCTCACTTTCACTGCCAGATGCAGGAGTAACTTCTTCGTCACCAACTTCATTTTGCTCTTCAAAAGTCTCTAATTCTTCATGATGTGTTTTGACCATTTCTTCAGAATCTTTGGAAGCAGCATCATCAAAGTTTTCAGAAGCCTCATCAGCAACTTCAAGTTTGCCATCTTTTTCCTCTTCATTTTGGTCAACCAGATTTTCAGAGGTTAAAGTTTCATAATTATCATCAGATTCAGAGGGCAATATGTCATCTTGCATTGTCCCTAAATCAGGACTGTTGTAGTCATCATCATCTTCAGCTATAAATTTGTTATCATCACCGCTGGCTTCCATTTCTTCTTCCTCAGTCTCTTTTAGGACATTCTCATCTTCTCCCTCTACATCAGTTTTTACAAGCATAGACATTTCATCAACTGGCTCTTCTGTGTCTAAATCTTCAACATCAGATTTGACAGCCATTTCAGTATCTCTATCCTCAGAATCAAATTTAGGGCCAGTTTCATTGATGCTATTAATTTCAGCATCTGATTTAACAGAATCCTCATCCTCTTTTCCCATAACTTCTTCATCTTCAGTATCCTCAGCATCCGATGCTGCCTGTTGCTCATCTTTCATACTTTCAGATACTTCTGCAGACTCATCCATTTTTTCTACAGATATGGGAACATCTCTTCTGACATTTTCTTCATCAGACAGACATTCCTCTTCTTCCTTTACAAATGAAGCATCCTCAGCATCACTATTCTGTTCCATCCTCTTCTCAGCTGGGGAACCATATGGAGCAGGACTGAAGCCAGATGATCCCAGTTCTGAAGCAGCTTTTTCTTCTTCTTCTTCCTCCTCCTCCTCCTCCTCTTCTTCTTCAACATGTTCAGACAAGTTGTCATATTTTTGTTCATCTTTGTAATTCCTCTGGTCCTCATTTTCTTCTTCCTCCTCCTCCTCCTCTTCTGCATTTTCTTCTTCCTCCTCCTCCTCCACCTCTGCCACACTGTTGTAAGCTTGGTCTACATCATCCTTCTGAGGTGACAAATTTTCATCATTCAACTCTGAGGTTTGATTCTCAAGACTAACTTCAGTTAGTCCGTCATGAGAGCAACTGTCTTCATTATCTTCAATGTTTATATTTTCAACAGCCTTATCAGCTTCATTACTTTCAAATGAGTCATCTCCATTCTCATCCTTTCCATCTTTATCTTCATCTTGGTCATCCTCCTCCTCCTCCTCTTCTTCCTCCTCATCATCATCACCTTCATTTGCTGGAACTGACATCTCATTCGTACTTTCAATAGTTGAAGGTTTTGTCTCACTGTCAGAGTCCCTTGTCTCAACATCCGAACATTTTGTATCCGTTTCACTCTGAACATTTTCTTCTAGTAGTTCTGTATTTTCTTTCTTCTCGCAATCTACCTTACTAGCAGTAGCAGCATCATCATTATCATTGCTTTCTCCCAAACAATGCCCTATAGAAGCAACTTCGGAGGATTCAAAATTCCTTTCATTATCACTGTCCATGTGAACACTGGAATTTTCATCCTCCTTAGAATCAAAAAACAAATTGGAAGCATACATCTTTTTTGGTTCTTTTACAGCTGAAGCAGTGATGGCTTTTTTAGCTGTCAAAGATCCTGCAAACAAAAGAAAAGCTGTAAGTGAATTATCAAAGAAAATATAAATTGTAGAATGTCATATTCATGAAAAAAAAAAAAAAAGGAAGAAAATAGACAACAAATAAAACTTTTCATTATCATTTCACACTAAAAAGATTTGAAATTTTTAAAAAAATCTAAGAATTTATATTCAGAAAGCTATGAATACTGGAAAGTTCTAGGGTCAGCACAATTCACTTTCCAAAATCTGAGAAAAGTCAGATTTTTCTGGGATGAAGCATTTCTTAGTCAACTCAAGAACTTTTCAATACCCCCTCATACAATGAAAATGTCTGCCAGTAAATTTTATTTTTCCTTTATAAAAATTAGTTTTAAGAAAAATTATATCAACTAAGCCAGTTGTACATACACAACATACAAAGTAGTAAGACCCTTTTTTGGGGCATTACATCTATGAATTTAAAATGTCTAAACTCGTATTTTTCAAAAGTTATATCAGTAACTATTCTGCTTAAGAGTTACACATAAATATGAGCATTTGAGAAACAATGAAAAATGTTCACAAAGAGAAAGAATACATACCATCTCTGTTTATTTTGACATCTTTGCTCTCAAGGTGAAGCAAGTTTTGGTCCATCATTATGGATCCAAGCAAATCTATCGCTCCACTACTGCTAGCTGCACTGCTTGCACCTGAGTTGCTGCAGTGACTAGAGAAAATGTTACTACCTGGATTATCCTCTGATAACCTGGTAAAAAAAAAAACAAAAAAAAACACATCAATGTCAATGATATTTTGCTTAAAAAAATTCACAAAATATTGTATAAAAAAATTAATTTCAAAACACAAGCTCTCGAATAATCTCAACAAAAACAAAATGGAGAATTTTCTTTCACAAAAAATATGATATACTAAGAAATTTCCGAGTTAGAGTTAATAAAAAAAGGTGACATGGATTATTAATTGCTTAATTCTTTTATTATTTAAGATAGTTACTAAAACCTAAATTTACTCTTTCCCGATCTTATAAATTAAAATACAAATACCTAAGTACTATAAGGTATTAGTCATTATAAATACATAAGTTACATAAATAAATCAGAAGATAAAATATTATCAAGAAAGAAATCAAAGTTACTAATGAGTATGCCAAAAACTGATGATATTCAGCACATATCTAATGTCATACATTAAAATATTTCAGAAGACACTAATTTTACCATTTACACAACCTAACAGACATTGATTTCCTATGAAAATATCCAATGTAAAAATAAAGGTTTATTGTATTCTAACTTAAGTTTAGACAAAATTGAAAAAAACGAAACAAAAAAAAAAAAAAAAGTTATGCTTCAGACAAAACAGATTTCATTTTGAGCAAATCCTGAAACAATTTTAAAATATGTATAACAAGTAGCAAATAGAAGCCAGAAAGACAGATTTTCCTGGAAATATTTTTAAACAATAACTTCAAATCGATATTAAGAATAAAATAAGTAATTAAATAGTGATGCATAACCTTTAAATTTGTATACAAGTGAAATATCAGCTAAAACTTCCATATCAGCAAATATTGTTCATCAAAATCCAGTTTAAATCAGGTTTTCAACACCTAAGTGGATGACCACTTCCTTTTACATTTCAAGGAGACTACCACCACCTTTAAATTTGTTGTTTTCCATTTTTTTTTACTTTGTTTCATTGCAATCTTATAGATTACACCTTAAACTCTTCGATTGACATAAAAATTTTGAAAAAATTTCAATATTTAAACAATTTTTTTTTTGGGGGGGGGGTGGGGGGGGGCTCAGTTTTTTATACAACATTATAGTAAATCAATCCTCCATTTTAGAACTACTCACCGGTACGACATTATAAATTGGTTGATTATCAATTTTTTTTTTTTTTAACTTTTTTTCAGTGTAATCTTATTGATTAAACCCTAAACTTTCCGACTGACAAAGAAAATTTGGAAAAAATTTCAATATCTAAACAGTTTTGGGAGGGGTGCTCAGTTTTTTTTATACATCCTTGTAGTAAATTGATCCTGAGCAATTAACTTCTTTTTACTTGCGCATATTCAACAACTGAATCCTTTGTGAAATTTTTGAATAAAGTCATTCTTGGAGTTTCCGAGGAAGATGCCATCGTAAGAACTAAAGAAAACTTGAATAAGACAAAAACAAGAGCAACAACTCGTCCCAAAAAAAATCAAAACAAAGTGACCCTAATGCAAGTGGTTCCAAAATGGAGGCTCGATTTACTATAATGTTGTATGAGAAACTGAGCCCCACTAAAATTGTTTAAATATTGAAATTTTTCCAAATTTTTTTTGATAATCGGAAACTTTATGTAGTAACCGATAAGACTGTGCTGAAGAAAGTAAAAAAAAAAAAAAAAAAAAAAAAAGAAAAGAAAAACAATAAATCCAAAAGGTGATGGTAGTTTCCTTCAGGTCCGCCTAATTTTTTTTTTTTTTCAAAGAGTTATTTATTTAGAGTCATCATTCTTGATTTATCTCCAATGAACAAAAGTTACTTAATAGCACAACTACAAATAACGAGTATCTCTTACAAGAGTGCAACCAAGACAGACAAGTTTTTCCAATTGCACTCTCATACAAGAAGGATATATTGAAAGAAGATATTTACTTGCACAGCAGAGGTCGGGCTACAGGCTGCCTGGAAAGCAATGCCGAGGCAGAATATTTTGAAGCTCTCTTAGCTGCTGATGCAGAGAAAAGAGAGGTACTGGCTTGGGGTTCATCAGATCGACTGTGAGAATCATCACTAAAAAAAAAAAAAAAAAAAAAAAAATGTGAACATTAATTTTACCTGTAAATGAAAATAATAGCAATATGAATTTTATGAATCCGATTGAATTTTATTTTGATGGTATAAAACTGAAAATTTGATGGAGATTATATCAGTAAAATATCGAAAGGCAGATGGATGTAAGTACTTATCAAAGACATTGATAAGAGAAGAATATCTTTTTATAATTAAAATTTTATTAAATTAAAATCTACAATAAGCAAAAACTTAAATTCAAAACAAAATCAATGTAAATTTTACACTGATTATAAATTAGAAACAACTCATTAAAACATAAAATGAATTATTTCTTACTCAAGAAAAGGATCCAAATCATGCTTCTGTCCCATAATTGACAATGGTTTTGCACCATATAAATCTTCCTTCAAGATTTGGGCAGCAGTTGCTCGATCAGATTTCCTCAAAGGCATACGAGGTTTTGTTAACCCTAGCTTACCAGCTAAACAAGATTTAGAAGACTTGCTTTTGCTTGCATTTCGTAATCTATCAAATATTTGTGCCTAAAAAAAAAAAAAGGCAAAAATTACGCAAACACAATTATATTTCAGAATTTATACATAAACTTATATTATACAAAGACAAGACTTTAAAGGTAAATTAACCATTGTACATATTAAATTCAAGTACATTGAGTATAAACTAAAAAAACTAGAAATTTTAACTTTCTCTGTGAACTTCTGATAATGAGTATCATTATTTTAAGAAATCTTTTTAACTAGCATTTCCCATTTTAGTTGTTTTCATTTTCAGTTGAAACAAAGATGTGGATGCTTGTATAAAATATTTTTAAATTCTTAAATCTTGACGAGGAATTTTACTTCAAAATGTATCTAACATCACTACAGAACATTCATCTATAATCTTGATATTAAATAGTGACAGATTCAATCTAATACATATTAGTTATTACTTAAATCAATCAATATTACAAAGTAAATGACATTAAAAAACATAATTTTTAATAATTAATGAAAATCTCAAATTAAATAGGTTTGTATGCCGATGACACCACAGTTTACTCTCGCCTCCTACAAAAATCTGGTGTAAGCGTCAAAGCTAACCTCGCAGCCGAGATTGAAAAAGACCTCCAATCCATATTGGACTGGGGTAAGAAATGGCTAGTCAAAGCTAACCTCGCAGCCGAGATTGAAAAAGACCTCCAATCCATATTGGACTGGGGTAAGAAATGGCTAGTCAAAGCTAACCTCGCAGCCGAGATTGAAAAAGACCTCCAATCCATATTGGACTGGGGTAAGAAATGGCTAGTAAATTTTAATGCTCCTAAAACGAAGCTACTCTCAATTAACCATCATTGACAATCTCACCTACCTCCCATTAGCATGGACCAGGCTTGCCTCCCAGAGAGTAAAACACTACGCCTCCTTGGTCTCACACTTTCAGAGGACCTGAAATGGAATGACTATATCGAATCCATTGCTAAATCCGCTGCAATGAAAGTCGGTTCTCTGTGTAGGGCCCGAAAGTTTTTTCCGTCTAAATCTATCCTGCACATATATAAATCTACCATCCGCCTGTGCATTGAATACTGCTGCCACATCTGGTCGGATGCCCCTGCTATTCTCCTCGGGCTTCTCGATAAGGTTCAGAGGAGGGTCTGTAATGTGATAGGTACCGACTTGGCAGACCACCTGCAGTCTCTCTCCCACCGGCGCGACATGGCTTCCCTGTGTCTCTTCTATAAATACTTTCACGGTTTCTGCTCCGATGAACTTAGATCACTGGTGCCCCCTAAATACGAATTTGAAAAAGATACTAGATTAGCAACTAGATCCCACCCTTTTACAGTGAAACCGATAAAATGCAACCGTAACTTCTACTCCAACAGTTTCTTTCCTCGCACTTCCCGACTGTGGAATTCACTTCCACACGATTGCTTCCCTGACGGCTACAATCTCCAGGAGTTTAAATGTAAGGTCAATAGACACCTCCTAACACACTAACCTGCTCCCATTCTATCAAACACTCTTCCCATCTGCTCAACCCTCATCCTCGTTACCCTTACTCATCTGTCACCTTCCTCCTGACATTCCCTATGTCTAACCACTCCTTCTCTTTACCTTCCCCTATGTAGCCCCATGCGCAATAGTGGAATGCCTTGCTTGGGGTGAGATGATTAAAAAAAAAAAAATGTTATCTGTAGAGAATTGTTAAGTATTTTTGTTATTAAGGAAAATAGGTAAATGACGTATATCTTGTCACTTGTACAAGAAGTTAAATAAAAAGACAATATATTTCTCTACAATTACTTTACTACTAAGTCAAGGTTATGGACAACCTAAGAAGTGACTAAAAAATCCTGGAATACAATAGATTGATATTCATAGAAATATATTGCAATATTAAGATAATTTTTGAGGATTACAAAAAACACACACACACACACACTCATTACCTTTCTTGATGTTTTTGTGCGTCGTCGAAGTTTCTTTTTGGGATATGATTTCTGTTTACCAGTTGTACCTTTTTTTGTTTTCTTTCTACTTGACTGTTTTCTTTTTGCTTCAGATTGTCGAGTCTGACTTCTTGTTCGACTCAGTCGAGTAGAAGGACCTTCTCCCTAAAGAAGAAAATAATATAATCAAATCAATCCTTATAAAAAAAAAAAGACAGGAACAGATCAATGGGATTACATCAATACCTTTGTGTGTTATATATATAAAATTTTAAAGACAAGGAATTTATTGTTAGTCTTAAATGCCCTTTTGTCCAAGATCTCATCAGGAGAAAAATTGTTGGAAAATGAATTAAACAAAAAGAACAGTAACGACTAAAATGAAGAGAAAAAAAGAGGGAAACAATAACTTAAATATACATATACTTACAACAAGGGGAGGGAAATTCACATGTAAATAATTAGCGAGGGACAATTAAAATAAAATATCCCCCAACAAATTTGGAGACTTTACAAAATCCTTCTGCCAGCAGAGAGAAGGTTTCTGTAATATGTAGACTGATTCTAAAATCTTTAAATGATTATTGGAACCAGCTCTATGTATAATTTTGAACCACTCTTTCTTATAGGACTTGGCACATGCTATATTCTCTACTAGATGCTGAGCGATATTTGTAGAGGGAAGGCAACACATTACTTATAATACAAATATGGAATCAGCTTATGGAATCAATTATGATGTCTGGAATGTGAAATATACCACTTTGTTTAAAGAGAAAAACGTGGACATGTATGGGTATACATGTTCATATTGTTCTTTTATATACGCATATAAATTATTATAAGTGAGTAGATGAATGAAGAAAGGTGAGAATGCGCAGAGATAAGAACTTGATATGTTTGTGTATGTATACGTAGGCAGATATGTATGTGGGTAAATATGTAAATATATGTGTATTTTCAGAGTTTGAAGTTTGTTAGTATATTTGCGTAATGTGTTAGTTTTATTTATATGTATATAGACTCGCTCTTCATAAATATGAGTGTGTGAACACAATAGTTACATGTGGAGATGGATGGATGTATGTATGTATGTACGTACGTACATAAGAGTAATACATTTGTATGCTCACACACACACATAAGTACGGACATGTCTGGAGGGAAATGTACATATGTATGTGCGTAAGTATGCAGATATATGCACATTTTCTGAGTATATGTGAGATTTGTTAGTATACTTGCATCAATATGTGTCATTAATTACACACTTACAAATCCAATCTTCATAAAAATATATATGTGAGTGTGCAAACACAATATTTATACGTGAGCATGGATGGATGTGGGTTTGTGAGTATATGTAAGTGTATGCACAGATGCATTTGTATGGACATATGTGTACATGGATATGAGTAAGTATACGTAATTGTGTTGATATGTAGGGTTATAAGTACATACGTATACATTTGTTTGTGACTGGGCGTGTAATGAGTTTATGGTCACTATCTAAGGATGATGAACACTCTTCAACCAGTCTAGTGATCCCTAACTGAGATAAGGCTAAAGTGTCTGTCTCAGATCATGTTATTTGTTTTCCGTATCATTTTAAAGAAATGTTTATACCAAATGGAACGAATATAGTGTGGTCTGATGAAATGAGCTAATTTAGCTCATAAAAATTAATTACTATTTACTTATAACCAATCTAAATGATGTGTTTGATTTTCTTTTATGAATATCATATTGCTCTGGATAACATCCATGAAGCTTTCAATATAAATATAACACTTAATATTTTATATTAAGAAGATCTTGTTGGATTATCCTTGCCATTCACAAACTTGATATCAAATGTATATATATATATATATATATATATATATATATATATATATACACACACACACACACACACACACACTACCAGCCATAATTATTAGGCCAGCCCAGTTTTTTTAAAAGAAATGATGTATTTCCTACTATTTTTAGTATTTATTGCCAAGTGGATTCACTTGGCAATAATACTAAAAAATAGTAGGAAATACATCAATTTTTTAAAACACTAAGGTGGCCTAATAATTATGGCTGGTAGTGTGCATATATATATATATATATATATATATATACATACATACATACACACACACACACACACTACACTTAATAATGATTAACTACCTGATGAGACATTGTTCTTTCAATGTCGAAACAAAATGTACAATTTTGCAGTAGTTTTTAGTTTGCACATGTTCTAAAGTAATAATTAATAATAAATATTCATTGCTCTATTTTTATATTGAGCATTGTTTTAAATTAATGTTTTGAACATCGGAATTATTTTCTTCGTTCTTATTCATTTGGATATATATATTAGTAGAAATAGGAATAATAGTAATGATTAACTTTAAGAGTTAACTGCTGGTTAATTTGCTCTGTACATTTAAAACAAGTGTACTTTCCTCAAAGTACAACTGAAAAAAACATTAAAGCCAAGTAATAGTTTTCTTAAAAGGTCAGATATTTTAAAACATTGCAAATTGCACAATGGAAATTAACCATATTTCCTTTATGATTTCTTTTGACAGTAGCAAAGATCATATTTCATCTAAAGTTGCTTGTAAAAATAAAAAAGAAAACACTATTTTGCATTTGTAGTCAGAAAATTCAAGCTTTCTTTTCTAATCATAAACTAGTTTTAATATTTTTTGTACATAAACAATTTCTTTATTAGATCTGATTAAATTATGAATTAAATCAAAATCAAAATTTTTTTAAGAATCATCTCAAATGTTCCTTTGATCCAAACAATTCTCAACAATTTTACAATAAAACTCACCTCCTCATCAGAGGCTTCTGGTTCTTCATCATCACATACAAGTCGGGCAAGACCTTCACGATATTCCTGAATTCGAGCACGGACTCGTTCACTGATTCTTGTTCGAGCTATCTGCCTCCGTCGAGGGCGGAGATAAGGAATACCGTCTATGGAGTTCTCTTCCAATAAATACTGCATATCATCGAGATCATTTAACATCCGACCTGATCCTATTGAGAAAGTAATAGTTTAGAAATATTCATGTAAATTTAAACATTGTAAGCATTAATTTCAATTTTTATTTTAAAAATCACATTTTTACATATTGTATCCTCTAAATAAAGAAGAAAACCAGTTAATGATATACTGTACTTATATATTTCATAAAAAATTGTAGGTAAATAATATATTTTAAGATGTAACCATTCTTTTCATCAATCAAAATATAACAATTCACATGAGCAAAAGCAATGAAATGTACAAATATAAATAAATTCCTTCAAATGTTTTTAAAAAATCTTGTCATTTAAAAGAATCTTGATACATTTATAATATATTTTTTAGTGTATGCTTTCAAAATTTATAGATTTACAAAATAGAAAGAACAATAAGCTAATGCTTAGTTTAAAAGTAAACACCTCTATTCTATTACTAAATACTATGTTTTTTCTAAGCATGTGATCATTAATAAAAAGTCAAAGAAGTTACATACGTTGTGTATTAGCTTCTGCACAATCTGGACAGAACCATTCTTCCACTGGAACACTGTCAAGTGGTGGGTCCAAGCATTCACAATGAAACCTATAAAAATATTTTTTTAAATTATTACTTCAGAAAGCCTCACAAGGAAGAGCTAGAAATAATAGCAGTAGAGTATTTAAGCATATTATACCTTAGATAATGTGTCCAAAAAGAGGGGGGAAAAAAAAAAAAAAAAAAGTGATACTGACCCTAAATCACAGCCATCACACAATAATAGTCTGTCTTCTCTGTCACTCCGCCCACACAACTCACAGTAAGTAAAATCTTCATTAACATCTCCATCATCATCTTCATTCTGACAACTTTTTCCTGAAACAGGAATCTGAAAACAGATTTTCTACATTAAGATTATTTGTTCAAGATATAAAAAACTTTCAATCCCAAGAAAATAAAATGATAAATTTTACTGCTATTAAAAATGTTCAAATTTATAAACCAGCACTCATTTGCATCAAGAAAATTTTCATCCAAAATTAATTTTAACTATATTCAATAAAATTTATTTCAGAATTAATGTCATAAACATAGTAATATGAATTATTTTAAAAAACAAAATAAAAATAAAAATGCTTAATTTATAGTTAAATTAATAGAAAATAAAAATTCATTAACCCATTTTCTATACAAAAGGTCTCTTTCATTGAGAATAATACAATAGTCCTCTAAACTATAAGGTAAAAATTCAAAAACAACTGTTTCAGGATAATAAACAAGGTAGCACATACTCTTTTAAAAATTTCATCTTCTTTAGCATGTCTGGCTAAAATGAGCTGAAATTCACTACGATCTACAGGACATGTATTGACATTCTGAAATTAAAAAATATATTTTAAGTACAAAATGTTTGAAACATCAAGAAATATTTTCATGACAATTTAGTTTTCTAACATTTTACTGGAAACTAAAATTTGGATTGTTTAACGTTAAACAAAATAAGTTCATTAAAAATTTATTTATTCAATTAATTCTTTTTAGCCAAAAGCTATAAACTTTCTTCATAAAGAATTAATAAATTCACTGAAGGGTTCTTTAATTTGAAACCACTTTGAATTGGGTAAGTTCATGTTGCTAGAGAATTTAAAAAAATGGTTATCAAAGAGAAACAAGTTAGACAAAGAAAGAACAATAAGCTAATGCAGAGCTTAGCAAACAGGTAAACACTTTCTCTATTGTATTAAATACTAAGTAAAGTGCCATAAGACTTTATTTTTAACTGATTCAGCTATGTAATTTTTGCAATCTGAAGATACATTATCATGCAGTAAAATTACACTTTTTCTATTTACCAAACCAAGATTATTTTCTTACTGTTTCATTATTGAATGTGCATTACTTGTTTGACCAACATAATCTTTCAGAAATAACAATTCTTTTCATCCATATTCAACCAATGTAAGGATCTTGCTTGGTTATTATACATAATATAAAATTATTATATATAAAAGCAATCTACCATCAAAAGTTATAACAGAATGCAAAATCAGATCACATTTAGGCTATGATGTGTGCAAGCTTCTATTTTTTTTTTTTCTATTTTTTTATTTTATTTGTCTCTTATTCAAAGTGAATTCCTTCTTAAATGATTTGAAGTTTTTCAGTAAATCATGAGATAGAAATTTTTCATTCATTTTTGACTACAGCCTAATAATTTTTATAACTGATTGAAGGTTTCATCTTTTGATTTTCTTGCAAAATTTTGAAACCAAAGTCTTACTGATTGTTTTTATTAACAGTAGTGACCCAAATATAAAATCGCTGCAGCTTCATTTCCAATTTTCTAATTTGAAGACATACAAGTATAAAACATGAAAACTTAAATTGAAAATAAAAAATACATATAATATCCAGTAACTTTATTGCAACACTTTATGTAAGTTGTACTAATCAGCTTGTATTAACATTTACTGTTTAACTTGTTGAAATGTTATAACAATTTACCTCTTTACCTACTGATTCAGTGGTGTAATGATTTAAAAGTGATATTTATTCAGTTGAACTATTTAAAGTTACTTAAAGACATTTTATTATTAGACACACAGATTTTTTTTTATGAAAAATCAGTTTCAAAAAAGTTTTCATTGATAATCATGTATTCATTATAGAATTCTAGTCCAAAGAGATATATGTACATAAATAATAAATATATTTTATCTCACATGAACAGAACTAAATAGAGCTTTATGTAGCATGGGTAACATATCAGATTGAATCTCTTAGAAAAATTTTCCAAATACCAAACAAAAGTTTTTTGTTTTTTTTTCCTTCCTTGCCTATAGCATTTTGATGTTTTGGGGATTATAAAAACATTATCTGTCATTCATCTTACTAGAGTTGTTTAGCCATTTGTTTCTAAGTTTGAATTATTCCACACTCCCTAAGATTATATCACACATTTTATAACTCAAGCAAGTTTATTGAATCATTCAAGAACTAAAGCAAGCCACAATATCCCATCTACAAAATATAAAATAATTTCCAATCTTTTTTTTTCAACTTGAATGGTTGGTTGTTGTATTAAACTTACCCGTGCCCATAGCTGAATACAATCTAAACAAAAATTGTGATCACATGCTTCTGGAGTTCCAATATCTTGGTATTTTAGGCGATTCAAACAAATGGGACAGTCATCTCCTTCACCATCATCACTGGACTCGGACTCCAATATGGTCATTTTCTTACGACTCTTTTTATTAATAACACCTATGTCATCATCATCATATTCTGAAAAAGCATGAAAACATTTTTAAATAAAGATTAATGAACTCTACAAACCAAAACTTACTTAGCCAATATAAAGAAATATGCATATGATCCCTATAATATAAGCATATATTATTTTATACTACCCAATTTTTACTTATGAGCAAAATAAATATGTAAGTAATCCAGAGACAATTATTACAATTCATTTTGTTAGAACCAAATTGACATTTCTGGCTGGCATTTAGCTTATAAGAACATTGAAAGCATGATTCTGAAAGAACTGACATTTTCATGCATCTAATTTATTTGTTATACAAAAACACAATATAAAATAAACAACAAACTGATTGCACAGCAATGCTGAGATTTGAAGCTTCTATTAAACTCTGAAATGTTTATTAAATCTTTAATGTCTAGTCAATACGGTAACAAACAGCTGAAAAGGGGAGCAAGC
Organism: Ascarosepion bandense; assembly: GCA_037127315.1. Lineage (NCBI taxonomy): Eukaryota > Metazoa > Mollusca > Cephalopoda > Sepiida > Sepiidae > Ascarosepion > Ascarosepion bandense. The sequence continues at coordinate 2,366,070 of JBBBDQ010000212.1, read as the reverse complement.
TACAATGTAACATTTAAATAATATCAATGAACAGTGTTTTTAGATACAAACACAGTCAATGTCTTGTCTATTTTTCTACATGTGTAAAGATTCAAAGGATAAAATCAGTCAGAAAACTGCATTGTACAAACAACAGATTGAATGACAGATTTTACCAACTATTTTTGGCAGCCTTGTCATATATGCTTTTAATATTGCAATATGCATATGAATATACAGAAGTTACACTAATATTTCAAATTAGCTTAAATAATTCAGATAAAGTTTAAGTAAATGTAACAAACATTTTAATAAACATGTTGCAGCTTACAAAGTTTTATTAAGCTATTTCTTGATTTAATCAAGCATTTTCCATGTTAAGGAGGTGCATGTGTTCACAAAGCAAAAATAAATTTATGTATTATTACAGTAAAAAGAAATTACATAATAATAACCAGAGAAAATTATATATTTTTTTTAGTCTAAAAATTCTTATGAATCAATCAACAAAGAGCTCACTAAACAGCAAGTAATGAGTAAAATATTCAAATACAAATTATTAAAACCATTTTTATCAGTCCTATATATTCCTTTACCTTCCTCCTCCTCCTCTTCCTCTTCCTCCTCATCCTCCTCTTCATCCGATTCTTCATCCTCCTCCTCCTCTTCATCTATTTCTTCTTGTCCTTCATCCCTGGCAGTGTTTTCTGCTGTAGAGCATTTATCCTCATTCTTTGAGTCAGCAGCTATCTTCATCTCATCACTTTCAGACTCACTCCCAGAGTAGGACAATGATGTGCTGGGTCTCCCCTTAGCACCCTTCTTCACTCTCTCTTCCTCCATATCCTCTTCTTCATGTATTAAGTCCAAGAGTTGGGCAGATTTAATCCGGGCTAAACTGATTCATCTGCAAATATAAAATAAATGTTTTTTTTTAAAAAGTTAAACATGATGAATTCGGTGACACTTCAAGATTATCCATAATTATTATGGTTCTTTTAAAACTACAAAAAATTCCTAACTAGCGATATTCTTTTACGACTTCCTATGCTTTCTCCCCAAACTTGTAACATTGAGCATTCTTAGTCATTTACCTGCATATGAACTCAAACTTGCTTTTCCTAAACATACTGGGTCATTTTAAAATACCATTACTATCTTTTGATCATTAATAAACACTGTATCAATGAGTTATCATTTATAAATTACTAATTTCTTATATACATATATTTAGAATTTAACACTATCTCATTTAATCCACAATGCTAAACAAGATCAATGAGTTATTTATACTCTATACACATGGTATATTTTACAAGACTGATCACAAGAAAAGAAACAAATTTGCTCAAATTTGAAAGAATATCCTCTCACAAGTCAATCATTACATAATGAGCTAATACAAAAAATACAAGCCCATTCAAAAGTTGCTTATAACCCTAAAAAATTATTTCCAATCACAAAAATAACAAGTGTGGTCATTTGCCTAAATAAGTAGTAATATCTGATTTTAGTTTAAATTTGGGATTAGGTCATAGTTAAAGAGCACTAAATGCAAGTCAAATTCACTATCAGTGTCCTGTGAGATCAGAATCTACTATAGTAATACAAAATTTATAAAATAATGAGAATAAAGATAGGTTTACATTCTATCAAATAAATACTTTAGATGATTTGTATAATATTTAAAGCAACAAAAATTTTACAAAAACAAATTTAGAGAAAAACAAAAGAAAATTAAGTAAATATAGCTTATATTTAAGAGAAAAAACTTGAAACAATCCACTCAGTATATTAGAAAAAATATTTAAAATAAAAACAACTCACATTGAGCTATGGTAAAAACAAACATTTTTAACTTATTTCTGAACCTTGAGCTTCACAGAAACAAGTGTTTGATAGAGAGAACGTATTAACTGACGATACAAGCCCCCCCCCAAAGGATAGACAGAAAGGAAGAAATATTAATATCTTTGTTTTTATTGACAAATCTGATTTTTATCAGGTAAAAAATCTTGTAGACTAGCTGAACAGTCAATGATTTTATGTTTTCCTTGAATAATAAGAGATTTACTCATGGAAAACATATCTTACTAAACTAAGAATTGGATATTGGGTAACAAATGACCAAAGGTAAACTTTAATCAAAGACAATATGGATATTGATGATCCACTAATATAGCAATGTTATGTTGCTGGACAAAATTGTTTTAAAACAATTCTGTCCAGTAACTCACAGAAGTAGACAGGGTAAGAAATCAAATTAAAACTTTTAACTTCACTTTCTACATGGATTAAAATAAATACACCATACAAAAATAAAAGTTAAGCTAATATTTTATTGAAGGTTCAAAAACAGAATTTACAATAAAATTTTATAAATTTAAATACAAAACAAGAAAGTAAATAAATGATGACAAAAACTATTGCAAAAATTAGTATTATGAATAGTTATAATACTGCTAATAAGAAGAATAAGGAAGTTAAAATATATAGATAGATAAATTCTGACATCAGTGTTTCTTGCATCATTTATTTATAATATAAACTTTATACAGCATTTATAGTCAGCGTGAAAAATCGGGTATTATAGTTTGACAAAATATAAAGCATTGTTGAAAGGAAAGTAAAATGAACAAGTTATCATTATTTTATCATTTTTACAATTGACACTTTAATATTGAATATGGTACACATAATATCCAGCAAACATTTTGAAGTATTTAGATTTCACTGATTTTTTTCATCTAAAAAGTGTATAGCTTTACAGTATATTCACACTAGTTTTACACCTAGAAGTACATTAATGTCAGTGGGATAGTTCATTATTTTAAAATTCTTTGTTACTCATTTCAACAATCATTTGAATTCTTGACATAAAAATTCTTTTAACTTCTCAAGACATAGGTGATCATGGCTCACCAGTTTCCTTACTATAGAAAAGCTGTACATTGCCATGGCTCTTTTTAAAAATAGTGGCATGGTTTCATATTGCTTTCTCTTAGACTGGCTGCCAACCAAATCTTTTGAAAGCCTAGTCTGCCCTGCTATTTAACTCCTAGTTAAGGAATATTATATTCATCAAAAACAAATTATGATACAAATTCAAATGGTACTTTCAGATTTCATTATATGCAAAAATCAAAATGAGTTTCATACTTTTTAACTTTCCTTAAATTTCTTCTATCTGATATTGTCTACTAGCAAAATAGTAATTATTTTAATCATACAAATCAGTATGGCTAAAAGCATAACAGTATAACAAAATCATAAAATATATAAAAATATAGTTTCAGTTCACGAAACAGCTATATTTACAAGAACACAAGTTCTATTCATGGATTTGCAAATTAATTAGTTTTGACTTATTTAATAGTTTTCATAAACACCGCATTCTAATCTAATAAATTTATGCAACTATATAAATTGATATTCATATATTTTGTTAATGTTATTTTAAACTGAATAAAATTTGAATGCATCAATTCCAGGTAATATAGCCTAAATCATTGAAAAAAAATCTTTATTTGATATACATTCTTACCAGCTAAGGAAGTGTGTATAAATAAATATTCACCAAATGCACTTAATTTTTATAAAAAATAATACAAAACCAAGTAGAATTTTTTTCACTAGATGGCAGTACATTGAGCTTCAACATTCATTTTATTAAAGATAATGGGATTACAAAAATATTATGCATATGTTTACAAAATTCACAAATAGCAAGCTAATTTTTAGTATTATTCAAGTATGTACTCTTAAATTTCTAAGTTTATGAGGAGACACCCAAAATGTTTTGAACTTGAAAAATTCTATCAAATTTTAAATAATATATATATAAAGTTCATAAAATCTTACATTCATGACAAAAACTAGTGTAATCAAAGATCTTTAGCAGAGAGCAAATTAAATACATTACAAAATATTTTATACTTCAATAAGCTTGTAACAACATTAAAAAAATGATTATATAAGCCATACATTGTTCTAATAACTACTCTGAATGCTGTTTTTGCTTAAAGTGGAACATAATTTGAATCATGGAAACAACATTAAATCATGTAACTATTTTCTCAAACAAATACAAGGCTGAAATCCAATTTTTGATAACCAGAGTTCAAATTAAAGATGTAAGCACAGGCATTAATAGCATACATTTTTGCTCAAGATATAATAAAATCTTAATAGCAACAATAAAATGTGGTGTTAGATGTATTACAACTAACTGGAAAATAGTCCTCAATAACAGAAATTTGATGCCAGTAAATTACTTACACAAGCTATACTATACAGTCAATCCTTTGTCATATATATTTTCCAAACTAGAGTTAAAATGCATAACTTGGAGTTTCATGTGCAACACAATCTTCAGTGCTGAGTATCAACCAACCTTTATGTAATTTTAAATTTTAATAAAAATATCTGGTTATTGTAATGTTGGCATAGTTATATATTATACTGGGATCACAGTTTTTTAATTTTAATTATATTTGGCATTTAAAATAAGCAGGATTTATGTATGTGAAAAATGTTTTGTTTTTTTCTTTTAAGTTGTGAATATTAATTTTTCATATTAAACATAAAGGGAGGTTACTTTTTCTTTCTAAAAGATTTTTAAAAAATCATAATTTAAATTAAAAATTAATTAATCAATCTACTATTTAAGTAGATATTTTTTATGCCTATATGTAACCATCAATTCATTTCTCTTGTTTAATAAGATAGGGTTATTTTAGTGTTTTAAGATAATTTTTCATCAAGACATAAATTACATCTACTTCCTTTCCTATTGTAAGATTTGGTTCTAGCGACAATATTCCAAGTGATGATAGAATTACCACCATTCTTTAATTGCCAGAAATATTTAGAGAGAGCATATTGTCAAAAGTCATCTGATGATGGTAGGAACAAAATTTCCAAGGATTTTAACAGTAACGATCAATCTAAACACCTGAAGACTGCATTGTGTATGAAACGCCAAGTCGTTCTATTGGTGAGGGATAATATATATATTTATCAAGATATCCTTAATATCTCTGTTGTATTACATGTGCATTGTGGTGCATTGGATATTGGCTCGGAACAAGAAATCGGGGAGCCGAGTTCGAATTCCAGATGAATTCATTGCATTTATTTACACACAAATACCCTTGGGAAAGGTATTAATCCGTCTATTCCTTCCATTTATGGGTTAAATAACAAGACAGATTGGGTTCTGTAGCTTTGGTCGGCAACCAGTCTACCGCAGAAAGCAATGGCAACCTACTGCGGGATAATCTTCTGCCCAGTCAGTCATATCTCTTTCGAGACATGATCACCCAAAGCGTGTATTACGTATGGCACTTAACTGACTGTATTACATCAAGCGCTATTTTATTAACACCAACACTATGTGATATATATTATAATTTTCTAAACATATATTGTTAAATATAACAGACAATGAATGTCTATTATGAGCCATTCTAAAACATTGTATTTTGGCTTTAATTTCAGGTGAAAATAAAAAATTGTCCAACATTTGGATATTTTTTTTATTATGCTGGTTCTAAGCTTCCAGCTAACAGAAGCCATCTTCAGAAAGGTTAGAGATGTTAGCATAAAGACATCCACCATCAAAGATGATTTTATCTTGCATTGACATAAAACATTGCTATGCATTACAATTATCTGTGTGTGTGTGTGTGTGACTACAGTTTTAACCCAGATTGAAATACAATTATTTTCAATGTTTATGATCTGCTGCTGTTACCTAATTTTTTCATCAAGTAGAATAAAATCCAGTATAATTGAAATCATATCAAGTCTTACTTTTTAGTAACATAAATTAGATAACCTCCAAAAATTCACTGAAAAAATAAATAAATAAAAAATAAGTGAAGGCTACATGAAATAAATGTCCAAAACCAAAATTTTATCATCAAAATCTTTGTGCTATTATTCAGAGGAAAGATCAAAGGATTTTCTGATGTAAATTTTTTTTAAATTCTCTTAGATCCAGAGGAATTTTGGTTAAAAAATATTTTTTTTATATGTGAACACAGGAACCTTGCTGCTTATAATTTGGTTTCCAGTTTCTTCTAAAGTTTTGTCTCTTTCACTCTCAGCAGCCCCTTGCATCTTAGTGGGATTACTGCCTTGATTGGGGTGAATTGATCAAAAAATTTAAATAAAATTTAAAAAAACCTTAAATTTGTACAGGAGCATCTTTTTACAGTAAAAAATTAGTTTGAGAATTCTTTCAAAAATCAGATTATTTTTGTAATTTAATTACACTTTAAAGACTTATTAAAAATGGAATTATTTTAAAATATTTCTTTAGAAAATCTTTGTAAAAATTCTTTTTTTTTTCACACCTGTTATTCTTCCACTCATTTAGTTTTTATGAAATTGAGAAATTCTTTTTGTATTGCTTAATATTTATATCTGTCATAAGAACAAGTCCTTAGAGAATTTAAAATCAAATTTTTTTGGTCAAACAGTCATAGAAAATCTGTCATGAATTGTAAAATAAAAAATATAAAAACAACAAAACCAAGATATTTTTTTAATTAGAAAAGCTTTTAATAGCTTTTATGAACATGGACAATATTGTCTCAAGAGAAAATATATTAAAAACATTTAAAATTTGTGTTTGTAAATTTGTAATGATAATGTTATTAAATTAAAACTGCATTTACTAATTATAAATGAAAAAGCTCGCAATTAAACAAACCCCAGTATTTTAAAAGGAACTTAAAATTTGTTTTGTGCATATAAGCATACCAATTTTTGTAAATATAGACATCTATACAAGATATTATCGGAAAATAAGAGAGGCACTAGAGTGACTAGAGACTTAAAGTATTTTTAAATTTTCTCAACAAGTGCCTACCTAAGTCAAAGTGCCTAAAATTCAATATAAAATGTTAGATTGTTTGAAATATTTAAGATTTTTTTTAGAGACTGGATCATTAAAAAAAAAATTGTATAAAAAAGACGTTCACATAATGTTAAGTCATTTATTTCCTAAACATCAGCTTGTCAATAAATCACATATTTCCAAAAACACCAGCTTCATGGGGAAAAAAAAAGTGATTTTCTGTCGTATTTTAAAGAAACTAAAAGTAATGTTTCTTTCAATTCTGATTAATTAAACTTTCATTCAGATGATTTTCCTCAAATAATATTTCAGAAAAGTATAATCTATTTTTGAAAATTTGTTTAATAAAGAATTAGTTTGTATTAACAGATGTATCAATATGAATAAATTTATAGATTTTACTGATAAACAAAAGAGAAAAAAAATTCCAGTCAATTTTAAATTACCAATTTAGAATTAAAACTAAAATTAAAGATTCAAATAAGATTTTCGATTTTTTTAAATGAATTTATTGAACTTATTTACATTTTTTAAACTGGTGGAATTTCAAATACTGGCACACACTTTTTTAGTTGGGCATTTAAAGAATGTTTTAATAGTTGGAAAGGAAGTTTGGCGCTATATATATATATATATATATATATATATACATACAAGACACTATCATTTTTTTTTTCAACAGGAAAAAAGAACTATTTACAATTTTATCACAACCTTACACAACATAACTAAACGAGAAATATTCCTCCCAGATAATTTACAGACTTGATATTGCTTTCCCATTTTAAACCATGGCGTAAAATTCATTAAAAAACTCCTTGGACCATTTTCAAAAAAGCTGCCAAAAGAAAAATATAAGGTTATTAATTTGTGATATTAAATTTAAAAATGGTTAACTTAATGTTTATTTTGACACTCGAAACAGATTTAATAAACTAATGAATTTGTCCTTTCTGTTAATACTCATTATTAGCAGAAATGATAAATTCATTGATTTAAAAAAATAATAATACTAAGCAAACAAAATATTTTAAAAAAAAGGCGAACAAAGTGGATCGGCAGACAAACTTTCTAAATGCAGTCCACATTTAAAAACGACAAACCATAAATATGCTATGAAGACACTATTTGATAAAAAATATAAAAGCAATTGTATTGTATTGTGGCTAGTTTCCTGTATAGATTTTTTAGTTAGTAGCTAACGGATTTGTGTTGCTTTCTAAAATGAAGGATCTCTTCTGTATTTACCTACGGTGTCATTTAATTAAATCTTATTTATCTTAAATCCAGATTTCAATTAATATGAATTCATCTAACAGTGAATTTTCCCTCCAAAAATGTATATTTTGCATAGGATTTTTTTGAGTCAAACAAAAAATCAGGTATAGAAATAAAAATTAAATAAATGACGGTTGAAAATTATCTTTAAAAGATATTAAAGAAAAATATATTTATTAATTTTTACAAACTATAAAAAAAAAATTAGTTACAAAATGGGTGAATCTTGCTTTGATTCACTGGATAAAAGAAATCAAACTAAAAAAAGTTCAAAATATTTAAACAGATCGATTGAAGAAAAAATACATTTTTTATTCTTATTAATATTTCACTGCAGTATCTAATATACCAATTAAAGATCAAATTCAAAGTTAAATAAATGCATCACAATTTTTATGGAATTCGTCTGATGTTTCATAGCACTTGCTTGTCGTGTCTGATTTTAAAAGCAAAATAGAAAATAGTTGACCGATTCTAAGTTTAAAACACAATAAGAAAATAAAAGTGATCATGGAAATTTTTGATTTTTTGCCTTTTTTAGTTTTTATTTAAAAAGAAGCATGTTAAGTTCATTTCATAAAATTCAAACGAAAAACAAAAAAAAAAAAAGGAAACAGGTACACTCTCAGGACGAAGATACAAAGTTACTCGAGGTGAAGAATATTCTAAAAATAAGATTTCTTTTAAATTAATACCATTCAAAATAATGCGTTCGGACGTCTTAAATTATTTTAGATATCCGAAATTAGAAAAAATACTAGATTCGTTAACAGAAGCAGAGATGAGCAACATTGAGATTAAAAGAATAGAACGTTTTGGTCCATAGATTACCAATGACAAAGATGCGAAATAAAATTCCCATCATAATGAAATGAGTGACGGGAAAGCTAAAAGAGAAACACGCCTATATTTCGTTTCTAAATATGTGTGCGTGTGAGTAAATAAATAAGGACATTGTTGTGATATCTTTTTCTTCTAGATACCAACCAACTAGCCTAAATAATAATAATAATAATAATAATAATAATAGATAAAAAACAATGGCAGTTAACTAGTGTTTACAAAAACCAAAGGAAATTGAACATTACAAAACAAAAAAAAAACAGAATACAGGCGGGTGTTTTTCCTATTGTTGATTTTTTAATAGTGTTTTTGTTTTACAAAAAGTACAAAGAAATAATCCAGAACTAGAGGCAATTGTACAACAGTTATTAACTGGAAAAATAAAACAAGATTTTTTTTATTTAGTTGTAAAAGATTTTTATGAGAGAGAGAATGCATGTGTTAAGTTAGTTGTAATTTCACAGTGAGTCAAATAATGTGTGAAACAGAGAATTGAAGTGAATAGAAAAGCAAGAAAGCGCTTCGATATTTCAAATGTAAACAGATCTAGACGCGACACGATAGCCAAAAATATTCTATACAATCTTCTTTATGGAGATTAATGAGGAAGAAATTAAGATGAAAGAAAAGAAAGAAGGGGAAAAAAAGATGACCCAGAATCAAATAAAAATCATAGCTACCTCATCTCTCACTCTCTCTCTCTCATTCTGTCTGCGATGGTGTTGCATGCACAATCTAATCAAAACCGGGGAGAAAAACCAACGAAATGGCAGTCGCTGGAAGCGAAATAAATACAAATACAATAACACCTATAACAATAGAAGTAAGTATTGCCTAGTTTTTAATGATAATTCCACACATGGAGAAAGGCAAAAGAATAAAAACCAACCCCAAAATACTAGACTCACGTAATATAATATTTAGCCGAAAAAGAGAAAAAAACGTTGTAAATTCGTCCAAGAAAATCTACAAATTTGAACATGAATCACCTTCAGCGATCTATTTGACAGTTCCTTGCAATAGGTCGTCATTTTTGGATGACCTGAGAAGGAAATTTAAGCACGAAATAAATTCTAATTAGGATTATACATAGATAGTTTTTATGTTAACTTACCTCGTCAACCCGCTAAAGGAAACTTGCATCCACCATGACTAATTCACGACCCGGATGTAGACCGGAAATGACGTGTGAGCAATGAGGGCTCCGAATGGAGGAACGATAACAGTATAAGAAAGAGTGAGTGATATTCACATAAGCAATATCGAGAGAGGAAGCATGAGAGTCGCGGGCTCCCATACAAAACGCGCAAGGACAGTAAAAAATTACAAAACAAAACAAACAAAAACAAGTCTATCTCACTTCATCCACAATTTAATGTGCCGCAACAAACATGGATTTTTAAATCTAATTTTCATTAGTTTTTTTTTAGTGTATGAACAAGAAAGGCTCTATTCATTTTTTTTACTACTACTACTAGATTCTTTAAGTAGGAGCACTTGATGAAACTGCTACTTACTTTTACTTACTTTAATAAATATTTCCAACCATCCCTGCAGCTTGAGCAATTTTTTTCACAAAAATACATTTTAGGATACGATATTAACAAAACACTTGGATTTTTAAATATACTTTCCAGACTGAGGTATGATTATATATTTTTGTTTGTTTGTGTGTAAAATAAAATTTAAAAATCAAACACTTAAAAAAATGATTACATGTCTGAAACATTTTGTACAATATTTTAAAAATATAATTATTTTTATAGTTTCTTAAAGTTAAAAATATCATCGAAGTTATATTATTTTCATATCCACATGTATTGCAATGATTGAATAATCCCTAAGAGTTTTTCTTTTATTCAGATTTTCACTAGTAAATTTCGTATTTTTTCTAAATTAATTCGAATAAAAAAGAAAAATGTGCTCTTTTGGTGCAAAGTTAAACAATTCTTTCAATATATATATATATATATATATATATATATATATATATTAATAACGTAAAAGGAATTAGTATTTTTATAACATTTTTAGCGCTAGAGAGATGTCAAACTCTGTCTTACTGTTTTTTTTATAATGACAACACTAACACGATAGTTTGTTTAGACTGAAATCCTTAAAAACATTCATTTAAGTTTTATTAATTTAATTAGAAATAAAGTCGTTGGTTTATATATATATATATATATATGTATGCATTTTTTTTACCTTAAGCATTTATCTTTTTTAAAAACTCACTGGATACGGTTGAACGTAAGGTTGTTATTTAAAGAATATTGATTCAATCAATGATGTACTTTTTTTTTCAAAAGTCTCTGAAATAAATCTTTAATTCTTAAACGAATCATTGTTTTATGTGTGCATTGCTCATTCTTAGGGGGATTTGTTTTTGTTTTTTTTAATCAACAAAGCGATGATCTGCGGCGATCGTTAAAGAGGAACAAGTAGCACGCACCAATTCAATACAATACTTATCGAATTTTTTGACTACTCTTAACTTTAAATTTTAGTAACTAATTCCTAGCTCATCATTTGATTTCGGCATCAGCTTTAAATGCCGAAGTTGATAAGGCACCATATTCCGATGACCAGTAAAGAAAAGGACTAACAAGACAAATTGTTGAACAATATTTGACACTAACAGCGACTTTCACCCTCAACAGATCCTTCGTACAATTCCTCAGAACGAAAATATAAAAATTTAGCTGTCATCATTAACTTATTAAAAAAAGGGTGTTAATCTGGCAATTTTCTGGTGTCATATAGTCGAGTCAATAGACAAGTTATGAAATTTGTAAAAATGAAAAAGAAACAGAACAAAACTAGTATTTTTAGGCCTCAGGGGAACCCTGTGTTCACAAATTGATAAGATGGTAGTTTGCAAAAGGAGAGAAGCAAAAAAACGAGCCCGTTTTATGAGATTGTGGTTGTTAATATAGCTTTATATGAACAATAATAACAATAAGAATAATGCTTCAATTATTATGGATTGGGAAACAAACAGTTTTAGATAGCTGTGATGATTTATCTTGTCAGGTCTCTGAAGAAAAATGAAACTGAATGGTTGTTAAAACAGTAAACATCGTGGATCTATCCGCAAGAAGACCATCTCATCCAAAGGGAGGTCATTCCGGGTCCAGTAATTTTGATGCGTGTGGACTGGATACTTGCAATGATCACATCTTCATCAGAAGAGCAATGAAATTTGCTTCGACATAAATTCGTCAGAATTTTTTTTTAATTTTTTACGGATAATTTAAATTGTTTTGCCAACGGATTAAACAACAACAACAAAATTGTTAACATGATAGCACCAATCAATCGTTCGTATGAATTCGAAAAAAAAGTTCTTTTTAAACAGAAACAGATTTATTTTAAACATTATTATTTACTAAATAATGTTGCTTTTATGTTCCACCCTTTTTCAATTTCTTTCTTCAACTAGACTAAAACAAAACTGTTGTTAGTAGTTTGACTTTTTGTTGGCATTCATTATGACTTGGTCACCTATTTAGACACGAATGCAATAAAGTTAAGACGTCATTTTCACTTTTTATACTAGGCTGTGAATGACGTTATTTTTTAGTCTTGTTTCTTACATTTATGACATGATGATTAGGATTAACAAATTTCAATTGGATTATTTAATTTTTTAAAATGCTATGTAAATACACGCTTGCTTGAGCGAAACGAATACTTTGTTGACTTTTAGTGCTTCTTTGAATAATTATTTCACAGAGAAAATGTAGTAGTGCTTTTTGAGTGCATTAAAATGTTTGATTTGACGTTTTTAATTTAATATCTGTTCTCAAAAATATTAAAAAAAAAAAAGCAATATTGTTTTAGAAAGAAAATGCACATTTTTGCGAGGTCGAAGAAAAAGGCCAATTTAAAAAGAAATACTACCCGGTAAATTATTTAGCAACTTCACGTCATTGTACAGTACACTACACAGGTACTACACTACTTTACGAAAAAGTAGTCACCTGTGATTTTTTTTTTAAGAACCAGTAAATTTTTTATATTCATTTTTTCTTTTTTTATAATTTACGAATGTCATTTATTTACAAAGCCAATCAAGTTTTTTTTTAAGCAGTTTCAAAATATAGTTCTGTTTGAAGCCAGTTTTTTCATGAACTAAATAAACAAATGGGATAATTTATTTAAATGTGTTCGGTCAGTCAGTTCAAAGTGCCATACGTGATACACGCTTGGGCGATCATGTCTCGAAAGAGACATGACTGACTGGGCAGAAGATTATCCCGCAGTAGGTTGCCATTGCTTTCTGCGGTAGACTGGTTACCAACCAAGGCTATAGAACCCAATCTGTCCTGTTATTTGACCCATAGCTGGAGGGAAGAGATGGATTACCTTTCCCAAGGGTATTTGCGCATATGATTGCAACGAATTCAACTGGAATTCGAACTCGGCTCTCCGATTCCTTGTTCCGAGTCGATATCCACTGGACCACAACGCACATGTGTTCAAAACAAAACAGAAATTTCTTTCCATCAGTTAGAATTTTTTTATCGACTGCTACCAGAAATACAGACCTTTGTATCTATTGTACGCCTGCTGACCGATATTACGCATGCGTGAAAACTTAGAAGGAAGTTAGTCTTTATCTTCAACAAATTTTTTGTCTTTTTTGAATTGTGGTTTGTAAAAACTTGAAAAAAAAAATTGGTTCTTGATTATTTTCTCTTATTTTCAATAAATGTATTTATTTTCTCGCTGACATTTTAGACACTTCAATAATTATATTTTGTCTTTTTTACAGCCTCTATTAAATATGCTAAAATAAAAATTATCTTTAAAAAATATTCTCTTATAAGTTAACCATATCTTTCTTTTCGTTGAAAAAAGTATTCATATAAAATGACATATACTTTTTATACGCAAGACCATTTTTGAACAAATTCATTCCTTTATTTTTCGTCATACCTTTTCACGCCTTCGAATACAGAAGAATTACCAATAATGGAAGAATAACAAAAATATCGAGTAAAAAGAAATATTACGTTTCTCGTCGGTCATTAAAAGATTTTTAAACATAACATTCAAAAAGCGATATTCAAATCGATGAAATCAAAGTATTAAAATGTGTGAATTTTTATAGTTAAATGCTTAATTTTGAAACTTCCACATAGTAAGTTGGCGTCATGTTTTAGTTTTTCCAAAAGAAAAGAAATAGGAATTATTAACTTTTTAAATGAGCCATTTTTATTTTTAAATTAAAGTTTACATTATTTATTTTCTCTCGCCTGATTTTGAACGGAGAAGAAAAGATTTAAACTTTAGATTTAAAATTTACCGGTTTAATTTTACAAATGACAAAAAAAGATTTTTTGTAAAATTTTATGACGAAGATTTAACTAAAAAAATCATGTCTGCTCATGAAATCGCAAAGCTAAAAGTTTTTATGGTGGTTATGTTTTCACTGTCAGTTTAATGGTAAATCATAAATTCTGATCAAAGTAATGATTTTTAAATGAAAATAAGTTAGACTTAAATTTTAAAATAACTAACAATCAGATGTATTGCCGTATTAATCATAAAAAATACATTTTTAGTTTTAAAAATACGAAAACATTAAATAAAATTTAATATCCATTTTTTACATTGACTTAATCTTGGGATAAAGCAATGATTTTTAATTTGGTATTTACTAGTTTAGTCTGGCATGAGGTCACAAGTTAAGAACACTAATAATAATTATTATGCGATCATTCATAGTCTGCTTGTTAACAATGACTCCCTATCTAACAATATGCCCTAGTGATATTGACTATAAGTTTAATAGTTTTTCAGCTTAATTCACAAGTTGTTATTTGTTTGATTTTTGTTTTGTTTGACTGAGTCCCACATAAAGCATGCATATTTTCAAGGGTTCAAAAAAAATTATGGTCTCTCTAGTGTTGGAAGCTTGGTTGGAACTATGACATGACCATTTTTTTAGTAATTTGGCTTGCATTCGATGGGTTCAAAAATTCAAGCTTTTCAAATTATTTTTCCGCATATGTTTAATGAACAAAAAACAAAATGCTGTTAAGTTCATGTTTTAGGCAATTTTTCTATGTAGCGTGTTTACTGTGTTTTTTTTTTGTTTTTTTTGTTTACTAATTGATCACCCAATACAAGGCTAGTCAAGGTAGAGAGTTACTGAATGAGGTAATTGTCACAGAAAAGTGCAGATTATGAGGACATGTAGGAAAGATAATTAATTTAAAACTTTAAGAAGTTAAGATTGTAGTGATCAGGGAAACATCCACTAGGGAGTGTGTTCTATAAAGTATGGTTCTTGGGTAGATGATGTCTAAATGAAATTAATTTTTTTTATGAAGGGAATAGCAATGTGACATTTTAGATCTGAACTGATGTAGCTCATAAAAGATTAAGAACATTTGCCATAAAAAAGCAGGAGTTTGATGTTTTGTTTGAGGAAAGTTGTTGTAGAGTAGAGTTCTATCAAACTTAGCCAGTTGTTATGGTCACTTTATGTGTGTGTGTGTGTGTGTGTGTGTGCGCGCAAAGTAAGTTTCCAGAATATCCAAAGTTGCCACTGCTAATTTTTAGCTGGAATTCAACCAAAACCTGCCCTTTTCTCTTTAAGATAATTTAATAGGTGAGAATTGTGTTTAAGAATTAATGAAATAAAAAGAAAACCTTTGATGTCAAATTGGTTAATGGTTTTGTATCTGGTGTTGCTGTGGAATTATGATAAGACTAAATCAATGAAATGTCCCAATTTTATTTCCTTGTTGTGACATTTAATGTTGTGGTACAGTGGATATCGGCTCGGAACGAGAAACCGGGGAGCCGAGTTCAAATTCCAGCTGAATCCATTGTATTCACTTACGCGCAAATACCCTTGGGAAAGGTAATTAATCCGTCACTTCCTTCCAGTTATGGGTTAAATAGCAGGACAGATTGGGTTCTATAGCCTTGGTCGGCAACCAGTCTACCGCAGAAAGCAATGGCAACCTACTGCGGGATAATCTTCTGCCCAGTCTTTCGAGACATGATCACCCAAGCGTGTATCACGTATGGCACTCAACGGACTGACTGTCTGGCAAGCAAGGAAGAAAAAACCCTCATTAAACTCCAAGAAGATGTCACTACCTGTATAAAAATTCTAAAACAAAAGTAAAAATATATAAAATTTTTATAATATATTTTTAACTATTTGCTATACATCTTTTACCTTCCATTATTATATCTTATATTATTGACTACAGAAAGCAGCACACAAAAATTTATTCTATGATTAAAATGTAATGTTAAAAATTTAGATATTAATTACCTCCAAAATCACTAAAAAAGAGCATATCATGATGAAAAAAAATCCAGACTTGATAAAAACAAAATTTTATCATCAAAATATGTTATTAATTAGAAAGATCAAAGTATTTTTTTATTATTATTATATTTTTTTTAATCCACATTCAAAACTTTGGTTAAAAATCTTGTTTATCTTAGGTGGACTAAAGATTAGCCTGGGAAATTTGTTATCTTTTGTGGTAAAAAGGCATTGTTCTAGAAATTGTTGCAAAAATAAAATAATTGGATTTTAATTAAATTTTCACGAGTAACTTTAGTTTAAAAATTAACATCTGTTACCCCCACTTAATTTTGTGAAATTTCAAGAAATTAAAATTCCACCCTCTTCATAATTATATTAGTTAAAAGCAGAACTCCTTGGAGAATTTAAATTAGCAATTTGTTTTTGTTTTTTCAAACAGAAACATTCACTGAAAATCTTCTCTGAATCATAAAATTAAAAAATGCAATAAAACTATTACATTATTTAATTAGAAAAGCATTTACAAATAAGATATATTAAGGGCACTTAAGAAAAAAATCATTTTTTGATAAATAAGTTTTTACAAGAATTGTTTTAATTTTTTAAAATTTTAATTAGAATAATTTATTAAGTTAAGTAAGAATCTTTTAAAACTTCATTAATTTCACCCTTTTAAATAATAAGTAAATAGTAAGTAAAAACTATATTTACTAATCATAGATGGAAAAGCTTAGTACAAATCATCAAACACCAATATTTTAAAAATAATTTTGAATTTTTTTTTTTATGTGTATAAATGTGCCAATTTTTATACATACAGATGATCATATACAATACTAATATGATCATATGTATCTACAAAAACTAGCACAAATATTGAATTTTAGATACTTTCTAGCTTGAAATTTACTGTGAGTTATTGCTTTTATTTTCTGATAATGTATTACTATAGTAAATTTAAAGCCAGAAAGTATATAAAATTCAATGTTATGGAGAATATTTTCTTAAATTTGAAGAATACTTGGTACCTAAAAATTATATGTCAAAGGTGTTCACAGTATTATTTTTTTATGGCTAAAGCCTTCCTAGAACAACATTAAACATCAAGCTGTCAAGAGCTTAAATAACAGCTACCGCTGTGTTGAAAAAATGCATATCTGATATTTTAAACTGAAATAATATTTGTTTCAAATTGGATTAAATACTAATCATCTAATTTTTCTTTGATAACGTTTCAGAAAATACATTTTATTTTTGGAAGATTTATTAATATAGAGAATCACATTGTGATGACAACTATAAAAAGGGCACTAATCAGCTGTTTTAGAAAAAAAAATTTAAATCATAATAATTTTAAATTAGATTTTGAAGTACAGCAAAATATTTTGCTTATTGGAAATATTAAATTTAATCTATCAGCTTGAAATTAAGATTAAAATAAAATCTTCAAGAAATAATTTTCATTTTTAAAAATTAATTTTACACCTTTCCTGTGATGGGACCTATATTAAATAGATTGAAAACTTTCAATCACTCTAATAATTATAGTGACACAGCAAATTTTGATGGTAAGAAGGAAAAAACAAAAGAAAATGAAGTAATATGCTTGTATTTTATTACCACTGTTGATATATATATATATATATATATATATATATATATATATATATATATATGAGGTTTTGGATTTTCTTATCTCTGGCCACTGACTTTACCATTACACCATCACTTAAATCATATTCTGTACTAACAAACAAAATGTTACTGGCAGCAAGGAAAAACAAATTTAGTAATTAAGCACTAAATCTTTCAAATTTATTACTTAAAATTGGTTTATTGTACATTGGGAATCAAGAAGTTGCCAGTGATTAGGAATTAATGTAAGCTTAAGTATGACTATATTTTTAATAGGTATTATTATTTTTTAAGATGCAAGTCTTGTGGAAAAAATAATAGAAAATAGAATAAATCCTTCCAGAATTTAAATAAACTGGTTTTTATATTAAAACTACTTATTTTTCTCCAATTTATTACATCATATTTTCAACATTCCTCTTTTTTTATTTGAGGTGGACTTAGAGATTGTCAGGATAGTTTCAAAAGTCACTGCTGATGCTATTAAATAATATTTTAAGTATCTGTTTTTTCTTTTTCCTACTTATGATTTTATATATAAATTCCAAACATGATTTGTCCATTTGCATCAAGCAGTAACTTACAAAATCCAGGTTAAGAAAACCATCAATGTTTCTGCTTTAAAGATCCACCTTAAGGATTTTACTCGTCATCATAAAATACTAGTCTCTAAAAAAATAGGACTTTGTGCATATAGTGACATAACTTGATCTGAAAGCACAGCTGATTTAAATTTTTTCATCTTATGTATCCTGTTTAAACCATTCACAAAGTAAAGCACATTTTTTGGTACCCTTGATTTTATATATATATATATATATATATATATATATATATTATTTTTGGTAACTATTGCCGTTGCCAAGCAGAGTTTTATGTCAACACAAAATAAAATCGTCGGTGATGGTGGATTTTATAATATTTCAGTTTAAACAACCTCTCTGAAGATGGCTCATGTGAGCTGAAAGCTTAGAAGAAAACCAATAAATAATTATCCAAATGTTGGAGAATTTTTGTCTTTATTTTCAACTGAAATTAAAGCAAAAATACGACGTTTAGATTAAACATAATAGACATTCATTGTCTCTTATATTTAATAGCATATGTTTAGAGATATATATATATATATATATATAATAGTGTGTGTTACACAAATAACTTAGGCACTGTAATAATGTTAATTTATAAAAAATGTAATCTAATAGCCCAGAGACATCCCAATTATTAGCTACTGATACAAAGAAACACTAATCTCTAAAAGGTTAAAACAAAAATTGTTTATTTTAATACATTATAATACATTTCCATTCCTTACTGAAATTCCAATTATATTTTTCCTGTATTCTACTATATTTAGAGATCATTTGCATTTGTGAGCTTATGACATTGAATGTTCCTTTTAAGCAAGTATCATGTTGAAAAAAACTTGACCAATAATGTTTGCTATATGGTAGAAACATTATCCAATATTTCTACGTTATAGATACACTGTTCTATTCAGTGACTGTCTTTTTGTGGGCCACAGATTCTGTTAGCCCTATATCCAACTGAAGAAAGTAAACAAAAGTCTAATATTTATCTGAAAATATTCTAAATACATTTTAAGATTTATCATATTTTAATTAAAGTTGGTAATAGAGGAGCAGAATGTAGATTGAGTAATTTATTTCAGTAGTCAGGTAATCAGCTTTACTATATTGTCTTTGATAATAAACAAAAAAGTTGAAAATTAACAAATCAATTATTCTAAATTATTCTACCAACTATGGGTTAAATAGCAAGGCAGATTTAGCTCTCTAGGTATGATTAGCAATCAGTCTCAGAGAAGGACAACTGTGAATTCAAAACCATATGTCTTCCTTGACCAAAACAAAAATGGGTTGACTTTGGCGAGGTATAGCACCTAGAAACCACTCTTACCAGGGCTACAGTGAAGACATTGGCAACTGGACATGGTCAATAGTAGAGACCTGATTTGTGTCATGCAAAAGATCCTTCATACTGGACAATAGATGAAACCTAATTATTCTGAGTTAGATGGAAACTGTAAGAACACAGAGCAATGCTTTGTGTTTCCTAATATATGCGCAACTGAAACTTATGAGAGCATCTTAATGGATCACCTAGTTAGTAGTTATTCTAGTGGAATTCAGTTTTACAGAAAAGGATATTTTACCAAAGGCCATTGAAATAGGATTGTTGCCTTAACTACTAATTATCAGGCTGAATACTTCTAATCACAGTCAGTGATGACAGTAACAAGATGAGATTTTTAGAATTTCATTTGCTTGATGTTACTTATTCTTTAGAGCACAGTCATAGCAACTTGATATTTTTCAGCACCATCAGTCACTTTAATGTGCAAGTAATCGAAATGGTTATCAGAAAGAGGCAGGTGTAAATCGTTCTTTCAATTAGGAAATGAGGTGGTGTGATGGTTATCAGCTTTGAAATTGGAAATATTGAACCAAATTTCAATTCTGGTGGAGACTCGCAATAACAACTTAGGCTGTTTTATTCTTAGTTATCTTGATCATGGTTTGTCACACTATGGTGATTTTCTAAGCACAGCTTAGATGTGGCACAAGGCCAAAAGTATGGGACACCCAGTGAGAATCGAACTCACTACTAAATTGTAATGATTCTAGCAAGACAAGCTTGCTAATCATTACACCACCTCGAGGTGCCCATGGTTTGTCACACTATGATGGTAGGTAAACAAAAAGAGTGGGTCAGTAGGTTCATGAATAGTACACTCTCCCCAAATCCTGTAACCTGCAAAGTAGTGACATTAAAAATGATTGTGATGTCCTTTTTCAACCTTGAGAGAAATTGGTGACATATTTTTCCCTATGTATATATAAACCCATTTTTTTAATGATGCTGTATGGAAAAAAAAAATGAAAGCAACAAACAAATCTGTCTTAATATACCAAATTGAGGGTATCACTTTGTCATATGAGGAAAATGTGGGAGTGTATCTTCTAATCCTAAAGTTTCACAAAATTGAAGGGTTATTTTCAAAGTATTAAGATTAACCTGTTAATACACAATGGTATTTGTAACATAATTGTTTTTGTTTTAATTTGAAAATCTTGTTATTAGTTTAAAAAATAGTTATTAACTAGGGCAAGAAATAGCTTGTAAATTTTAACATCTCCAAAATGAGAGCATTATCTTTTAGTCATCTTACAAAATTATTTTTGCCTTCTATCAGCATGGCTGACACTAACCTCCAGGAGAGCAACTCATTACACTTTGTTCTAAATTTTTCCACAAACATGAAGTGGAATGATTATATTGAATTTGTTGCTAGGTCTGCTGCTAGGAAAGTTAGTCTATTATATTATACCAGATAAATGTTCTCGGCAGAACCCATTTTGCTTGTTTATAAATCTATCATTCGTCCATCCATTGAATATTGCTGCCATGTCTGATCTTGGCCTTTCATTATATATCTCAAGATTCATAACAAAATCCAAAATCTAGTAGTTTTTTTCTCACCTATGAAGCTCTCTTCTGGTTTTTTGCTTCCTCGCAACCTACAATTTTCAAAAATTTAACTGCAACATCAATCACTGCCTCCTGTTCTTTTATTGTCCTTTCTCCTCACCAACATCTCATTTTCTTTCACTTTCAGTAACCCCTTGAATCTTACCAGAATTACTGCCTTGCTTGGGATGAAATGGTTATATATATATATATATCCAAACAGTAGACTGCCAACCCGTCCGTTTGTACTACTAAGAGATATATATGCTTTATTAAGACTGCTCGATACTTAGTAGAGTATTATATATATAGTAATATTTTTATCTAAGCGTATAATAAAACATAGTTTACTTCAACACAAGAGCTGTTGTGTTTTAATACTATCTTATTAGCACCTCATCAGGCAGTGAAATATTTTTTCTGGACAGAAATATTTCACTGCCTGGTGAGATGCTAATAAGATAGTACCGGGACACAACAGCTCTTGTGTTACAGTAATCTATGTTGTTATTATAAACTTATAATAAAAATATATATATATATATATATATCATCCGCAGACAGATCTGTTTCACTGTATCACAACTCGTCAGTACAGTTAGACATCCAATTGCTAATAATCCAGGATTGAAACCCGACCAAACGCATCAGTCAGCAATTCTAACTCTGAGCTATAGGCGCTCAGTAGAAGGAGGCAGACTTTTAACGTATCATGTATCATATGCTAGTAGCCAAAGTGCTCTAATTCATGATGGAATGAGCGATGTGTAGATGCTAGAGTAGCTACTGTTTTTTCAAAGTCTACCATTCTTCTAGAGTGCTCAATCAGGGTGTAAGAGTGTAAATAGTCATCCGCAGATAGATCTTTTTTGCTGTATCACAGCTCATAAATACAGTAAGACATCCGATTGCTTTTAACCCAGGATTGAAACCCGACTGAATTGGCGTCAGTCGGCAATTCTACCTCTGAGCTATAGGCACTCAGTAGAAGGAGGCAGACTTTTAGCATATCATGTATCATACGCCAATAGCCAGAGTGCTCTAATTCATTACTGAATGAGCAATGCGTAGATGCTAGAGTAGCTACTGTGATATATATATATATTACTTTTTAAGCAAGGCAGTAAAGCTACTAAGATACAAAGGGTTACTGGGCATAGAAGCATTAGAAAACAGAAACATTACTAAGGAGTGAGAACAATAGAAGAATAATCATAAGGACAGCAGATATTGATTTACACTGCATTTAAATTTTTGAAGATTAAAGTTAACTAGAAAGCATAGAGCCAGAAGAGAGTTCCACAAGCAAAAAGTGTGAGAAAAGAAACTGTTAGCATAGAACTTACAGTAACATCTAACCAACTCATCTGTAAATTAATGAGACCTGGTTACCAGTCCACTACTGAGCTTAAATTCATAAAACCTACCATAGCGAAGAGCTCATCTGAATAATTACCATGAAAATATTTACAGAAAAGGCATAGAAAGGGAACTTTACAGTGGTTGGAAAGTAAATGAAGCTGAGACACCATATCAGGACCAATAATATTGCTGATTCTTCTTTGGATTTTATCTAGAATCTTTAGATATAAAGTAAGAACTCTGGATGATATGTGGCAGCAGTATTCTAAGCATGGATGAATGGTAGACTTGTAGATATGCAAAATAAATTCAGGAGATCTAGCATGACAGTGAACCAACTTTCTTAGCAGCTGACCTAGCAATGGATTCAATATAGTCTCTATTTCATGTCAGCCAAGAAGGCATGAGTAACTCTCGTGAAAGTTAGCATTAGCCATGCTGATGGAAGGCAGAAAGGGGTTTCTCAGGTGATTAATAGGGAGCAATTTAGTTTTGGAGATGTTAAAATTTACAAGCTGTCCTTTTCCCCAGTTAAAAACAAACTGAAGGTTGTTTTTGACAACATCCACTAATTGGACCTTAGCAAAACTGGTCAGCCTTACTAATAAGACATGAGTAAATGGTTGTACCATCAGCATAGATACCAAGAGCTTATGCCATCAGAAAGATTGTGAATGAAAATTAAAAACAGTGAAACCAAGAATAAAGCCCTGGGGGACATCAGCATAAGTACAAAAGTATCTAGAAGAATGTTCAAGATAACTTAAATTTCAACTTGTGAAGACCTGTATGCCAAACCCTGTCTAAAGCAAGAACCTGAGCTTCGACATTTCTATTTAGAGCTTGATAGCCTCTTTCTGTAATTATTGTCTGTATATCAGCAGTTGACCTAGAGAAAGGAAAGTCATATTGCTTGTCTGAAAGAAGGTTCTGCAATATGAGATGCTTAACCAATTCAGCATTGATTAGGGCCTCTAGTAGTTTCCCAAAAAGTGGTAGAAGGCCAATAGAGTCTGATGGTTCACTTGAGTTCTTGAAAAATGGAATAACAAATAAGGATTTCCAACAGGCAGGAAAGCAAGAGGCAGCAAGGCATTTATCGTACAGTTTAGAGAGAACAGGAATCAGTTCAGGAGCACACATCTTAAGGACTATTACAGGAATACCTTCAAATCCACATGCTTTGTGGAGATCCAGATTAGAGATGATAGCAGAAACCATAGAAGGAGTTATATTTTTTTTTTATTATCATTTCACCTCAAGCAAGGCAGTTTTACTGCCAATGGTGTGCAGGGGGCTACATAGGTGGAGAATAAAGAGAAAGTCAAACAAATTATAGGGGGTGTCAGAGAATAAGTAAGAGGAGGATGAGAATACTGGTGTGATGAGAATAGAGTGGACGGAGAAAAGAACATGAGGGAAAGAATGCAAGTCAGAGATAGGAGATGGCAATTGAACTTACATTTAAATTCTTGGAGATTGTAGCTGTCAGGGAAGTAAGTATACAAAAGGGAATTCCACATGCGAGAAGTGTGAGAAAAGAAGCTGATAAAGTAGAAGTTGTGGTTACATTTTATTGGTTCCACTGTAAAAGGGTGGGACCTAGTTGCTAAGCTCATCGGAGCAGAAACTGTGAAAGTATTTGTAGAAAAGACAGAGGGAAGCCACATTACACTGGTGAGAAAGTGACTGCAGCTGAGCTACCAAGTCAGGATCAATCACATTGCAGATTCTCTGTTGGATTTTGTCAAGAACCCTGAGGTGAATAGCAGGAGGACCTGAACAGATGTGATAGCAGTACTCAATACATAAGTGGATGGTAAATTTATATATGTGTAGGATGGATTCAGACAGGAAAAACTTCCTGGCCCTACACAGTGAACCAACCTTCCTAGCAGCAAATTTAGCTATTGATTTGATGTAGTTATTCTACTTGAGGTCTGCTGAGAGAGTTAGGCTGAGGAGGTGCAATGTTTTGCTTTCAGGGAGACTAGCCTAATCCATGCTAATGAGGGATAGGAGTGATTGTTTGTGATGGTTAACAGATAGCAGCATCATTTTGGAAGCATTAAAATTCACAAGCCATTTCTTACCCCAGTCCACCACAGATTAAAGGCCCTTTTCAAGCTCAGCATTAAGGTTCACTTTGTCAGCCTCAGTGGATTTCTGATTGAGGTGAGAGTAAATGGTGGTGTCATCCACGTAGATGCTAACTTGGGATCTATACATATCACTCAACAAAAACTTGGCTGTAAGTGGGAAGTTAGGCAAAGATTTTTTAAATGAGTTAAGATTAGAGATTAAGTAGAATTTACAGGCAGAATATTCAGTTTTATCAATATAAGATGTTAACACCTCAAATTGATTGAGGAGGAATAGAAAACTTAGTTTTAAGTAACTCATTATTGCAGAGCTGCAAGTAATCATGAGAGCCAAATATGTTAGGTGCAATACAGGGTCTCTTTCTCTCAAACAGAGACTTAGCTACTTCAAGAAGACATTTTCATTTATTACATGAAGCCATGAATAGTTGCCTGTTGCAATGGTAACTGACATGCTAGTAAAGTTGGAAATAATGATTCCTGTGGGCTATAGCGACAAAACATGCTGGTTTGAACCACAGAGAAAATTGAGGTTTTACCTAGTATTTCTGAGAAGAAATGAAAGCATCTGTAATGACTTTGACCCAAAAGAAAATTTCATTGACACAATTCTTAATATGAAGGCTAAAACTGTCAGTTCAAGAGGTGTCTCAAAGTAAATCATGAAGAGAATCCCAATCAGTATGCAGATAACAGAGAGAGGTCTTATAAATAAGACATTCTTGTCTAATAGATGATTGGAATGAAATATCAATAGATACTACAGAGTGATTGGAGTTGCCAAGAGGACCGTGTTACGATGCTTGACAAGAGCTTGGAGAGGAAGTAAGAAATAAATCAAGTAAGAAGCCTGTTACTAAGATTTGCTTGGGAAACAAATTGGGAAATACATAATTTGAGTAAGGGATTGAATAATGAAAACATTGAAAGTCTTGATGTTGTCAACATCAGTAAAATTAGAATGTTTAAATCATATGTCATGACACACATTAAAATCACTGAACACAATGATGCTTGCAGATGGATAAACCCTGAATTCCTATGTCTATTGAACAGGGGTAGAGGATCATCTTTTGTTTCCTTTTGATCTTGTTTTTAATATCTACAGAGAAAATATAGATTCATTAATGAAGGAAATTTTTTTTTTTACTTAGTGCGTTTTTTGTGTCTGAAAAATAATATCCCTCTTATACAGTAGTGGCCATAATTGTACCACCCCAACGTCCGTCCTAACAATTTTCTCCGGCGGCCGTTCTCCACGCTGTGATGTTGCCGGAAATTTGTAGAAAATGTCGGCCGGACAGCTGGGGGTACAAGATTGACTATAAGGAACGAACTTCCACAATTTGGATGAGTTGAAAAGGATGCTTTATTCGTTTAGAGTTAGCCTTGTCGGTTGGGGCAGGCGAATGTGACACGCAGCTCTAACTCTAATTAATGGAGATCAACAAACCCAAACTGAACGAAACAAGACGAACGGAGATCCTTACTTCAAGCTCGCACCCGGCGGACTCCCCTTCTCCTTAACTTCTCTCTTAACTTAACTCGGAAAAAACACCTGAATTTATCTAAGATTGACTGGAAACCCGGAAATCCGGAAATGCTCTAGACCACCGGTGACAAACACCGGCGACTGTAAGTCTGAAATTTCAGTTATCTTTTTTTTTTATCTTAATAAGGTTTCCGCTGGAAAAGGCTTAATGTGTGGTCAAGATACAGTAAAGGACAGCCTTTGACCGGGTCATCGAAAACCTACCCGTTGACCTTTATCACTGAGTCAAATATTTACCGGAGGACAATTTTCCTCATAAAAGAAAAAGCGTTTATTTGTTTATTTTTTCCTCTTCTTTTTCACTTTTGTTAAATATGTTTTTAAACTATTTTCTATTCTAATCTATTTTCTATTTTAATCTATTATAATAAAATACATATATGTTTAGTTATCGTGTCACATAATATAAGGAATGGAAACAACAAAGACATAAATATGTGTATTACTTAAAAAGTAATGCATGATTAGCAATTACATTTTTACCAAATAAAGATTAGGGTGTAATGCATAAATATTATACAAAGTTACAAAAATTTACATAATAGTTTTTTTTTAAATAAAGATTAAATGGAATAAAGAAAATAAGCTACTGGACAAAAGTTATGTTAATAATTTGCATAAACTTTTTATTTACATTGTTAAAAACTCAATGGAGCTTTCAACAATAAATAAAAGTTCATTTATCATTAGGACTTTATTTTTAAGCAATATGGCAAATTTTACCTGCAAAATGCTCTTATTTGAAGAAAAAATAAACTCATTATCACTATCAAGAAAAAAAGTCAATGTCAGAAATTTCTGATATTGTTCATAGGTCTAAAAGTGTTGTTCATCATGTAATTAGCAGGTATAAAACCGATAAAACGTTAGATGCAAAACCAAAAGCTGGCAGACCTCCAAAAACATCGCAAAAAGATGATTGAAGAATTGTTAGAATATCTACAAAAAACATTTTGAAACTGCTACATCAATTGCCCATAAATTTAATGAAGACACAGATAATAAGATCTCAAGGGAAACAGTTGCTCGCAGGTTAAAAAATGCAGGATTGCATGCCTGTATTCCAGCGCGAAGCCTCTCATTTCAAAGCAAAACCAAAGAGCATCAGTGTGATGGTGTGGGGAACGATTTCATCTGCCCTATCATCTGCGTACATGGCAATATCAATGCTGAGATTTACAAAAGGCTTCTTCAGCAGCATGTGGTCCCAAGATTACACCATAATCTTTATGAATCTCCTATTTTCATGCAGAACAATACACTTTGCCATAAGGCTCAGAAAGTTATGGCTTTATTTGAAGAAGAAGGAATCGCCCTAATTAATTGGCCAGCCCAGAGCCCCAACCTGAATCCAATAGAAAATGTTTGGAAGAGAATTGGAGAAAGGGCTCAGAAAAGAAACCCTAAAAACCAGTATCACCTCTGTCCTTTCTAAACACTATAATTACTACCTCTCTGCTTCCTGTTTTCCTACCTGCTGGAAGTCCTCTTCTGTGGTTCTTGTATTTAAGAAATCAGAACTCTCGAATCCTTCTAATTATTGCCCTATAAGCCTCCTACCAATTTTTGGCAAAGTGTTCAAGACTATCATGAATGTTGAAATAGTTCATTTCACCTATAAACTATTCTCGGACTGACAGTATGGCTTCTGCTTTGCCAGGTCTACTGCCAATATGCTAACAACCAACACCGAGTACATATACCAGGCCCTTGATAAGACCAGCAAAGCTCAAGCTGTTGCCCTGAATATCTCCAAAGCATTTGATAGGGTATGGCATGCTGGCCTTCTGTGCAAGCTACAGGGCTATGGTATCACTGGATGCTTGCTTGGTTTAATCCAATTTTTCCTATCAAACCGCATAAAGAAGGTTG
The DNA here is from genome assembly GCA_037127315.1 of Ascarosepion bandense. Taxonomy (NCBI): domain Eukaryota; kingdom Metazoa; phylum Mollusca; class Cephalopoda; order Sepiida; family Sepiidae; genus Ascarosepion; species Ascarosepion bandense. The sequence continues at coordinate 2,337,787 of JBBBDQ010000212.1, read as the reverse complement.
TCTTGAACGGGCATGCCTCCACATCCTATCACATAAATGCAGGTGTTTCCCAGGGCTCTATTCTAGGTTCAACGCACTTTCTGATCTTCATAAATGATCTTCCTGACATGATCAAATCCCAAGTAAGCTGATGACACTACCATTTACTCCTGCCTCAGTAAGAAATCTGGCAAGGCAAACAAAAATAACCTTGCTGCTGATCTTAAGAAGGACCTTCTCTTTGTGGTAGACTGAGGTAAGAAATGGCTTGTAAATTTTAATGCTTCTAAAACAAAGCTGCTATCAACCACTACAGACGGTCCCTCCTACCCCCATCAGCATGGACCAAGCAAGTCTCCCTGAAAACAATACACTATGCCTCCTCAGCCTCACCCTCTCTTATAATCTCAAGTGGAACCATTACATTGAATCAATAGCTAAATCCACTGCTAGGAAGGTTGGGTCACTGTGTTGGGCCAGGAAGTTTTTCCTGCCTGAGTCCATCTTGTATATATACAAATCAACCATCTGCCTGTGCATTGAATACTGTTCATATCTGGTCAGGCACCCCTGCTATTCATCTCAGGGTCCTCAACAGGTTCCAAAGGAGAATCTGTAATGTCTCAACCTGGCAGCTCAACTCCAGCCACTCTCTCACTGACAAGATCTGGCTTCCCTCTGTCTCTTCTACAAATAGTTTCATGGATTCTTCTTCGACAAGCTTAGCTCATTGGTGCAACCTCCAAAAGAATGTACTTGAGCAACCAGACTAGCAACAAGATCCCACCCTTTTAGAGTTAAATAAACAAAATTCAGCTGCCACTTCTACTCTATCGGCTTCTTTTCTCGCACTTCTTGCCTGTGGAACTCCCTTTTGTATACTTGCTTCTCTGATGGCTACAATCTCCAAGAATTTAAATGCAATGTCATTTGCCATCTCTTATCCACTTGACTCCAGTCCTTCTCTCATTCTTTCTCCATCACCCCATGTATCTTGTTCTTTTCCTTTCTCACTCTACCCTCACATCTGCTTTCACACTGGTATTCCCATTTTTCTCTTGCCCTTTCTCTGACACCTCCTGTAACAGGTTTGTTTGTCTTTCTTTTTGCTCTCCTCCTGCTTAAACTTTTACTCTTCTTTTATGCAGTCCCCTGCACACCAGTGGAGGTACCGCCTTGCTTGGGGTGAAACGATTAAAAAAAGACTGGAAAAAGTTTTTTTTTTTCTAAAATTGAATTTAGCACCATTTTCAGTCAATGTTTATTTAATGATAATTCTCTTTAGTTTTTATTAAAACATTGTCCAAAAGTTAGATACTGTTTTGTTAAATTAAAGTATAATTAATCTGATTTGAAACAATTATTACTTACTTTAAGTTTAAAATATTGTCAAAATTCATTTTTTTAACCCAACAGTAGCTGTTTATTTAAGGTGTTAACATCCTGACAGTGTGATGAAAAATCTGATATTTTCTACAGAGACCATATATGGAAAAATTTAATTGAAGAAAATGCTGTCAGTGCCTTCTTTTATATAATATTTAAATATTCAGTAATTTTAGAAATTAAGAAAATTATACTCTGTAATTTAACATTTATTGATATTAATAAATTTTGGCTTTAAATTTACAACATTTATTATTTTTATTTCTTGATAATGTTTTGTATGATCTACTGTATTCATAAATATGGCTGTTTATACTCATAAAGAAAAATATCCAAATTCTTTTTTAAAAAGCTGAAATTGATGGTATACTAAGCTTTTCAAATTATATTTAGTAAATATAACTCTCACTTAATAATTTTTCCATCTATAAAAACAATTTATAACTTCATTCTAAAAATTAAAAAAACTAAAACTTAATAATTTATTCTAATTAAAATGTAAATAGAAATTAAAACAAATCTTGTAAAAATTCATTATTCATTGAGTGTTTAACACCCCAGCCTCTTGTTTGATCTCTGTATATTACTCCATTGTCTTCAGTGAAAGACATTTTAGCTTTGCACAGTTTATTTGTTTCTTCTCTTACACCTTTCAAAAATAGTAAATATATTTTCTGGCCAGATATTTGTATCAGGGTTTAGTTTTTAACTGAATTTTCCCTTCTTTATATTTAATTGCTTATATACTTGATATTGGTGTCAACATGATAATTTTACTTCAAATTTGCAACAAATATCACAAATATATATATATATATATATATATATATATATATACTCCAAGTTTATAAGTAACAGAGATACACTACACTCTGGTCTTAATAAATATGAAGTCACTGATTAAGTGCACGTTATTCTTTTTTGATTTGTGATTACTGAACCTCCATTATGAGTGTTGATATTGCTAGCCAGCGAAGAGAAGCAGCTAGAATTCGTCAACAGGAGTGATGAAGATGATTGAGCAATAAACAATGAGAAGCTGTAAGATAATTAAACACTACTTGATAACAAGAAGTTCAAACTAACTTAAGTCAAGCACAATATACAGAAATCATACAACAAAATTCTCAACAATGTCAAGAAGCTCAAGAGAATTTGTCACAGGGAAGAACAGAGATTTTAGATCAGAATGCTAATGCACACAGACTAGAATGACAAAATCAACTGAGAAGATCTTTAAATGTGGCCAGATTTCACGGCTTCTGCTCCGATGAACTTAGATCACTGGTGCCCCCTAAATACGAATTTGCACGAGATACTAGATTAGCAACTAGATCCAACCCTTTTACAGTGAAACCGATAAAATGCAGCCGTAACTTCTACTCCAACAGTTTCTTTCCTCGCACTTCCCGTCTGTGGAATTCTCTTCCAAACAATTGCTTCCCCGATGGCTACAATCTCCAGGAGTTTAAATGTAAGGTCAATACACACCTCCTAACACACTAACCTGCTCCCATTCTATCAAGCACTCTTCCCATCTGCCCGACCCTCATCCTCGCTATCCTTACTCATCTGTCACCTTTCTTCTGACATTCCCTATGTCTATCCACTCCTTCTCTTTACCTTCCCCTATGTAGCCCCATGCACAATAGTGGCAGTGGAATGCCTTGCTTGGGGTGAGATGATTAAAAAAAAAAAAAAAAAAAGATAATACAATATTGATGCTCTTCTCAAGCAGATGTCAATGTTTCCCATCACAGTTGTGGCACCATGGAAGTACAGTATTGATTCTGAAGCTCTCTGATGTTCATGGGGAAAAACAAATGAAGTCAAGCTAATCCTAATTTTGGAATTTGTTGCAAATCTGGTTTCATTGATGTCCCAAATATACCAGAACTACCTGAAGATCTCAGTCAGCTATTATCAATGATACTACATTTTCTAAATATTTTCAAACAAATATTAGATGTTTCAACAGTGCTATGTCAGTGTGTGGCATGAAGGTAGATGATGCCACTATTACTAAATAACTTTCATTTTTTTAGGATTCTCAATGCTGTATCCAGCCAGATTGATGGGTCCTACTAGTGTTAATCTATGGCAAATTTGCTGTTGGAGAAAAGAAATAAGAAAAAAAGATTTTTAAACAAGATTTTGAATGTGCTAGAAAGGATCGAAAAAAAAAAATTAATAATAAAATAAATAATTTGATCTTTCCTCCTAATAATAACATTAAACATTTTGTCTGAAGATGAAAGTTTGTTTTTATCAAGTTATGGGCCTTTTTCAACAAGCTCTGCTTTTTTCTAGTAAATTTAAGATGTGAAAAATAACATATGAAATGTCTAGTTTATGTAAATAAAGTCCATATTTTAAATCTCCTACTAAAAATAAACTATTCATTCTATTTTAATATTTTTAGAAATCTTTATGTAAAAAATTATTTTATTTTTAACATCCCCATTTAAAGAAAATTCACCAAGTACCAATTTTTCTCTGTTTTTTTAACTCTCCTCCTCATTTTTTTAATAATTACTTACCTGTCTTTTAGATTAAGATTTACATGTTTTTAAAGATACATGATTAAAAGAACTAAATTTCATTAAAAATAATTTCCTGACATCATCTTTACCATTTCATGGCTGCTTTCATAAGGAAATAAAATGTTGAAAAATAAAATAAAATAAAATATTGCTATCCTTTAAGTTTTCTTATGTTTTGTGGATTTTTGTTATGAAAATAAAAATTACATTTTTAATTTTATTTTTATATAGATTTTTAAATATTTTTAGATGATTTTCATATAATTGATTTAAACTTTAAAAGTCTTGTTTTATTATTTATCTTTTAATTGACATTTAAAAAAAAAGATTATAAAACTTTTCACATTATTTTATAAATAAATATACTAAAAATATAAAACAAATGGTAGAGTTGAAGAGAAGCATCATGGCTTTAAGAAAATGAAATTCAGTATTACTTCAAAGAAAACAAAAACAACAGGAAAATAAAAAAATAAAAAAACTTACGATTTACTTAAGTCTTAATGTATCATTATTATTGGTCCTAGCGGGATCTCCATTGTATTTTTGATTGCTTCTGTTTTTAAATGTATCTTGATTAATCATTTTGCTATTTTTGACTATTTCAACTGGTAACACAAGTCAATATTATATAGGATATCACTGAATTGGATTGAACTGTTTATCGGAATTTTTTGAAAATAGAAACAAGCGGACTGAAGTCAAGTGTATAAATAAAGTATATTTATTTATTTTGACATATAGGTGGTGAGTTCTTTGTATTTTGGAGTAACGAAAATTAGTTCACAAGTTGGGCTGTTAGTAGGTTGTAGACAAAGTTGTGATAATAAATAGCTAAAGGCCAGGTTTTCTTAACTATACCACCATTTTTTTAAAACTCCAAAAGGTTACATCTTTTATTAAATGTGAACAATTATCATTTCTGTCTTTTTTGTATTTTGTGTTTTTGATATGTTTCTTGTATAAGTCATTGTAATATTCATGTGAATGTTCATTATTATATATGTATTGCTGTGTTCAGGTTATGAAGAGATTTTTTTCTGTGTATATGTATATTCATGTAAATATAGCTTATGTGTTCCTACATGTGTGTGTTAGGTGGAATGTAGTATCAGGTTGCTGTTTGTGCTATGTTATATTATGTTTCGAGTATTTGAATGTGTGAATTGTACTCTTCAATTCATTCCTTGGGTTTTTGCATATTCTTTTCGTGAAGATTTAAGTACATTTCAGGTTTACACAGAGAGAGTTTTCTTTTGGCTGGTTGGTGTCTTGATTGAATCTCCAACGACTGACTTCACTTCCATGGTGTGTGAATTGAGACTGTTATGCACATGTTCACTGTTCTTTTTATATTTACTTAATGCTTACACATTTCTGATTTGATTTTAGCAAAAGCATTAGTCATTGATCAACTTCCCATCACATCAGTTGATCACATAAGCTATGTCAGGGTTAATATCTAGGTTACCAGAAATAAGAAAGAATAGAAAGAGGGGAAAGGATGTATGTGTTGAGAGAAAAAGAGACAGTTTCTCTGTCATACTATTAGTAAAGAGGAAAGAGTATATTTAAATAGGTATTAATACTACCTTTCTATTCATGATATAGGCATCAAAGTGATCAATTCCAGAAGTGGGATTATCAGAGCACTGATAATAATAAGGACAGAAAATGTGTTAAATCAATGACAGCTTAACACAACACACTTGGCTGTTTTTTATTGTGGCATTCCTTCAGCATAGTACTTAATCCTTAGTATCTTCTGACTGGCGTCTTTTCTGTTACAAGTCCATTGCTATTTACCTGGAATGTGGCACAAGGCTGATTTTAATGTGAAGCATTCTAAGTGTGTACACTTGGGCAAAAATTTCACATAGAAATAATGTCTATATGCCTGTTATGCAAAATAACTTTCAGTAATGATTTCATGAAAACCACGAAGATTAAAGACCACCTTGAAAGGATTCATTCTGATAAGAAAAACAAAGATCTTAATTTTTATCTTTTAAGATGCTGAAAGAAAAATTTAGAAATCAACCAAATTTAATAAAATTTTTTAAAGCATCTGCCAGTGATGATAATAAAAGATGATTGACGACATCATACAGTATTTCCATTAATATAGCAAAGAAAGGAAGATCATATAGCATTGGTGAAAGAGATCATAATACCAGCAATTAAAGATGCGATTGAAAATGTTATAAAAAAAAGACGATCAGCCTGTTCTAAAATGCATACCATAAAGTGCAAATACAGTGCAACGACACATTGATGAAATGGCCAATAATGTGGAGAGGACCTTGTCATTTAAGCATCAACAATGCAAGTTTCCTGTTCAACTCAATGAATCAACTTTTAGCAGTTCAAATATGCTCATGACCTATGTGAGGTATCTTAGTCCAAGCCTAAAGTGCATTGTTGATGAGCTTTCGTTTGCTAAGTACTTTAAAAATGATGCAAAAGATGATACAATTCTTCTACATTTGGAAGATTATCTGAAGAAATACAATGTTCCCCTTAGGAATATTACTGTAATGGCTACTAATGGTGCACTAGCAATGATTAGCCATAACAGGAGATTTGCTGTCTTACTCAAGAAAAAGGTTGCTAATATATATGTTCTGTTCACTGCTTTACACAGAAACCATCTTGTAGCCAAGAAACTCAGTGGTGAACTCTAAGATACCTTAAAAGTATGTATCAAGTCAATATAATCAAAGTTCATTATCTCAATTAACAATGTTATATGAAAAAAATGATGAAACTTTGAACCAATTACTTTTGTACACTGAGGTAAGGTGGTTGTCAAGAGGTGATAGCTTGTAAAGACTAGTTGATTTGTATGACTCAACTGTGAAGTTTCTTACAGATGTGGACCCATCACTATGTGATGAGTTGAAAATGTGTAAGAGCTATCTGTTCTATTTGACAGACCTATATTTAAAATTCAATGAAGTACAGAAATGTCTGCAAGGTAAAGATGTTACAATTATTCAAGCCTGAACAGTCCTAATAGGCTTCCAAGTCAAAATAGGGTTATTTAAATCTTCATTGGTATGTAGAGATTTTAAATATTTTTCAAACGTGCAGCAATTGGAAAAAGACAAAAACATTTCAGACAGTGATTTAGAGATATACATAAAGCAACTTGAAAAATCAATGGAAGACTTTAAAGTAAGTTTCAAAAACCTGAAGGAAATGCTGACTGGATTACTTCACCATTTGATTTGGAAAATACTGACATTGAATCTCACTTAGAAGATGAACTATTTGATATGTGTGTAGATCTTGAAGCTAAATCATTGTTCAGAAGTAAAAGCCTCAGTGACTATTGGAGCAATGTAAATACTGCTAATAAATACTCCAAGCTTAGTGCAGTGGTAAAAGCCATTTTTATTTGCATTCCCAAGTTCATAAATGGATGAAGCTGTTTTTGTTTTTGTTTTTTTTTTTAATTGTATCATCCCGAGCAAGGTGGTAATGCCACTGATGTGCAGAGGGCTACATAAGAGTAAAAAGATTAGATATGGGGAGAGTAAAGAGAAAGACAAACCAGTTAAGGATGGGAATACAGGTGTGACGACAGTTGCAAAGGTAGAGAGAAAGGGAAAGATATACAGGCTGGTGTAGAAAGAACTAGAGTCAAGTGGTTAAGAGATGGGTGTTGACATTGCATTTAAAATCCTGGAGGTTGTAGCTGTCAGGAAAGCAAGAATATGGAAGCGAGTTCCACAGGTGGGAAGTGTGAGAAAAGAAGCTGATGGAGTAGAATTGTCATCTGCATTTGGTTGATCTAACTGTGAATGGATGGGACCCAGTTGTCAGTCTAATGGCACGAATAAACACTTGTTGCAGAGGCACCAGTGATTTAAGTTTGTTGGAGCAACAAGGAAGACTTAGGGTTAAGTCTTCCTTGTTTAAGCTGAAATTCTATATATATGCTGCATAATTTCTAAGCCTTTAGCCAATTTTCCCTGATGAGCTGTTAAGTGAAACCATGGTAGGTTGTTGGCTCACCCTTAGATTTTCGTTCTTATATATATATAGTCTTTTCTCATTGAGTTTATGTATCTTGTCCATCAAACTTGTTACGGATTAAGTGAAGTCAGTTCTCTCACAAAGAGAATTCATACCAAAACTTAGCTATGAAGGTGTTGTCTTTTACAACTACTTACTTGTGTGAACTGGGATTTTCTACATTAACCCAATTTAAGATTAAGGACAGAAACAGATACAACACTGCACCTGATATGCGTGTAGCGTCGTCATCTTGTGTTCCCAATTGGAATCAGCTGCTTATGAACAAACAAGCACATCCATCTCATTAAATGACATTTTGTCAAATATTATTTAATTTACCTTTGTGTTGGAATTTCCTTTAAATTTGTTTTACTAAAAGTAATAGTAAACAGAGTTTGTCTTTGATTTATTACATGTACGTATAATGGGCTGCAATGCAAAATGTGGTTTTTGCTGTAGATAAAAAAGAAGATTGGAAACACTGATATGAATGACACTTAACACTTTTTGACTGTGGAATGATTGTTGGAACCAGAAAGATGGGGCACCTGTTCTCGTTTTTTTTTGTTTTTTTTTGCAACAGTAACAAGGGCCAAAATACAAAATATAAAGAACTGACAGGACAAAAAACCTGCTCTTCAACAGGATGTCTAAAATCTAAGGATGGAACAATCATTTTGGAGAAAGAGGAAATACTCCAATGATGGGAAGAATATATAAAAGAGAGAACAATCAATAATATGCAAAGATGAGGACAGACCGGAAATATTAAAGTCTGAAGTGGAATCTGCAATAGCCAAACTGAATAGAAACAAAGCAGCGGGACCAGACGGCATAGTCATAGAGCTGCTGATAGCCCTGGAAGAATTTGATATAGAAAAAATTACTGAAATAATAAATGAAATTTATAATAGTAGGGTTATACCAGATGATCTCAGCAAGTCTATCTTCATAGCACTACCTAAGAAGCTAGGAGCAAATGAGTGCGAACTCCACAGAACCATCAGTTTAATGAGCCATATAAAAAAAACTGATCATCCAAATCCTGATGAATAGAGCGAGAAGCAGAATCAGGCCAGAGATAGGACAAGAACAGTGTGGTTTCGTTAAAGACATGGGAACAAGGAATGCCATATTTATGATTAGGATGCTCTCCAAAAGGGCAATACAAATGAAGAAGGACTTATATCTGTGCTTCATTGATTATGTGAAGTCATTTGACAAAATACACCACAAAGAACTGATGGAGATGCTTGGCAGCCTGGACATATTTGGTAAAGACTTGAGAATAATAAAGAATCTTTACTGGCAGCAAACCGCTTGCATATGGACAGGTAATCAATTGAGTATATATACAAAGATAGAAAGGGGCGTAAGACAGGGATATGTCTTTTCACCGGATCTGTTCAACTTGTACAGTGAGAATATTTTGAGGACCCTAGAAGTTATGCCTGGATTCGTAATCTGAGGTCACAATTTAAACAACCTAAGGTACACAGATGATACAGTGCTGATAGCAGACACAGAAAGGAAACTACAAGATCTCCTACAGAAGGTAGCAGAAGAAAGTAACAAGAAAGTAATTGTATAAATTGTATAAATTGTACGAAAACTGAATGCATGGTCATCAGTAAAAAGGGCAACCCAAAATGCCAAATACAGGTTGGGGATACCAGAATCAAGCAGCTACAAAAATTTAAATACCTGGGAAGCGTTATAACAGAAGACGGAAAGTGTGATACAGAGATCCAAAGGCGAATTGGCATGGCAAAGGAAGCATTCCAGAAGTTGAGTAAAGTACTAAGAAACAGGATGATTTCACTAGAAACTAGGAAGAGAGTACTGGATTGCTATGTGCTGTCCGTCCTTCAATATAGCAGTGAATGCTGGACAATACCATCAAAGATGAAGGAAAAACTTGAAGCAACTGAAATGTGGTTCTACAGAAGGATGCTGTGAATGTCATGGATCGGGCATGTGGGCAATAATGAGGTCTTGGAAATGATGGAAACAAAAAGGAAATTAATACTGAGCATCAGGAAGAAACAGCTGAAGTTCCTGGGACACGCAATGAGGAAGGAGGGCTTGGAGAATCTGATACTAACAGGCCAGATAGAGGGAAAAAGAGACAGGGGAAAGCAACGGATAACATATTTGAAGGACCTAATCAGGTGGATGATGGAACGAGGATTGCATTGTAACAGGAGAAGGCATGCTCATAGCCACCAGGGATAGGGAAACGTGGAAAGCCATGATCGCCTATGTCTTGAAGGGACAAGGCACATAAAAGAAGAAGAACACGGGCATAGTAGAAATATATTCATTCCAAACAGACATCAGCAACATGTGAAGACTGTGAATATACAAAGGTAATGCAAGAATGAGAGTGTCAGTGAGTAACAAGGAAGGTAACTACTTAACAAAGAGCAAAATTGCATTAAGGTATATCCCACTTCAATACTGGTGCCACTCATATCAATACACTAGAAACTGTATATTGCATCCCCTGGGGATTTATAGTTGTCAACCCAAAAGGGTACTATTAATGACACCATGACTTCACCTGGACCATAGAATATCTCTATAAGATCATGTTGCCTGATCAGACTAGCCATGAATCCAACAAATTTTTTATGAAGGAGAATGCAAAAGTCTGTGAATCTAGTCTATCAACAAGGTGTTCTGCAGGTGGTGATGGGTCTAATGGTGTAGTGTGTTCACAAGAACCCTAAGTGAAATTTAGGTTTTGTTGTACCTCAACACAAAACCTAGCTAAGAACACTTGCAGACGCTTATAGTACAACTGTGTAAATTTTCAAGAAAATCAGTTCAGCCGTTTCAGAGTCTATAGGTAATGGGGACACACACACAAAGTTTTATTTATAAATAAGTTTAGATTTAGATATCATTTTTTATTCTGCTTTATTTCACTTTGTCACATAGTATTTTCTTTTCATCTATAAGCAACAGAACATGATATTTAAAAATAAAAATAACAAGATGATCAAGTAGATAATCTGTTTTTGTAATCAAATACTGATCACCAACAAATCGTTATTTTTTTTCTGCTACTTTTGTACACACACTTGAATTGTTTTGCTCTGCAATAAATAAAATGTCATTACCTAAAAAGCTGTTTTATTGGATTTTAGGGAATATCTAATGTCTTAATTATGAAGTAGTGATTATTAAGCTAGTCTTACAAATCATTGCAATTAGATGTCATCAAAATTGTAGCTTTGGGCAAGGGGAAGTTATGTATAGAAAATAACTAATATATAATAAAATATTTGTACATTTTTAGAATATACAGTAGTAATACTAAGACCTATAGACCCCCCCCCTCTCCCACACTAGGCATATTGCTGCTGTGGTTTTGGTAGCAAGTAGTTTTTAATAGAGTGGATTTGCTAGTCTTATGATCTACTGATTTTGAGTTCAGCATTGTTCTTCTCCTAGATTTGTTGCCATCCAAAGCTAGAGAGCCTAGTTTGCCTTGCTATTAAACCTCTAGCTGGGGTGGGGGAGAAGAGATGGATTCATATCTTTTCAAGAGTATTTGTACAAAACAAGCGAAACAGCCTTGACTGAAATTTGAACTCAATATAACATGTCCATCTTCCATGCTGATAACCACTGTGCTACATGCACATCCTTCATAATATAAAATATTTATTTTGTTAGTACTAAGTGAAAGCTAAATTTCTGATTCTGAAGATTATAAATAGACAGTGATTCATTTTCTTATTTTTTGTATGTTATCTCTTGTAGAAATAATCTTGAACCAAAAGGTTTTGTGCTTGAACAATTTATCAAGCAAAAAACATTGAATCTGTGAATTTTAGGAACAAACATTTTTTTATTTGTAGCTGTAAGGCTTGCACAATCTTTAAAGTGCAATATAAAACAGTTCCTTTATTTTATCAGTTCAGTATTAAGCACTGATATTCTTACTTTCAACCTTTTCTCTATATTTGTTAATCTGTTAGCCTCAGACTGCTGATTATTCATTTTTTTAACTTACTCTCTTGGGAAATTATTCACACAATTGTTATTTGTTGATCTACCAAGGGAAACAATCTTTCTTATAGTTGATTAACATATCATGTTTGTTGTTTGTTTGCCACATGCCTTCACCCTTACCTTTACTATATAAACATTGTTTTCCTACCTTTGTTTCTTTTTTTTATTTCTCATCATGAAGCCCTTCTTGACATTAAATAAACTGATAACATTATTACATCTGTTAGTTGTTAAGTAAAAAACTAGAAGAATAACCATTAGAATAAGTAAAAAAAAGAAGTAAATTGTAAATTCTAATCTTTTTATCACTCATGAGAATTAACCATTGAGACTAGATATTCATTCTGCAAAAATTTCTGCAGATATAATATTTTGTACTATTCTTTTGGAGTTTGGGGGTGCTATCTTGTTTCACCCATTATGGGATTTCTTCATGTCTCTCTTTCCAGGTAACTATTGTATCTAATCTCCCGTCTTCATTATCTACCTTATTATTCTTACTAGCCTCTGTCAAGATTGAATGTGGGAGTAACTAATTTTTGCTGCAACTCTCCACCTCGGATAGGTAAATTAAGTTTAGGGTTAGGGTTCAGTCATAGGTGCACAATTTACCTAAATGTTCACTCATTCATTTTATTTTTCATCAGCCATTCCAGTGGATTAACTTCAGTTTTGTTAAATTATCTAGTAATGAAATACAATGCATATACAGTACATATATTTTAAAGCCGGGGGGGGGGGGGGGGCTCCACTCTTAAAAAGTATATTTAGGTGTTTTTATATATATATATACATATATATATATATATATATATACGTGTGTGTGTGTGTGTGTGTGTGTGTGGTGAAAGAACTGTCTAAGAAAGAATGGTCTCATCATTATTACAAACAACAAAACAATTGATCAAGTCATATTCATTGTAGATTAATTCTTCTGACAGTTGTTTTTCAATTTGCTTTCAACATGAAAAAAAAGTAGTACATAAATTTTTATTAATTTTAGAAAGCATCTTATAAATGTTAAAGATTAAAAATTTTTGCATAATTTTAGACATAAAATTTTTTATGTACAGCCTCTCTTTCACTGCTCAGAGTTCAGGTGAAAGGGGATAACTGTATTAGATCATTTCACAAGTTCATGCCTGATTAGAAAATTAAAAATAAAATTTTACATACTTACAAAAAACATTTATTAGTCAAGTGCATTGTTTTTTAACAACTGTCTGCCAACATTCTACAAGCTTGTTGATGCCATTTCATAGAAACTTTATGTCTTTTGTTGGAAGAAAGTTGTGAGATAGCTTTCAACTGACTGTAGATTGTCAAAATTTTTGTCATTTAAATTGTTCTGTACAGTCTGGATTAAATGAAAATTCAAAGGATCCAAGTCTGGATAATACAGTGGATGCTGGAGGGTTTCCTATTTTAACTCTTTAAGCTTCTGCAAATCTGTTATGCAACATGTATTCTTGCATTGTCATCATGGAAATTGACACCTTTTTGATTTGCCAAATCATGCTTTTTTTTAATAACCACATTGACATCCCAATATTTTTGCAGTTATTGTTTTACTAGCTGGAAAAGGCTCAAAATAAATTACCCCTCTGCAATTCCACCAAACGGATAGCAACATGTTCATTGGATGCAAGCCTATGTTAGCCAGAAATTCTATGCAATAACAAGCTTGTTTCCAGCTCTGTTCTCATTAAACATTATCTTAAATGGTTCATTTTTCATTGCATGTGACAATTCTGTTCACAAACAGCTTGTTTTCATGGTGTAACAGCAAAGAAATAGCCACAGAAACACAATAGAGCTATTTCATTTGCATCAGAGAATGTGACATATATGTATTATGTTTGTAAATGCACTCAAGTCTCTTTAAATGGTGAAAGGTAGTTGAAATAGTGATTTTCAAACTCTTAACAATCTCTTACATAGTAACTATTAGTTTATTCTCTACAATGGCAAGCAGAGTGGCTTCATTGACATTGTAAGATCACTCGAGAAATCAATCTGATGAACTCTGCCAAACTGCTTTTTAACTATCTAAAGAGCTGAAACATGATCCAAGTAAACCTTCTCAATGTTTTTTGTTATAGTTCTAACACTTACTTCTTTCCAAAATTCATAGGGTATAATATGGTGGAAGTGCAAACTTTTACTCCTCTATCTTTAAGGTATTCATTCATGGACAAAGCATTAACAAAGTCTGACTTGCAACTGAACAATGCAAGGCTTCAATCTAAAACACACCAGAAACTAGCACCAAAACAAACTTCAGTATCAAGTTGTGGTCATTTTATATTAAAAATGTAAATCAGGCACAAAGATTTTTGCAATGATCTGATAATTATAAGATAGTCAACTCTTTTTTGCCAGTCTGAGACCCAACTGTAAAAAAAAAACAAGTTTAAGCAGGTTAACCTTCCACACTTGAAAGACTGACTCAACAAAATCTTACTCTTCTCATTTTCCTCCATTTGACTTTGTGCTGAACTCAGCTTACTAAATATTATGTGTTTGTTAATGATCCATAAGAGTTTCTTTAGAGCTGTATTCTCACACACTGGCCAACAGAAACTGACCAATTCAGCAGTCAAATAAAATCTAATATTAAATCTAAAAGAATAAAGTCTTGTGTTCTCATTAATTTGTACATGTTATCATTTGCTCTTCATTGCTCTTTCATTACAGGTTAATTTTATGACATGCCAACCCTTTGTTGAGTTATTTCATGTCAAATATTCTATGGAGCACTCAGTGAGGTTCAAATTCACAACTCATTAGTCAACCAGATGAACCTTGCTAACTATTACCAAATGCTGAGTCACATGACCAGCATTTATTGCAAAAAGTACATAAGAAACAGTAAGTACATTCTTTGTTTACACTTGACTTTCAAATACAGAGGATGATTTGAATAATAGGGGTGGCTGGTTTTTTTAGATATTATTTTATAATTGTCAATAATAGAACATCTTAGTACACTCAAAGCCTAAATTAAAAGGTGAGAGAAAATTTCTTGAATATTTAATAAAGATGTTCCAGGTGGAATTTTCTCTAAAAAAGAATAATAATTTCAGCCTATTTGAAACTAAAACTGACTCTGAAAACTTTTACACTTTCTTAGGATGTGCAGGTGGTGTAATGGATAGCATCTCAGAATAAGAAATTAGAGAGCTGAGTTCATTTTCCAGTTGAGTTTATTGCATTCATGTACACAAAAATACACTTCAAAAAGATAATCTATCCTTTTTTCCCCCATGCTATGTGTTGAATAGTAGGACTTGTATTTGAAAAATCTCCAAAACAATTGTTAATGTAAAATTTAGTTGCCAATAAAATAAAGGATTTATACTTACAATCCAAAAAGTTTGTTTTAAATAACTCACAAAGGATTGTTAAGCTGTAAAAATTAAATCAATAATTTACACTTTCTTAATGGAATTTTGGCTCCTTTTGCTATAGTATCTTTTGCAATCTTATTTATGATGCTAACTGAATATTCAACAGCCTAGTTTTATGGTGGCATCAGTCTAAATAGTTTGATTGCTAATCAGTTATAATGTTTACATATATCTAAAATTGTATCTTTTATCAAATATATACACAAAAATTAAATATAATCAGATATACTACAAAAACAGGACATGTTTAACGTTGAACCAACTGCAATGACAAATTTTTTTTTTAATCATATCACCCCAAGCAAGGTGAAAACGCCACTGATGCGCAGGGGGCTACGTAAGAGTGAAAAGATTGGAAAAGAGAAAAACCAGAAACCACAACCTAAACAGGAAACAAGGGATGAGCCTCTTCACCTGTTCAATAGACGTGGGTGGAGTGTGAACTGGGCGATAGTTTAGTCTATCTACTCCAATTGAAAAAAAAATAAAAAATAAAAAAAAAGAGTAAAAAGATTGGAAAAGAGAAAAACTGGAAACCACAACCTAAACAGGAAACAAGGGATCTTCCTAATTAATAATTAAACATAGCAATTAATAAATTTAGAATAGGTTAACATACAGCAATGTTCAGCACAAAACAAAGCAAATTGACAAGAATAAATCTCCAAAATCAACTTCAAAAGCTGAGTTCCATGGAAGAAAGTTAATGTTGCATGTGGCAGGATTGTAGCAGGTTTGAATCAGCCCACAACAAATTAAATAACTTGCAAAAGGTTGATAAACCATAAAAAATCAAAGTACAATAGAGAAATGATTTTTCAGTGACAGATCACTAGTAATCAGGTAAATTTTGTAGACAAACCTCTTCAGTAGAGAGATTAAACTCTACTAAAGAGTTTTGTCTCCTTCAGCTCTCCTCTGTTTGAGCCACTAAATGTCAGTTGTGTAGAAATGAAAAGTTCATTGTTTACGATTCAGATTCTTTCTTATTGATTTATTGTCAAGTACAAACCTTACCAATAACATCACAGTCTGTTAAAGCTACCTGATTTACAAAACTCAAGGGACATTATTTTACTGTTTAATGACTATCAGTCAGTCAGTTAAGTGCCATACGTGATACACGCTTGGGCAATCATGTCTCGAAAGAGACATGACTGATTGGGCAGAAGATTATCCCGCAGTAGGTTATAGAACCCAATCTGTCCAATTATTTAACCCATAACTGGAAGGAATAGATGGATTAATACCTTTCCCAAGGGTATTTGCGCGTAAGTGAATGCAATGAATTCGGCTGGAATTCGAACTCGGCTCCCTGATTTCTTGTTCCGAGCCGATATCCAATGCACCACAACACACAAAACAAAACAAAAGATCAGTAACTAAAGAGATAATTACTTAATATTATTGATTTTTTCTCTACTTATATCTAAAGTACCTTTGATAAAGCGTACTATCATATAAAGTCATAACTATTAACAATCACTGGGTAAAGGTGCATAACATAGTGGTTGTAAGCTAGTCATGTAGACTATTACAATTGTACCAAATATGATTCTCACTGTGCAGCATAAAAATGGTACTTGCAAGCTCATTTTAGAAGCCATTCCACTAGTATAGTCTTGGACCCTCATTTGGTGCTCTGCTATTGTGGCCTTGTACCATATTAAATCAGTCTTAGAAAATGCTTATTAACAAACAGCAAGTCATCCCAAATCCTGTTTTTGTAATTGCCACTCATAAATTCTCACATAAAAAAAGATTATATATTTTTGGTTCGTATTTCCATGACTTGAAGAATCATACTTGCCATTAAAGAAATTTATTTAAGAATTACATAACTGAACTAATTCTAATTCTGACTTGGTTTTTTATAAAGCACATTATAAACAATCCAACCAGTTACTGTGATAAAAAGAACGAAAAAGAAAAGAAGAGAGAAACATGAAAAGCTTGAAAATAGGCATCATATGAATAATTACACATTTGTTTACATTAAATGATTGCTTCCAAGAAATTTACATTCATTATTGTTAATTGTGATTAAATTTACCATTTATTTATTTCGCAGTTTCAATTTAAAAAATAATGTCTCGACTTAAGAGTTAACATTTGGTAATAATGTCATTTTTCTAACCTTGGCATTTTAACATTCATCTCTATATACAGGTATCAATATCTTATACTATTTTAATGATTTTTCCTTGAAAAATTCTGTTGTATAATTGAGTTTGTGGTTTGATTTTGTATTGTATAATTGATTATGTTGTAGTGTTTTCAAGTATGAAGACAACAACTGTTTATTTTGTGCTTTGTAGATCGTTATGTAATATGTATTTTGAAGCAACTGATTTCATATGTATTGATTTGTTGATAGTATATGGATCATACATCTTAATTACTGACCAGTCCTGTGCATGTGCGTGTTGGTTAATGAGGTCAACATAATCATCAGATTTGGTCATTTTGTACTGGCTATGAATAAAGAATTTTTGCACATCATTGAGGTCTTTGCAAACTAGATGATAAATATGATGACCTTTTAACAAGATAAACATTTATTCTCTATCAACCTCCCCCTCTGGCAGACAGCTTTGACTACCTAAAGACTAAAAATAAACTTTTACAAAGTGGACAAGAATTACATTGAGAGAAATTATAATGATCAATAATTGTCAGGCACCCAGAATATAGTGTACAAGTTTTTGTATCTATATTTCATATTTCAGCCTTAGTTTTTTGGAAGGGTTTTTGTATTTCTTAAGGGCAATATCTCTTCAAGGTCTTCACAGATTCTTTTTCTTTATTATCTCTGAATTCCTTCTTAGAAAAGAAAATGGAGTGGTTCTTCATTACCTTCTCCATGGTTTTGAATTCATATTTTTCCTTCTATTAGACTGACCGTCATTCAAGGCTAGGAAACTTAGACTACACTGATATTTAACTCAAAGCTTGCAGTGAAAGGATGGGTTCATGCTTTTTCCCAAGGACATTTGTGTGAATGTAAATGCAACAATCTAAATCAAAATTTAAACTCAGCTCACAAATTCAACTTTCCACACTGATAAACATTACACTATGCACACATTGCTAGTAATAGCCACAATTCACTACTCTTTATCATTCTGTATTTTTAAGTATTACGGTCAATCATAAGTTTGATGCAAAAGTTTTATACTATCATCTTTTGCACAAAGTTAGATAAGAGATGGAAGTGCATGAATTTAACCAAAAAGAATAGTGAAGATTTCCCTATACTTGCGTTGGTTGTAATGATTTCAAACTGTCAGAATTAAGTGAAAATGATTTCAAGTGTCTATTTGTTCAGGGACTCATTTCAGCTAAAGTTGCTGAAATTAGACATAGAATTCTAAATAAATTAGATAATGAGCCAAACCTTACTCTCCAACAAATAGTGAAGGGCTGTCAGAGATTCGTAAGTGTACACCAAGATTAAAAAAATATTGAGGAATCTGGCATAGCTCACATAAGAAAAGTATGCTGAAAGAAAAAACAAACTCTAAATCAAACCAATCAAAAAAGAAACAAGACAGTTCCTAGTTGTGGATTATTACATTAGTATAAAGACTACCCTTACCAGAATAAAAATGCCTAAATTGTAGCTGTATCAGGCAAAAGAGCTCACATTGTCGAGTGAAAAAAAGGTTAATAGCTGCATAAAAAACACAAAATCAGATGAACAAGATTGGTTAAACATTAGGAAGTACGTGCACGTACAAGTCCTAAATAAGAATACTAAGCTGCACTTGGATTCTAGTTCAGATTTAACAATCATAGATCTACACACTTGGAAAAAGTTGGGAAAACCAACCTTGCTAAGAACTAATAAAATGGCCAAGTCTGTGACAACTGTTTATTTTGTGCTTTGTAGATCGTTATGTAATAAAAGATGGCATCCAGCCAGTGTTTAAAAAAAATAAATGAAGAACTCAACAGACTTTCTAGTCTGTTGAGTTCTTCATTTATTTTTTTGGTGTTTTGTCAAAAACTGTACAGTCAACGGGCTTTACTGACCATTTATGTGAAGAAGTCAAATGAGATCCGGGTTTGTGATGTGTCTTTATTTCTGGCCCAAACAAGGCCATGACACACACACACACACACACACACACACACATATGTAGTGTTTAACTGTGATAATGTTTAGTGTAACAGAGTGTAGTAGCACTGTGGTATAACAGTAGTATATCCCAGTGATCTAGTCTTGAGGGTAACATTGCCAAGTTTCACGTCTCATATTATCTCGCATTCTCTCGTATTCGACTAACCATATGGTATGACATTCTACTAACCCTCTCTGTATATATTTCTCTTCAATATATTGTGTTTTCTACCGTATTACTCTGCCTTGTGTATTTATTGGATCTAACCTCAGATCCACAACAGTGTAATTATTTGGTTTATTTTATTCTTAGTGTATGCGTGAATGGGTGTTTGTTTTATTGGGTCAGGTTTTTTTGTTATATTGACGTCTTTTTTATTGGTTTGACCTTTTTCTTAATGTGTTGGTATGTTTTGCTGCATGACAGCTTATTTTTGGGGGGGTTCATGGCTGGGTGTTATTGCATTTGTGTTTGTGAGCTTTACATGTGTTTTTTATTTTTATTTATTTTATTTTTCATTTAGTGTTTTTTTTGTTTTTTTTATTGTGACTTGGTGTTTGTATGCCCTTTTATTTTTTGTACTTATATTATTTGTATGTTTTGTTTTTGTTTATTATTTTCTGTTTTTACCATTGTTTCATATTTGTATTATATTTACATTTTTAGTTTTTTAGTTAAAATTTTTTATTTTATTGCTTGTATGCTTATTTTTTTGCTTTTGTTAGTATTTATTGTTGTTAGTGCAGTAAAGTAGGTATTTATTCGCATATCTGCATTCTGCCATTATCTTGTTTTTTTTTGTTTAATATTTTACTTTGGTTGTTAAAAATGATTATTGCAAGCTTTGTGACACTATCTCCCACGGTGATGCTTTCCCTTCTCCCGCGAGGATACTTTCCTTTGGTTGGTTTAAAACAACGGAGAGAGAAATTGATATTGATGATATTATTAATGTTTTATTGCATCACGCGATGTGAGCTTAGGAAAAAAATAATAATTTTAGTATCATCAAGTGTTTCTAAAAACACAGGAGCATAAAATAACTTTATTTTGGATAAATATACATTTCTTGTCTTTCATGATTGTGTAAATTTCACCTCTTTTCATGTTCATATAAATTTCTCTTAAAGTTGAAATGTTGATTCCGCTAATCTGAAAACACACAAAACAAGTGTCAGAGTGATTTGATAAGGTCACACGAAGGCCAAGGCCACTGTTGAAGACAACATTACGAAATAACCTGACCTGAATTCAGTTCGATGTGAGCTGGCATAATCTTATTGGTCGAGCTAAGACATCCGCAAATCGAGTGGGCGGAGACCAATTTTCATTGGCTGAAGACTGTGAGCAGGCCAGATCCCCAGAGAGGATCGAAATTGGTTATAAAAATAGATGCTCGACACGAAAAAGTCAGTTAGAGCAGTTTGTTGAGTTGGAGCTGCTATCAGTTGAAATGTAGCAACTGGGGAAAATGACCCCAGCCAGGGAGCTATGACCCACGGCTGGTCACCCACCATAGAACTTATGGCTAAAGAGTTAATTTCGAATGAGGCCTGCCGCAAATTAACTCAAAGAAGTTAATTTGGAAAAATGCGCCATTGACATGAATCCCAAAAGAACGTTATTGTTATTTTTTTTTAATCACAAGAGAATCGAAAATTCTGATTCTTCATTCGCTCAACTTCGGCAAACTCCAATAAGGACCAGAAAAAACTTTGCTGTTTTAGAAGTTACATAGGAAAATTGACAATACTGATTATAGAGAATTAATGAAAAGACTTTAACGAAATACGAGAAGAGACTTTGGCAAATATTTGAAGAGATCTGTTTATTTCAACGCTAATGAAACTTAGACATTTTACTTGAAGATTAGAAGCTATGATGCTTTTGGCGAACTTTCTCTCTCTGTTGTAAAAATCATTTTCAACGATTGTATATCATTTTCAACAACTGTATTCTTGGGAAAAGAAAGACATCGTTTTTTCTTTATATAAAGACATTCTTCGTAGCTCTCCAGGCGTGTTCGGCTTGTTCATTTATTTTATTAATTTTTTTTTGGTGCCGTATTTATTTTTTTTCAAACCACAAGTGTACACCAGTGTCTGGACTGGCTAAAAGGGACGACTATTAAGATTGCAAGACGAGACCTCTGGGATCTAATCACAACATGGGACAGTGGCCTGTTGTTGTAAAAGACGTCCTGTAACCCAGCTTTTGTGGGGACATCATCGGACAGGATTGTCCCGACCAGCGACAGTGACCAAACCAACCATATGACCGGGTGGCAGTGTCACAACTGGGATTGTCACGACCGTCAGCAAAAATGAACGTCACATTAGACAGATGGCCAGCCCGGCCTGAGGCGTCACATCTGGTGCTGTTTCAACCAGGATCTGACCAGTCAGTCCGCACTGCAGTAGTATCACAGCTTCTCTTCCAGGCATAATTTACAACTTTTGCTATTACTGATATGTGATGGTGCTCTTTTTACTATTTCTCATTTAATTTGAAAATTTTCTTTTTGATTCCATGATGTGAGAACATCATAACAGTCTCCTCGCAGAACTTCAAAGTCAACATGAATCTGCTCTGTTAAACAGGCAAACTCTTTGTATATATATATATATATATATATATTAATCAAACTCTCTCTAAGCAGGGCAGTAAAGCCCCTAAGACACAAGGGGTTACTGGATGTGAAAGAATGAGAAAACAGAAAACATTATAGAGGAATACAAACAATAAAAGTACAATCAGGAAGACAATAGATAATGATTGACATTTCATTTAAATTTTTGAAGATCAAAATTATTAATGCAATAATATCAAATTTTAGTCTTAGAGTTAATGTAATAATTATCATGAGTTGCTTGGCATTGAGCACTCGCTTTATTTTATATTTTAAGCTTTAGCTTTTTATCCTTACTATTTTTGTGTGTGTTTGCATGTGTGTATTATATATATATGTGTGTGTGTGTGTGTGTGTGTGTACAAACAATATTCCAGTGAAATACATGTATAATAATTATAAATATTAATAAGAGTTAATAATAACGACCATGGAAATGTGATTAAACCCTCTTACTGCTGCATTGTCTTTGTACAAAGCTTTTCTTTGACATTATGTATAGAAAATGTGACATTTTGCAAGGCATTATTAAACCTGTTTTTCTGATTTTTAAAAATAATTTTAGTTACCTTTATCTAAAAGTAATGTTGTTTTATTTCATTTTAATTTTTTCTTTTATATATACATATATATTTAAATTATTTTTTAACATTATTTTTAATCAATACTCATATTTGAGTAGATATTCTGTTTTTAATCAAACAGTATATATTTATTTCTACTGACCTGATTATTTACGATAAATTTTGTTACAAAAATATTGTAAATAATCAGGCCAATGGAAATAAATATATAATACTGTTTAATTATAAACAGAATATCTACTTAAATACGAGTATCGATCAAAAATAATGTTCAAACAAATCATTTCAAATTGTCCGTTGTTTATAACCAATTTCGTTAATCTTTGTTAATATATTAATCTTTGTTAATATATATATATATATATATATATATATATATATATAGTGTGCGATGGATAAATTGTCTCGACTATGCAAAATGAAAATGATAAGGACATCTCATTTTAAGAGTTATATTTACCAAAAATTACACAAAAATATTTTGAAATATTAAAGAGTTGATTTATTCAGTAAAATAGCCATTGACTCAACCATGGTTTCCAGACGTCTTTGAAATCTCCTGCAACTCTTCTGGATGGTCTCCTTGTTTAAACTGGTGAATGCATCCATAATCCTTGTCTTTAGTTTATCTTTGGGGGTTACAAGAAGTTTGTTGGGCTCTCAGTCAACTGTACTCCATAAATAATAAGAAATGCTGTCTGGGGAGTTAGGTGGTCAAATGTAAGGAGTGATGTGGTTGCAGAAATTGTTTGACAGCCATAACTGAGTTCTCCTGCATGTTAGGCATGATGCAATGTCCTTTTGCTAGGCACAGAATCTTCCAGCAGTCACTCTCTTGACTTGAAGCAACACAACCTCCTCAAGGCACTTGATGTAGGCCTCCGTGTTGAGTCTGAGATCCTCACAAACAAATTCAGGAGTTCTTTTCTTATCAAAACAATCAGAGTGAATTTTTTTAGCTGCCATACCATCATAATCACCATTACACTCATCTAACTCTTTCTGAATCCTTTGCACTGTCACCCAAACACTCTGAAATGTTCGTATTGGAGCTTCTGGTGTGAATGCCAAGCAGTACAAATTTCTGGTGGAGTGAATTGTGTCATGGTGTTCTTTTTCCAACTGACCCTGCAGAAATATGAAATGTTGAAAATTTATGCATCACACCCTCTGTGTGTGTGTGTGTGTGTGTATTTAGTATATCGAGGCAGCAAGTAATTTTCTAAACATATGCTATTAAATATAAGAGACAATGAATGTCTATTATGTTTAATCATGAGCCATTCTAAACATCGTATTTTTGCTTTAATTTCAGTTGAAAATAAAGACAAAAATTCTCTAACATTTGGATAATTATTTATTGGTTTTCTTCTAAGCTTTCGGCTCACATGAGCCATCTTCAGAGAGGTTGTTTAAACTGAAATATTATAAAATCCACCATCACCGACGATTTTATTTTGTGTTGACATAAAACTCCGCTTGGCAACGGCAATAGTTACCAAAAATAATAAACGCAGTTCTTAAGTTTGCGATGCGGTTTTATGACGTCACACCATGGGATAGCGCGAAATGACAACAAAACCATGTAGTCAAATGCAATGTAATATGTTATTTCCTCTTTTAAAGTTGATTTTATTGAGTGTTGGTTGTTTTGTTTTGATGTACATGGCCTCCAATATCTGCAGGTTCCTCTTACTGTGTGTATGAGTAAGGATCACCGTATTGTTGACCAAAATCTGTCTGATATTACCTACATGTTTATGTTTTTCAGAGAAATGTTGTTTAATAGTACTCTGATCAGAAAGATGACATGTAAGTCTACGGGAGAGCATGGTTGTAGTAAAACCAATATATGTACTAGGTTTTTGATTAGTATCAGAGATGCAATCTCTGAATGGGCATGTAAATTGGTACACTACATTGGTTTTTTGTAGAGAATTTAGTTTAGTGCTTGTTGGGTTATTATAGACTATGAGGTCAATTGTTTTAAACTTTTTATAATATATAATGAGTTTAATTTGATTATTACTTTCCACTGGTTTAACATTTCTACGTATTATGTTTTTGAGAGTTTTTTCATCTTGTTTATAATTATTATGTATTTGGTTGCAATAGTATAAGTTAATAGTGTTATGTTTATTTTGATGTAAACCATTATTATTAATATTATCATTATTGTTAGAGCTATTGTTAAGTTTGTTGAGATACATTTTAATTTGTTGATCAATAACGGAGTTAGGAAATCCATTATTGACTAGTGTTTGCTTAATGTTGTGTAATTCTTTATAAAATATAGATTTGGAAGAAGATATCATTTGTGTGCATTGAAGTAAGTTTTTTATAACAGCTAACTTATATCATTGGGGGCATTCACTATTATAATTAAGAAGACACAAATTTATGCTAGTTGCTTTCCTATATAGAGAAGTAGTAAATTTATGTGTGCTAGAATCAATGAATACATCAAGGAATGGGAGTTTGTTATTAATATTAAGTTCTAATGTAAATTTGAGGATGGAGTGACTTTCAAATTTGTTTTTAAGATATTTAATTTGATCGATATTCTTAGCTAAAACAAAGATGTCATCTATGTATCTTACATATATAGAGGGTTTATTGTTGTCATTAATTATTTTATTTTCTAGATTTGCCATATAATAATTAGAAAAGAGGGGACCTAAAGGAGATCCCATCACAATACCATCTATTTGTGTATAAATATTGCCTAAGGGATCATGAAAGGGTACTTGTGTGGTGCATGCTAATAATAGTTTTTTTAATATAGTGGGTTTAATATTGATTGATGGGAGAGTAGCATGGTTTTATACATCATGGATAATGATGTCAATTGTTTCCTGGACGGGAACAATTGAAAATGTACATTTATAATCCACGCTGTTTATCTAAAAGTCAACTCTAAAAAGTCAGAATATTAAATGTATTAAATGAGTATTGCAATAGTAGTAATTAAAATTAATAATATTAGATAATTGTTTCAAAGTTAGTCTTGTGAATAGCTAAATTTATTTAATGATTATTCCTATTTGTTGAATGCACTAGTCATACAAAACTACATTCAGGTAAAATGAGTTATCGTAAAGCAATTTGTATGACTCGTAAATTTGTATTATTTTAACTGACATATTTTAAGTACCAATTCTTTAAATATCAAAACATGTGATATCTATAACAGACAAATATATGTGACATTGACTGAGAGAAATATCAGTGATTCAGATTTTTTAAGTGTAAAATAAGCAATTGTCTTTGTGCATTCTTATGTTACATAAGAAAAATATTTCCTTTCTCTTTTTCTCTATAACACTCATTATCTTCCTGTGTGTGTGTGTGGTTCTATATGTGTGAGACAGAAAGAGAACATATATATATATATATATATATACACACCTTCAGAGAATATGGTCCAAGTTTATGTTTGTGTACACATACACACATTGTGATTGGATAGATAAAAAGTTAAATACAGATAAAATATATTGATGAATTCATTTTCATTCAGAACAACTGTAGAAAAAAATAAAAATAGAATAAAATAAAATATGAAAATAATATATATATATATATATATATATATATATATAATTTAAATTATTATAGAATTAAAATTAAAAAAGGCATTTCTCTTTTTTAAAACCCATCTCTCCCCCCCCCTCTCTCTCTCTTCTAGTCTCCTATCTCTATATTATCTTCCAACTAATGAGAATGCAACACTCAAATAAAAAGAAAAAGAAGAACATTTTTAACACAGCTGCAAAATGACAGAGGTTTGCTGGAGCAGAGTCTAGCCATTGTGACTAGAAATCTTCCAAAATAAGAGAGGTCCACACAAAACTGCTGCTATAAAAAAAAAAAAAATGAAAAAGAAAGGAATGCCTTAAAGTAAAATAATTTTGGCTAAACAAAAAAAAATAACAAAGTGACTTTTGATGTGAGCTGAAGCCAAGCTTTGCGCCAGTAGTCTGGAGCTCATTTAAAAAAGATATAAATAGACAGTTAAGAGGCAGAAAGTGAGAAGGGATCACTGGAGAAACCAGCTCAGCATGTCATATAAAGAAGTTACGTGGTCATATGCTTAAGACATTTTTCCATTCTTCTGAGGGCTGAGAAATCAGCAAACTAACGTCCACAACAAATTTCCAAAGTAAATACACTCTCAACTTCTACGAAAGCCTAACTTGTAAACTATCAGCTACTGAGCCAAATGTATTTTCACCAACCCAAAAAATAAAGGACTCACTCAAAATCAAAAACAAATAGATATATTATTTGATTATACCTTTGATTCTATTTGTTTATTTTTAAAGTTTCCAGTAAATATTCCTAAGAACAACTGGCATTGCACCACACAATTTCATCTTTTTATTCATCTCTATGTCTTTTTCTCACTTTCCTTTCCTCTCTCTCTCTCACTCTGTCTTCTCATGCATGTGTGTCTGTGGGTATAACAGGCACAACATGAATCTATTGAATTTTACATTTAAAATTTTTGAATGCACTTTATTAAAGCTAGATGCTGCTTTCATTTGTACTGTATTCAGCACCTTTTATGATAAGGTTAGATTGAGGAAGGAAGTCAACAGGAATATTTACTATTTTGATACTTTTAGAATAACTGACAACACTTACATTAAGTATAAACTGAGTTAAAAGAAAAGATTGCTACTAACAGTTATAATATTGAATACTGTCAGAACTCTTTTGAAACTCTGGATATATACCAGAAACCTCCCCACTGAGACAGGATGTAACACAAGGTCGGTTTTTAACATGGGAATTCCGAGCCTTTAAGCTCATGTAAAAATTTCCTGTAGAACTTGTATAAGGCAGAGTTGGGCTCTTGTCTATCTTTCCCCAGACAAGTCTCTGCCCCTCAGCATAGCCTCATCTGGGTTCCTTTCTACTCTAAAACTCTGGTAAAAATTTCCTATAGACCTTGCATAAGGCAGGCCAGGTTCTTGTTTACCTTTCTCCAGACAAGACTCTGCCCCTCGTCATAGCCTTGTCTGTGTTCTTCTCCACCCAGAGGCAAAGAGTCTGACATGGTTGAGTTTGGGTGGAGCTCTGATACTGAATTTATTTTGAAATTTGTTTTATTTAAAGGGTTTTTTATTTTTGCCAGGGTTTTTATATTTTTTTAAATATTTTAATCTATTTCTTGGTATTCACCCCCTCCTTTTTCTGGCAAGTTTGCCACATACTGAACTTTATTTCTTTTGTTTTTCTATACATTTCCTTCTTCTGGTACTCATACTTGTATGTTCAATGTATTCTTTGGGTGTTGGTACATCAAAGATATCATACAGTACTTGCACAGATTCTTCCTTTCTTGCAGTCTTCAGTAAATTTTTTCTTTCACTGATTCCAATGCCTTTTGTGTTCCCATTTTTTTCCTTTCACCATATTTTTGCTTCCTTTTTTTCCTTTCTGACTTTCTTTCTCCTTTTATATTTTTTTTCAATCTGTATTTGCAAATACACCTCAGAAAGATTCAGCTTTGAAAAAAATTTTCCATTATTTAATTTTGCAAACATTTTTTCTGGACTTGTTAATGAGTAGTTATGTGATTCTAAAAAATTTTTAAGCCAGTTAAAAAATCAGCACAAACACAAATTTTATTATTTTTTTCTTTACATACACTGCTGGTGCTTCCTATTTTAAATGGTCAATTTTTTCAATTACTCTCATTTTTACAAGTCTATATAATTATTTGTTGACTTGACTCCAAGGCTGTGATTGGTACACTATGTTTTAGTTTAAATACTGTTGTCAACACTTTTTTCACTTGAAATTTTGCTTTGAATTTGGAACACTGACTCAAACCATCCGATAGAACATCCAAGAAACATTTTTCAATACTTCCTTTGAATTTTCATATTGTTTTTTAAACTAGTCTCTTGTCTACATATCTCATAACTTGAATAATTCTGTTTAGTCAGTATTGAATAAGTTTTTAGAATTTTTCACACATAATTTAGCTTTTGCACACTTGTTACAAAATGAAATGTTGCAAGTCATTTTATCAATATCAAATAATTTCTCACCTGATAAATTTCTAGTATTTTAGCTCATAAGCCTTATCTTTTACACACTTGTTATGAAATGAAACATTGCAAGTCATTTCACCAATAACAAATAATTTCCCACCTAATACATTATATGCAATTTTTGAAGTTCTTTTTAATATGGGTTTTTAATTTACTTTCCATGTGGCTTTGTGATATCTCTACCAGTGTCTAGTTACATTTTAACATCCATATTATTAATTTTCACATACACAAATTTCCTTTGGTTTTCTGTAGTTATTTTTTCCATCTCAATGCAAAAATCTTTTTCAAAATTCTTTCTGTGAGAACTTTTCCCTGCTTTAGTTTTATAGCATAACTTTTTATATCTTATTTTTCCATGCTTGTAACACTTTAAATTCTTAAAGAGGCAATCATCTTCCACACCTGAAACACGGATTAATTTTTCTTTTTCCACATTTTTTTGGCTTGTATATATGGGCATTCTTTTTCTTCAATTTCCTCTGTATTATTGCGTCTCAGATTTAGAATTACCTGGCATTCATTCAATATTTCTTCTAGTGCTATTTTTTGATTTTGTTCCAGTTTCATTAGGATTCTAGCATGTATTTCTGCATCTTTCTTACCATTAACCCTTGAACAAAAATTAATCCTTTAAACATATCTGGAGTCAGTTCATTCAATTTGAATCATTTACACTCCTTGTTAAGGAAGGATTCCAGCATGTGACAAGATCTTCATCTTCTTTTTCGTCAGATTCATACATTTCCAACGAGTATTGAATAACAAACTTTCCTTGCTAAAAATTTTAGTCAGAATATTTGCTGTTTCTTTAAAGCAAATTTCTTTTGTTTTTCTCAGTAGTACAAAATTAGTGTATTTTTCATGTTCTACTGGTTCTAACTTACTCAACAAAAGCCCTGTATTTTTTTTTTCATCTTCCCAGTCACTGCATTCTTCTCTGTAACTTTGTTTGCATCTTCTAAAATAAGTAGAAAATGTAATTCTATCATCTTAATTGTATGTGAATTCAGCTCTGGCATTTGCAAGTGAAAGAAATTGGAGAATTTTCCGCTTTCTTTTGAATTATTTCAATTAACATTTGTTGTTATTTCTGGAGTCCCACCAACTATAGTTGATGCTGTTGTTATGTTTTTATCACTTAGGCTAATAATTCTTGCATATTAAGAACATCAATTTTTTTCTTTACACACAGCAAAAACAAAAATTGCACTAATGTGATTCTAATTTCTCATTGTCACCATGATTACGTGTGCTGCAGCAAAAAAAGGGATTTTTTCCTACTCCATATAAGTTTTCATTCTTTGTT
This sequence comes from Ascarosepion bandense, assembly GCA_037127315.1. Taxonomy (NCBI): domain Eukaryota; kingdom Metazoa; phylum Mollusca; class Cephalopoda; order Sepiida; family Sepiidae; genus Ascarosepion; species Ascarosepion bandense. The sequence goes on along the minus strand of JBBBDQ010000212.1, from coordinate 2,307,712 downwards.
GCCACTATTATAACTCGCTACTCATGGTTATAATATTATGTCTCAACTGACTCTAATGGTAGTCTAATGAACACTCTTTTGGAACTCTGACACTGAACTCTCTTTGAATTCTTTAAGGCCTCTTGCCTAGTTTCTTTGTGTTACCAGGGTTGTCTTATTTATTCCACAAAAGTTTTCTATGGCTTATCAACCTTTGCAGGTTATTTAAAGCCAGGAAATATTTTTAGATTGTAAGAATTTTTTGGAGTGATAATAATGGTTTAGTGATACAAGTATTACTAATTAACCCATAGTTGGGGGTTAAAAGAAGTATATTCATACCTTCCCCAAGGGTATTTGCACATAAGTGAATATAATGAAGCCAAGGGGAATTGAAACTCAGTTTTCTAATTAATAATTCCGAGCCATTATCCATTATACTATCCACATATCCAAGCTTACAACACCTGGTATTCCCAAGTGGTCATCCATCTAGGTAGTGACCAAGCTTGTTTCAACATGATGTGGCCATAAGTCTTAAAGGAAAAAGAAACTTCCTTTCTTAAACAAAATATAATTTTCAAATTTAACCTTATTACAGTCAATAATAACATTTTTTATTTAATAAATGATAATTATTTAATTTTCAGTTAATTTATTATGACTATTTATTACGTATCATTATTTTTATTACTAAAAATACTATTTCTGAACTTAATTTCAATGTATGAAAGCATACAATCTTCATTCCTTCATTCTTTGTTTTACTTTTGTTCTTGCTTTGTTGTAATTTACTACACTTAGCTTAGTTTGACACAAGGCCACAAATATTAGGTGCCCATAGAGGATCAAATACACTACTCAGTTGTAACAGTCAACCTAACCAGACTGACTCACTAACCATTGCTGCTCACCTTTTCCTGCTTGTTCATGCCTCCCAAAAGTCACAACAGATTTTAAAATTGTAACATTTCTTCAAAATGAATTTAAATTAAGTATTTTTTTTTTTTGTTTTGCAAATGGCTTAGGGTTAAAAGTTTTTTAATAATAACATGACTTTGAGGCAGACTGTTTTTTCTTGCCTGTGTGTGTGTACATGTTAAGCAGAAGATCACAGTATAAAAAATGCAAGCAAAAATTGTTACCTTTTTAATTACAAATGAATATTCTCACAGATATAAAATAGCTGATATAAAAAATGATTAACTGAGCGAATATAATTTCTTCTTCCCACGCATTAGTCTATAAAGAATTGAGCAATATAAAACTAACACTTATCAAGAATAATTTCCTCAACCATATCATCAATGAGCTAATAGAATTATCTTTAAAGAACTTTAGGAAAGATAACACAGACAATAATCCAGATATAAAGAAAAATAAAAGTGTCATTAAATTATCCTACCATAACCAAATTCATCCTAACTATAAACATGATGAAAAAGCCATTAAAAATATAATTTTCTAGTATATATCATTTAATGATTGCAATAAATACCTTAGTTTTGTCAATTACTATAAAGTTTACAACATCTAACCTAATCACTACCAATAACTTGTGACCTCAAAATTGCCCACTCCTATATAAAAATAATCTTTTTTATGAATTCTTGTGTCCTTTGGCAGATTACATCTTTAATGCCAATAATAAAAAACAAGATTAAGTTCTTACATTGGTTTAATACTAACACTACACTCTGTCATGTGATAACTTGTCGCTTACAAAAACATAGAGCTGTTTGTGTAAATATCACTCATCACATGAAAGACAACCAAAATACAGCTATTAACATGAGAAATATTATTAAATAATGCCAAAACGTTACATAATATTCTGTTAAGAAAGACTTAAAATTCTCAAAGCTGTTAGTATACAAAAGAAACAATGTGCATTAAATAAAATATATTTCACTACAGGAGAGTATTTTAAAATATGTATAAAATATTTAAAGCGTGTAAAAAGAAAATTATAATACACATAAAATATAATTTAATATATTCATTTTCTGCTGCTGCCAATCTCTGTAGAAAATTATACAAATGACATTACTTATATGATACACATATATTTAAATTTGAAGTGTAAAGTTCTGAAAAATCCCAGGATGTAGCTAACAAAATATTTTTAATGATACTGATAATATTTAATTATTCATAATTACCAAGACAGTTAAAAATACTCAAAGAAAAACAGAATGGAAACATGAACTCTAGACAATTTAGATTTGAATGTTCAACAAATTATTTGAGGAATGAAAAATTACAATATAAAACTACAAATATTGTTAGGTGAATTTAATCCAACCTGTTTTTATATATATATATATATATATATTCAAATCTCACCATGTTCGATTTGTCAGGAAAGTAACTTCTTGATGTTATCGATCTGGAGGAGGTGATGCCAGCATGCAGTACCTTTGGGAAGTGCCTGAAAACCGCACCAAACCTTGTGAAAAAAATTGGATGGATGGAACCCTTTGGAGGCCGTCAGTGGTTGTGCTAGCACAAAGTTACAAATCATCGTGACCAAGGATTTGATTATCCTGGTTCTGTTCAGATTGTTGATGATGCTAGATAATGGACTTTCTCCCAGAGACTTAACTAAGGTTCGCTCTGCATAGTTGCAGTATAAACCACAGGTGGGCTCTCTGGGTGTTGAAAAAAACAGAAATGTGCCTGAGCAGGTGTCTGCAACAAGGATTAGCTAGCCACCCTAGTAGACAGGCATCCTTGGATATGAGTGGCCAGCCATATATGTATTTATATATTTAGGGCTAGTGCAAGTGTCTCATGCCCCCAACTCCTCTGCAATTTGTGATATAGTGCCTCCACCAAATGTATGTTATGAAGACCCCCACCCTACTACATCTCAATTTTTATACAGTAGTATTCATATAAAATACAAATTTTAATGTAATGTAACCTAATTATATACAATATTGTAAACAATTCAACTAGAAAAATTGAAAATGAATATGATGTATCTAAATACAAATTAGAGACATGATCTTAATTAATTCTATCTTAAATAAATAAATAATGTTTTGTGATAATTTTTAATATGAACTTAGAATTTTTTTGTTAAAAATTAAAAAAATTTTTGTTATGCTAAGTCTAAAAAAACATTATATAAAATTCACTATTTTTTATCCTTTTTTAAAGTTTCTAATGCATTCAACATTATGGATAAAAAATAGTGAATTTTATATAATGTTTTTTTAGACTTAGCATAAATGTGCATTTGCATGTATACACATATGTATATTTATTTATATCCATATCTAATATATATATATATATATATATATATATATATATATATGTGTGTGTGTGTGTATCGAGAGATGCATGCACAGGTATGAGAAATACATTCAGACTATACTATATTTTGACTGCTATTTTCATTTTATTAAATTTACTTTTATAAATTCATATATTATGATAAAAATTAGTTACAAATGCATTTCATATTTCATAGAAATCAACTGATTTCATTTAATTATTATCATTATCCTTTCTTTTCTCTCTTTTTTCAATTTCTTTTTTTGAAAAATAAATCATTTAGATGCGGTTAGGACACATCATCAGTGATGTTACTCCGGTTTATTGACAGTTCCGGTCCTTTACAACATCATACCTTCTCTCCAGGTTGACCCAGCCAAGGTTGATCAGGCCCTGGCCTGTGTCCTAATCTCTGCTTGCTATGTTTTTAGAATGCAAGATGTTTTGTTTCTGGTTGCACAGAAGAAGAGAAAAAATTTCTAGAACAAAGTTGTCCACAAATAAAAAAAAACTGAATTTCCAGTGATGATAATGAGTATATAAATGGTTCAAATAAATATCGAAAAAAAAAACTGTCTAAATATATTTAAAATAAATATATAAAATCATTAAAAAATTGATTTTTTGTGATAATAATGATAATGTGAAGATGAATGGTTAAAATAGCTAAAGGACCAGACAGAGAAAAAAACTGTTTAAATATACTGAAATAAATACATAAATTAACACGATGTAGAAGACACTATTACCTAGGGATGAAGGAATATGCCTATTAATGAAATCGAAAATTGTACCGAATACAGTAATCGTCCGAGCTAAAAAAAAAAAAGATAAAGTGTAAAAATAAATATTGGAAGGGTGGATATGTAAATAACTAGAGAAAAAAAAACGAATGATATTAGTGAAATATTTCAGATTAAAAAAATAAATAAATAAAAATTGAAAAGATAAATGAATAGATAAAAAACTGGAATAAAATACTAAAATAAAATGAATGATATGAATGAAATATTTCAAATTAAAAAAAATAAATAAAAAATAAAAAATATGACTTTTGATATGAGTAGATAAATGAATAGATAAAAAAAAATTTACGTCGCATTTGGTGACATTATAGATTGTTTCATTTCCTCGCCATGGTTTTTGGTCTATCGGACACTACCGTTATTTTGTCACATCCAGGTATTATTATCTCGACATATCCAGATCCACCTGGATGACCCCAGAGCTGCATTTAGGATTGTTTGGGTCACTTTCATCTTTTTTAAACCTGTAATTCCCATTTTATTCAAGGCCAAGTTTAAGGATTTTACAGCGAAACCCCTCACACCAATTTCGATTGGGTAGCATACTGCTTGCCATCCACGTCTTCTACAGTCATCCACCAGTTCTTGATATTTGTCCATTTTGTGTTGGTGTACAACTTCCATGTTTTCTTCCCATGGAACTGTTAGTTCCGACAGAATAATCCGTTTTGTTGAATTCGAAAACAGGACCATATCTGGTCATAAGGAAGTACTTAGAATGTGTTCTGGTAACCTCAGTCGGCATCCTAGGTCTACTATGAGTTGCCAATCTGAAGCTGAGGAAAGTACACATCTAGTGGGTCTCTTACATGCTGGTTTTTTTTTTGCCCACCCTTACAAATTGAATTTCCTTTTTCTTCGGGTTAAATTTTGAACTCTGAATGGCTGTGTTGAATATTTCGGTTAGTTTCTTTTAAACTTTATTGTGGCGTCAGCGATATCTCCCATCACTTAATGCCTTGGGACAACCACTATGTATATGTTGGAGTGATGTTCTCCCTGAATATAACTTGTATGTGAGAGTTTCTTTTTTTCCCCAAATATGGAGGTTCACTGGGCTGGGTCATGACCTTCTATAAAGAAGGTCGTGGCTGGGTAGTGTATCATATACTGCTTGGATCTGGAATTTTGTGTGTGCGAATTCATTCCATAATATGAATGAATCATGAATCAGACCAAGTAATTTTTTGTTTTGTTATGTTCTCCCATCTGGTCTATGCTCCTTGCTGGCTTAATCCCACCATTTTTGTAATTCTATCCTCCTCCACACTAGCTCTTACTTCATTTTGGAGAGGTTTTTGATACTCTTTCTTATTTGTCTTCTCCATAGGTTTCCGCTGGATGTAGCCTAGTCCCATTGTCCCTTCTGCAACAATTCCTATAATTGTTTTCATTTTTAGCCTCTCTTCAGCCAACTGTAATTCTCTTCCTGCATACCATTTCTTGCCAGTACGTATTAATATCCCGGCATCAGCAAATTTAGGGTCTTTAGAATTTTGGTACATCATAGCTTCTCTTGTGCTAGAGACCTTAAATTCTTCGACTAACCCTCTAACGGGCAGTTGTATCGGGTTTGTCCTCTCGTATAGGGCTGTGCTGCTTAGTGATCGTGGTAGCCCCAGCCATTTCCGAATAGAACTGCTAATTTTCCTTTCTAGGGTCTTGACCGCTGATATTGGCACACTATAAATTGTTAATGGCCATAAAATCCTGGGTAAAATCGTGTGTTGGTATAGCCAAGTTTTGAAACGACCTGAGAGCCCAGACTTATCAACTTTTTAAATCCATATTGTTAGGTTGTTAATTGTCTCATTAATGGAGGTTGTATCTTTTAATGTGTGGTGGAATACTTTTCCTAAGCTTTTTACTGGTTTCTCTGTCAGTGTGGGAATGTCTTGGTCTGCAATTCGGAAATGGAATTTATTGACCACTTTTCCTTTTTTTACGACGACTGATCTTCATTTTGCCAGTTTCAATTTCATTCTGGCCCATGCAATAAGCCACGTGCTAACCACCTACATCCAGTGACAGAGGCCGTTGTGACTGTTAAATCGTCCATATAAGCTCTTATTGGAGGTTGCCTTATTCCAGTTTTGGTAATGGGACCAGGACATTCCTTTTCATCAGATTTGACGATCATGTTTATTGCAAGGGTGAAAAGCAAAGCAGATATTATGCATCCAGTGATAATTCCCTTTTCTAGTCTATGCCAGTTCGATCTCACTGGTCCCGATGAGATCCTTATTTGAAAATTTTCGTAGTAATCCAGGATAAGCCTTGTAATTTTTTACTGGAATGTGATATTTTTCAAGAGTAAGCTCCACCAGTTTGTATGGAATGGACTCGTAAGCATTAGTCATGTCCAGCCTCAAAATGTCTAGGTCACCTTTGCTTTCTTTTGCTCTCTTAGCAGTTGTGTCACAATTCCCATGTGCTCGAGGCAGCCTGGTATTCCAGCAATCCCGCCCTTTTGTACTGAAGTGTCAATATATTTTTTCTATAACAAGTATTTCTCTAGTCGCTGGGACAAAATTCTGAAAAATATCTTGCCCTCAGTACATAATAAAGAGATACTTCGGAATTTTCCACTTTAGGGATCCAAACGCCTTCAGCAAATCTCCACTGTTTGGCTATTTTTCCTCTCTGCCATATTGTTTTGATTATAACCCATAGTTTCCTGAGAAGTCCTGGGCAGCGCTTGTACACAGCATAAGTTACACTGCTTGGTCCTGGAGCTGAAGCTGATCTTGCTGCTTGTACAACATCTTGGATCTCTTTTAAACTCGGTTCTCTCGTGTCGAAATTTACCAGAAGTTACAATCAAAAATTGTACCGAATACGGTGATCGCCCAAGCTAAAAAAGAATAGATAAAGTGTAAAAATAAATATAGGAAGGGTGGATATGTAAATAACTAGAGAAAAAAAAAAACGAATGATATTAATGAAATATTTCAGATTAAAAAAATAAATAAATAAATAAATAAAAATTATTTATGTGAAGAGTAGGATATGCTGCAGAAAAAGTAAGTCTAAAATGATAAATTAGGAAAGAAAAATGACAGCCTAAAGCCCTTGACCATAGACAAAACATCACAAGTCTCTCACTACTCTTGCTTTTTTTATGGTAAATATTCTTACATGCTGCACTCCTTAGTTTCATCAGTTGTGACCTTCAGAGCTAAAACCTGTCATACCATATACATTGTACAAAGGAAGTTCCACTGGATTTTACTAAGAGCTGCCACTTTGACTCTCAAGAGGATGCTTTCCTGACCACTACAATCTTAATCTCTTCAAGGTTTACTGTATCTTTCCTATATGTCGACATAAACTGCTTTTACCTCCTACTCTTACCACTTATACAACAACCTCATTCAGTAACCCTTTACCTTGAGTGGCTGTTGGGCTTTGTATCAAGCATTATTTTTTTTTTTTTAATCATTTCACCCCAAGCAAGGCAGAACTGCCAGTGGTGCGCAGGAGGTTACAGAAGAGGTGAGTGATGAGAAAGAGAAAAAAGTTACCAGGGGGTCAGAGAATGAGTAAGAAAAAGATGAGAATACAGGTGTGAAGAGGTTTGCATGAGAGTAGAATGGAAAGGAAGAAGAACATGATACAAGGATTGTCAGGGAAAGGATGCAAATTAAGAAGATAAAAGATGGCAATTGACTTTGCATTTAAATTCTTGGAGAAGCAAGTATACAGTGATGAATATTGGTTAATTGTATTTGATTTGACACACAAGTAGATTGGTGTAATCACTTCAATGGAAAAAAATCTACTGAGTGATTTAATGGAGAGATATATACAGTGAATAGAATCTGCTCATGAAAATGTATTGGGCAGGTCCATTATAGTAAAGTGGACTAACCAACATGCTGTATTAGGTACTCTCCTATAAATGAGGTAGATCAGCTGGCCTGCCTTCATACCTGGAGACAGGAGGAGGCAGCCATCTTAGAAGGTAAGTTTTTTCACTTCTACATGGAAAGGAGTTCCACAGATGGAAAGTGCAAGCAAAGAAGCTGATACAGTAGAAGTTGCAGTTACATTTGATTGGTTTCACTGTAAAAGGGTGGGAGCTAGCCACTAGTCTAGTAGCTTGGGTAAATTCATGCAATGGGGGCACCAGGGAGCTAAGCTCATCAGAGCAGAAGCCATGAAATTATTTGTAGAAGAGACAAAGGGAAGCCACATTACGTCAGTGAGAAAGTGACTGGAATTGAGCTACCAGGTCAGGATCAATTACATTACAGATTCTTCATTGGATTTTATCAAGAAGCCCAAAATGAATAGCAGGGGCACCTGACCAGATGTGATAGCAATATTCAAGGCATGGGTGGATGGTAGATTTATATGTGTAAAATGGATTTAGATGAGAAAAACTTCCTAGCCCTACAAAGGGAACCAACCTTCTGTGCAGCAGATTTAGCTATGGATTTAATGTAGTCATTCCACTTGAGGTCGGCTGATAGATTTAGGCCTAGGAGGCACAGTGTTTTGCTTTCAGGGACACTAGCCTGATCTATTCTGATGGCGGGGGGTAGAAGCAGTTGTCTATGGTTGTTAAATGATAGCAGCTTTGTTTTGGAAGCATTAAAATTTACAAGCTATTTCTTATAAGAGTCCACCACAGATTGGAGGTCCATTTCTAGATCAACAGTAAAGTTTACTTTGTCAGCCTTGGCAGATTTCTCATCGAGGTGGGAGTAAATTGTTGTGTCATCAGCATAAATGCCTACTTGGGATCTGACTACATCAGGGAAATTGTTGATGAAGATCAAAAAAGGCATAGGACCTAGAATAAAACCTTGTGGGACATCCGCATTTATATGATAGTACCTTCATTATGCAATTTGAAAGGAAAGACGGGATCAGGTCAAACAATTGTCCAGTTATACCATAGCCATGTAACTTGCATAGAAGGCCAGCATGCCAGACTCTGTCAAAAGTTTTGGATATATCTAGTGCAATAGCTCGAGCTTTGCCATTCTTATCGAGAGCCTAGTATATATAATTGGAGTAGATAGACTGAACTATCGCCTGGTTCACACTCCACCCACATCTATTGAACAGGTGTAGAGGCTCATCCCTTGTTCCCTGTTTAGGATGTGGTTTCCAGCTTTCTCTTTTCCAATCTTTTCACTTTTCTTCTTTTTTTTTTCAATTGGAGTAGATAGACTGAACTATCGCCCGGTTCACACTCCACCCACGTCTATTGGACAGGTGTAGAGGCTCATCCCTTGTTCCCTGTTTAGGATGTGGTTTCTGGATTTCTCTTTTCCAATCTTTTCACTTTTCTTATTTTTTTTTTTTCAATTGGAGTAGATGGACTGAACTATCGCCCGGTTCACACTCCACCCACGTCTATTGAACAGGTGTAGAGGCTCATCCCTTGTTCCCTGTTTACGATGTGGTTTCCGGCTTTCTCTCTTCCAATCTATTCACTCTTACATAGCCCCCTGCACACCAGTGGCCTTACCGCCTTGCTTGGGGTGATGTGATTAAAAAAAAAAAAAAATATACTCTGTGATGGTTGTTAACATATCAGCAGTGCACCTGATGAAGCAGAAACTGTACTGTTTATCGAAGAAGAGGCCATGGCTTGTAATGTGAAGTTGGAGAGCTATTTTTAGTAAAAAAAAAAATAGAAATAGAAAGATTTCCAATACTGATTTAAAATAGCCAACTGTTTTTTTATGTTAGTTATGTTGTAACACTTGATAAATCAGTAGTTCTTTTATTGCCACAGGCACAATTAGTTGTAAACTTTTGGAACAAAATGAATGGCCATTTTGTACCAGTCAATTAAGTGCCATATATGATACATGCTTGTGCAATTATGTCTCTTTTGATTCTTTACTCACAAGGCAAATATTTTTGTGCAGTGGTTTGACATTTCTTTATGTGTTATACTGGTTGCCACCCAAGGTTATATGACCCAGTCTGCCCAGTTGAATATCAAATTCATCTCATAGGTTGGAATAGAGTGATGGATTTCCTAAGCGTATTGAAGTCATAGGAGACAATTGCTGGAAGGGATTTTCAACCTGGTCCACATTGGTGATAAGGGGTAGGGGATATATCAGGTGAATAGGGAGGATAGTGCAGGATCTGGAGTTCTAACAGTTTTGCAAGGTCATTTGTGAAGTAGGAGCCTATCTTACAGCTTATTCTTTCTATTTACCACTGCTAGTCATAATGCTGAAAACTTTCAATTCATCAATTCCCAATCATAGAATAGAGCTCTATTTTGGTGGCTTTAAAGGTCATAAGAAGTTCTAATAGATTACTACATTACAGTATTATGGTCTTTTGTTGTAAAGATTTAGTTTTGGAAAATTTGAGTGGGAAGCGGTTTTATCAGCACAAAGAAAACATTTCTAATTATTAAATAGAAAGCACTAAAAATGGGTAATTTTTAAAATAAACGTGAAAATTGCAGCAAGTATTAAACCATGGGATTACATTGGGATGTAATGGATATAGGCTCAAAATGTGAAATCAGTAGAACCGAGTTCAAATTCCAGTTGAATTTGTTGCATTTACTTGTGCTCAAATACCCTTGGGAAAGGTATGAATCCATCTCTTCTCCCTCCAACTACAGGTTAAATAGCAGGACAGATTGAGTTCTTTCACCTTGGTTGGCAACCAGTCTATCAAATAAAGAAATGGCAACCTACTATGAGAAAATTTTCTGCCTAGTCAGTCATGGATTGAATGAGACAAGATTGCCTAAGCATGTATCACATATGGCATTTAACCTTTTGACTGATCAACTAATGCAAGCTGTTGGTCATCAGACAAATCATGAGGTCCCCACTTCTGCATTTTCTTTATTTATTTATATTTGTCAAATGTCTTCTGGCTCTTACATGAGTTACCTCTAGCTTTTCTCCCAAAATCTTAATGCTTGTTTCTGGGTGAGTTATTATGGCTACCTTCAATTCTACATTGTTTAGTGATAACTTGAAACCATGACCTGACTCATCTTGGAAATCCAGAAAGAAATCTTTGGAACCATAGACTCATAGTTTTATCTGAAACTAATTTCAATCATAAAAACAGTTGATATTACAGATCGTTTTTACCAAATTTGAAATTATGGAGCATAATAGCACAAAAATCACATTTGCTTGTTTTTACCTTATAAAGACATAAAAATATAAGTCATCAAAATATTCAAATACTCTAAAGAAAAGACACAAAACTTTCAAATTATATACAGATGTAGGCTTAAGCAGAAGAGAACGAGACAAAAAATACACTGTAAAAATAATCAATTATTAAGTTTCAACCTAATAAAAATGACTATATTTTTGGAGTGCCAGATTTGTTGATTTTCTCACTGTTATTTGAGAAGCTTTCTTAATCTTTTATATTTACTGAGACATCATATGAACTGCAGCCAGAGCAGTGGTGAGTGTGTCTAGAGCAAGATAGCCTCTTGACAAAGCCCATCTCTCTTCAGTTTGAAACAGGTACACTAGTTCAAAATAGATCATCTGTTTCTTCTTCTTCTTCTTCTTCTTATTATTATTATTATTACAGCAACAACAAGTACAATAGACATAAAAAATAGTCTCTTGGTCTAATGCAAACATAGGTTATTTGATGTATGTTTGTTTGTTTGATTGTTTTGTTCTAATATATAATAATTGCATAAAAATATATAACTCATTCTTAATTATTAAATTGCCCTCTTTATTAATTTTAAATCAATCTATTTCAGAATTTAATTTAAAGCAATATACATTCCTCATCTTGAACATAAAAAAGAAATGCATTTACTTTTGTTGCATTAGTTCAAGCTTGGTTATAATGCTTCTCAAACTGCTTCCAGTATTAACAGAACATGTAGTAAAGTTTTTTTCCTTGTAATCAGACAGTATGGCATTGGTTTCTGAAGTTTCCACAGTGGAGATATATATCCTGAAGATCAAATTGGTAGAGGATGTCCAAAGAAGCAAAAATAACAATTAAACCTTTGTAATTACATGTGCATATAAATATGAGACATCTCAGAAAAAAACAAATTAAATTTTATGAAATATAGCATGATCATTTTTAGTGCTATACATGCACAGAGATACACAGGAAAATCATTATCTTTTTTTATTAAAAAGATCTTAAAAAGTTCAAAATTAAAGTGACTATGTTGATTTTTAAGTTTTATTACTATGCATATACATGCATGTAGATTTTTGAAGTGAATCAGGAAAACCATAGCAAATATTCTAAGCCACTCTTACTGGAAATGTTAAAGATTACAAAGTGCCAAAAGTTTGTCTTGGCAGACATTTTGTATATTAGCTTTTCCCTCAACCGATTTTTTCTTATAAAAGCTGGGTGTGGCTGTAAAAATACTTATGCATAGCTAAGAAAAGAAACACATTCACTATCAATTCCTCATTCCAAACTGAAATTGTTGTCTTATTAATAATTGTTTTATTTCTTAACTGAAGTAAAAATCTTTTGTTATCAATACAGAATATTTTATTGACATGATTTTGTTTTCTCTTAAGGATGAAGGGTCTTAACTCTTTTGAAAAACTGTTTTAGCTAAAACTATTTTTGGTGTCATTTCTTACTCTTTCCCTGCCAAAATGTGTTTATTCATGAATGGAATTTATTTTTGGATATACATATCTGGTTATGTGCATGCCTCTTTGCCTAATACTAGATACTAATAAAATTTTATTAATATACATTTATATATTTTTAATTATTATGATTTCCCTGATACATTGTTAAATTAAAATGATTTTCCTCAATTGAAAAGAGAAATTGGCAAGGTGAATTCTAATTACAACCAAGTTTGTTATGTTTACTTGCAGACAAATATTCTTGGGAAAAGTAAGAATCCATCTTTTCTCCTCTTAGCTGTGGATTAAATAGCAGAGTTAATTTCTAGTCTCTTAAGTTGTCAATCAGTCTTAGCGAAAAAAAACTCTGAATTCAAAACCAACCTGAAGATGGATGGGTTTCTGCATGCTATCATATTCTACACAGAACACAGCTGTTATAACTGAAGTATATGTAGTAGCCCCTGAAATGAGTTGACAAGACTGGTTTTCCTTAACAAGGATTTAATCAACAAAACATTTCCTGACTAAGCAATTCGTCAACTGACGAATGCAAGTAAGGGAAGTAATTACACTAACAAAATGTCAAGGGCAGATAAGTATAGTACAGCCCCTACAATCTGGTGAGTTATGGATCTCATGATATGTGTGATGTGATGATCAGTATAAAAATCCCTTGGTCTTTGTGGTCTTGTCATTCAATACTTATTAATTTTCTTCTCAAATAAGAAACAGCAGTTTTTACAGATTCTCATTGTTAATAGCTCGTCATCTGAAGTCAAAATAATCAATGCAGGAATCCCTCAAGGCTCACTTCTCAGTTCAACCACCTCTTCTACTTTACATAAATGATCTGTCTAAGACTATATGTTGTTCATTTGTGAATAGCTAGCTGATCTCTCCTCTGACCTAGCTCTAACAGCTCATTGGGAGAAAAACAGGCTGGTCACATTCAATGCCTTGAAAACCAAACTAGTAATGTTCCATCAAAACCAAGCAAACACTGAAATTTTGCTTATCACAATGAATGGATGTTGAGAAAATGATTGGTTCTCTGTACTGCCGTAATAAGTACTGGACTCTTAGTGCTAAAAGATCAAGCCAGAAATGAAGTACTGCTGTTATATATTGGCAGGAGCTGATCAGTTTTCATTTTCCAGTCTTGATAGAAGCCAAAAGCATCTCCATATCCATGTGATTGATGAATTATTTTCCACCCTACAACACCTATCCCACAGACAAAACCTCATAAGTCTTTTACTGTTCTATTGCTATATTCATGGGAAATGTTCACACAAGTTACATTTCTTAGTTCTACCAGTTCTAACTTCCATGGCTAAGACCCACGATATCAAATACATTATAGCAAACCCACCTCATTTCTTTCATATTCCATTAGTTAAATCTAAGTTCCACTCAAGCATCTTCTATTCATAAACCTGTTTTGTCAAACTAACTGCTAAGAGGATGCTTCCCTAATTCTTACAATCTTAACAGGTTCAAGTCTAAGTTTTACCTTTATCTTCCCCACATATTGCTATTAACTGTGCCTCTTATTTTGTAATCCTCTACCTTGAGTGAATCTTGGGCCTTGTACAGGGTGAATATTATTATAAAAAATCTCAATCCCTTTCTAGTACAACTTGTAAGCTAATAGCAACTGAAAGAAAAGATATGCTTCAATAACAACTGATAGAAATAAGATTCTCAATGCCAAATTTTCTATTCATTTCAAAACAATGACACAATATAATGTTCATGTACAAGAGTTGGATTAAGTAATTAATGTCTGAATATTCTGTTTATTTTTCAGTTGAGAGCAATAAAGGACAATTTGCTTTTAATATTTCTTTTACTCATACAATCAATTGTTTTTTAATATGTGCTATATATATATATATATATATATATATATATATATATATATGTGTGTGATAATGATATCTAAATGTTTTATATATCAAGAATAATTTAGAATAATTTTAAAGAAAAGTATGACAAAGTAAAAAAAGCTTTTCGTGTGACTTGCTTCATCTTTTAGAACTTAAACTAATCTTATGTTTACATTGATGTGACTTCACATGCACGCAGATGAGAGAGGCTGAGAAGTTAAAATTCTTTTATTTTTAATATTTGTTTTGTGTATATAATCTAGCTGATTTCATTTAGATTCTTTTTGTTTATGTTTCAGCCACTTTTGTTTTTAATTATTCTACATTGTAATAAAAGAAAATCTGCCAAGAATATTAAACAGTATATTTATTTATTCACCTCTACTCAAGAAATATTGCTAGAAAAATATGCATTCTCCAACAGGATTAAAAACTGCATCCTCTAAGAGAAAAAGTCATGAGATCAGAGGTGCCTTACACCAATTATTCATATAGAACCTTCTGATCAATGAAAGCTGAATAGTGCTTTTGAACACATATTTCTCCCAATTTTAAAAATATACATGTCTGCTCTGTTTCATATCCTAATAAGGAAAGACAATTTTTAAAGAACTGGACTTTTTTTTTTTTTTTTTTTTTTTTTTTTTTTTTTTAATCGTATCACCCCGAGCAAGGCGGTACCATCACTGATGTGCAGGGGGCTACATAATAGTGAAAAGATTGGAAAAGAGAAAGCCAGAAACCACGTCCTAAACAGGGAACAATGGATGAGCCTCTTAACCAGTTCAATAGACGTGAGTGGAGTGTGAACTGGGCGATAGATAGATCTATCTACTCCAATTGAAAAAAAAACAGAGAAGATTGGAAAAGAGAAAGCCGGAAACCACATCCTAAACAGGGAACAATGGATGAGCCTCTTAACCAGTTCAATAGACGTGGGTGGAGTGTGAACCGGGCGATAGATAGATAAGTATGCTGCTTATCAATTCACCAAAGAAGCCATAAAACTATGAAAACCTACGTTCCTTAATATGTGTGCAATTTTATTTTTAACTATGTTTGCAATTTGGAATATTTTGCAAGATATTTATTCAAAAATTATATATTTACACAGATTTCTATGACTGAATTATGACAATCAAAAACTATGGCATTACAAGTATATTATAGCGTTTTAATTTTGTTTCCTAGATAATAATGCGGAATAAAAGATAGAGTTAAACAAAACATTTCCTCGCTTACATAAAAAACAATAAATATTTAAAAACCTGGGGAATAAACATGTTTTATAATGAATGGTACTGTTGTACATATGGCATGTGTACAAAGGGAGGTACTGGCTGTCAAGTTACAAATACCTCAAACAGTAAGTACTATTGCTGTACCCAATAAGGTGTTTTTTGTTGAATTTGCAAATTGTATATTACAATAAGTTGGTTGGTATATTCTTTAAAATTCCATGAGTCACTAATTAAATCACTAACTAATTAAATCCAATATATTTTTAACTTGCTTAATTGTTATTTTTTAATGGATACTCATATTTGATTAGAATCTCTGTTTTTATTATTAAACAGTATATTTATTTACATCTACCAGCTTAAATATTTGAGAAATCTTGTTAGAAAAATATGCTGATGGATAGATATTTTCCATTTCTGTTCTGTCATTTCTCAAATCCCCACTCCTGTTTATCAGCTAACCAAAATCATTAACCAACTCATTACACCATACATTTCTTGTAAATACTATTTGTGCATTTTTAAAATTTGAATTGGTTTAAACCAGCTATCAAACTAATCCAAATCTTAAAAATACACAAAGCTACTAATGAAACCATAGCTTTACATGATGTTGAAAATTTATTTACTGATGTACCTGTTGAAGAAACGGTTCATATAATTATAAAGAATATTTACAATAATCCATTTCTTGCTTCATTAGAAATTACACTTAACATATTACAAAAACTACTCTTCATTTGTACCACTGAGGTCCCTTTCTATGACCATCAAAACAATATATACATACAACATAATGGTGGTTTCATGGGTTCAGTTCTGGGTCTATCATTTAGTAAGTTTTACATGATTAACCTTGAAAATAAAATATTTAATATCTTTAAAAAAAACTGTTCATCTACCTTAGATATGTAGATGATATTCTCATCTTAGTCAAAAAAACATAGATGAAATACATGAACTACAAAAAAATTTTAAAAAAACTGTGTTTTTAAGTTCACAATTAAACTTAACAATAATATTCTTTTTATTGATATATTGATAAACACCAATAATAAAACATTTACTAACTCTCCATATAAAAACAAAATAACTAGCACAAACTTGTACACTCTCAACTGTAACTATGAATGACCTAGCTATTAGAAAACAGCACTTATAGAAAATTTAATAAACCACACAATGTTAATGCCTCCATGAAAAAAAAATTTCTATACTGAATTAAAAAACATTAAACTCTCATTAATAATGACTTTACTAAAGTTTTTTATTATTAATTATTACAAAAATTGGTAAATGTGCTTGCAAAAACCAGAAAACATATACACAGAGGAAAGAAATCAACCCATCCAGAACCATGCCAAGTATCAAAATATATACATATATAATGTGTATATTTAGGCAGCATATCTTCATTTAGGCATGTTTGATTAAATCATTTAGACATATTATGTATATTTTTTGTTGATTTGTGATATCTAGCAGTACAATACAAATATGTCCACTTTACATGCCACATTCAAATTCTGTTTTGAGAAGTTATTCTCTAATGTATATAAGTTTTCAGCTCAACCAAACTCCTAAAATCAGTATATCAATAACCAAACAGCAGAATACTAATTTGGGGAAAAAATATTTCAACATTCTTTGTGTGTATATAAATATAAGCATGTGTATGCTTGTTTGATGCATGCACACACACATACATACATACATATATACAGAGCTTTCTGTGATAACCCACAGTGTTATGAAATGTCATTTTGTATCCCAAATTTCTATATACCCTGGAACTATACACATTGATATTTAAATGCAGTTCAGCTATCATCTCACTCCTTTCTGACATAAATCTTACTGTAGATATTATGAAAAACAGTCTTTAGCCTATTTTATTTTTAATCATTTCACCCCAAGCAAGGCAGGATTGCTACTAGTGCACAGTGATCTTTAATCCATTTTGACTATTAACTGACAGGAAATGCCAAGTTTACTGCCAAATATATTTGTGCAATTGTTGCAATAATTCTGCATGAGTGAGTCACTATCTGTGCAATATATATGCATGAATTGTAAGTAATTAAACACTTCTTGCCAAAAACTAGATTTTATTTTAAACAATAATATAAATTACAACGAAGAATCTGCAATATTACTGGTTCTGACCTAGCATTTTGGCTTCAGTTACTTTCCTATCACCGTAACATAGCCTCCCAGTGTCTTTTTTATCAATATTTTCCTGGTAGTTTTTCTAATTAACTTTCTCCTGTGGTACCTAGACTTTATGAATTTAAGCATAGTACTAGATTGGCAGCAAAATCTCATCATTTTGAAGTTTAAATGGCTAGATGGATCCATGAGTTCTATGCATTTCTTCTCTTGAACTTCTAATTTGTGGAACTATTTTCTGGGTTCTTGCTTCCTAGTCTTCAAAAATTTAAATGCAATGTCAATCATTATCTTCTATTTTCTTAATTCCTATTCTTTTATTGTTTTCTTTCTTTAATAATAGTTTTTGTATATATTCTCTTACACTCAGTAACCCTTGTGTCTTGCTTTGCTTTGGGTGAAATGATTAAAAAAACAAGCCAAAAAAAATGATGTGCAGGTAACATAATGGTTTGCAGGAAATGGAATCAACAATTGAAAAATTTTGTGTCTTTTTTTCCTTATTCGCCCCTCATTCTTTTTTGATCTGGTAACAACTTGTCAAAAACTGATTCAATTTTTCTTGTGAACATCAACTCTGCCAGTGACATGCCTGATAGTGTCTTGGGATTTGGTATTATCCAGTATAATTTCAAGAATTTTTGTAGTGCTTCTTTACACACTTTTCATTACTTCCTCCTTTCGAGTGTTGTAATCTATTCACTGTATGTGTAGAATTTTTTTTTTTTAAACCAAAAATTGATAATAGTGGTCTGTAGTCTGTCTGTAAATGAAAACTCCTTTTGCGTATAAATTTGTGAAATCTTTTCACTGCAAATATTATTGCTAATGCCTCTTTTTTCATCTGGCTGTAGGTTTTTCTGCTGGTGGCAGTGAATGCAAAGCATGTGTAGTGCCATCATCTTTATGCGGAATTACTGCTCATATATCATAGTCACTAGAATCTGGAATCAATATAATTTCTACTTTTGGATCATAGTATATGAAAGGATAAGTCTGATGTTAGTATTTTCTTGATTTCTTCAAACGCCTTTTGACAAAAATCAGTCCAGGTCCACTTTACAGCTTTTTAAGCAAATTGCTCAGTGGAGCTCTTAACTTCTGCATATTAGGTATGTAGATTTGATAGTAATTTGCTAGTCCTAGAAATTATATAAATAGCTAAGTAATGTTTGCTGGAGAAGGCATATTTTTAATTGCACTTGCTCTTAACAGATTTGGTTACCAACAATATTTGTCAATAATTTGTCTTAAGTACTTGCTTTTAGGCAAAAACAATTTGCACTTTTCCTCACTGAGTTTGAACCCGTACTCTCATATTTAAAAAAAAATCTTTTTAGATGCTTGCTAAGTTGTTCTTTAGATACACTTTTAATCAATATATCATCTAGATAAGCAACTGCAAAATCACAAACTGCGAACATTGTATCCATAGCTTGTTGAAATATGGCTGGAGCCACTTTTATCCCAAAAGAAAGTTAGTTGAACAATACCTTTTATCTATTTATTGTTTTTATCTCTGAACATTCTTCTTCAACTTGTATTTGCAAATATGCCTCAGAAAGATCCAGCTTTGAAAAAAATTTTCCACTGTTTAATTTCGAAAAAATTTCTTCTAGACTTGGTAATGGGTAGTTATGGGATTCTAAACATTTGTGTAACTCAGTCAAAACATCAGCACAAACAAAAGTTTTATTATTTTTTTCTTTACATACACTGTTGGTGCTGCCCATTTTGACAGGTCATTTTTTTTAATTACAGCCATTTTATCGAGTCTGTCTAATGTTTTGCTGACTTGATCCAAGACTCTAAAAGGTATACTACATTTCACTTTAAATACTGGCATCAACCGTTTTTTAACTTGAAATTTTGCTTTTGGAACATTGATCCAACTTAACTGACAGAACATCTGGAAAATATTTTTTTAATCCTTTCTTTAAATTTTCACATTGCTAAACTGGACACTTGTCCACTCATATTTTTGTAATAAATATTTATAGGTAAATCTCATAACATGAATAATTCCATCCAGTCAGTACTGTTTAAATTTTTAGTATTTTTTAGCACATATGCCTTAGCTTTCACACATGTGTTATGAAATGGAACTTTGTAAGTCATTTCACCAATAACAAATAATTTCTCACCTAACATGTTACATGTGATTTTTAAAGTTCTTTTTAATATAGGTTTTCCATTTGCTTTCCACTTGACTTCATTGATTATTGATATTACTACCAGTGTCTAGTTACATTTTTACATCCACATTATTAATTTTCACATACTCAAATTTTCTTTGGTTTTCTGTAATTATTTTTTCTATCTGAACACCGTGTAGAAATTTTTTTTTCTCTGAGAACTTGCTTTAGTTTCACAATGTGACATTTTATGTCCTACTTTTTCACACTTGTAGTACTTTAAATTCTTAAAGGGACAATCATCTCTAAGATGTCGCCTTCCACATCTGAAAAATGGATTCATTTTTCTTTTTCTGCACTTTTTTTTGGCTTGTATATATGCACATTCTTTTTCTTCAATTTCCTCCATATCATGTCTTAGGTTTAGGGTTCTTGTACATTCATCCTATATTTCTCATAATGTTTGTTTTTTTTATTCTGTTCCAGTTTTGTTAGGATTCTAACATATATTTTTTTCTGCATCTTTTATCACCATTAACCCTTGAAGGAAAATTAATCCTTTAAACATATCTGGAGTCAGCCCATTTAATTTGAATCTTTCACACTCCTTGTTAACAATTCTATCATATGTGACTAAATCTTTCTCTCTTATTTTTTGTCAGATCAATATACTTCCAACAAGTACTGAATAACAAACTTTTCTTTCTAAAAATTTTAGACAGTGTATCTACCATTTCTTCAAAGCAAATTTTTCCTGGTTTTCTCGGTAGTGCAAAAATACAGTATTTTTCATGTTCTACTGGTGTTAACTTTCTCAACAAAAGTTTTGTTTTTTTCTTGTCTTCCCAGACACTGTATTCTTCTCCGTAAATTTGCTCATATCTTTGGAAATAAGCAGAAAAAGTAATTCCATCACTTGAATTCAGCTATGGCATTGGGTGTGAAAGAAATTGGGTGTGAAAGAAATTGGAGAATTTTTTGCTTTCTTCTGAATTATTTCAATTAGCTTTTGTTGTTTGAAGAGTTCAAACAACTGCTGTTCTATTTTTAACACTTGGGCTAATAATTCTTTTATATTTAAGAATGAGGATATGTCATATGTGTGTTTGTGTGTGTGTATATCGTTCATTCATCAATGAATTAGAACATTCTCAGCTATTAGGCATGTATAATGATAATATACACACTAAAAAGTCTGCCTCCTTCTAGTGAGTGCTTGTAGCTCAGAGGTAGAATCACCGATTGACGCCAATTCAGTCAGGTTTCAATCCTGGGTAAAAGGCAATCAGCTGTCTAACCGTACTGAGGAGCTGTGATACAGTGAAACAGATCTGTCTGTGGATGACTATTTACACTCTCACACCCTGACTGAGCACTCTGGAAGAATGGTAGACTTTGAAAAACAGTAGCTACTCTGGCATCTACACATCATTCATTCAGCAATGAATTAGAACACTCTCAGCTATTAGGTGTGTATGATGATAATATACATGCTAAAAAGTCTGCCTCCTTCTACCAAGAACTCGTAGCTCAGAGGTAGAATCACCGACTGATGCCAGTTTGGTCAGGTTTCAATCCTGGGTAAAAGGCTGTCTAATTGTACTGATCAGGCTGTGATACAGCAAAACATATCTCTCTGTGGATGACTATATATATATATGTATACACACACACACACAATGTGATATTTTATTACTTAAATTAGTGTTTTCACAATTAAAATGGGCATTAATCAATATTAGTAAAACATTCAGAATATATTTATACTTATATAACAAATATAATGTGTAAATTTTAGCTTATAGTATCTGGTTTTATCAAAAGTATTTAGTACTTATTTAGTGTTATGAGATTTTAATATACAAACTGTCATCATTTTTTATTATTAATTTCATGCATGTGCATTGTTTTTCATTTTGTCAGCTGAACAGTATAGTAGGGTCAGTTGGGGCATTGTCAATGAGAAAAAGAGCACCATGATACAATTCACTCTGGCAGAAATTTGGAAATGGCATGCAGTACTACTTGGTGTTTGCACCAGAAGCTCCAATACAAACATTTCAGAGTGTTTGGGTGTCAGAGGATTTGAAAAGTGTTGGTTGAGTTTAATGGTGATTATGAAGGTACAGCAACTCAGGAACCTCACTTCAATCATTCTGATAAGAAAAGAACTCCTGAATTAGTTACTGGGAGCCTCAGACTCAACACAGAAATCTACATCAAATTCCTTAAGGAGGTAGTGCTAGCCTGGGTCAAGAAAGTAGCTGCTGGATGACCCTATGCCTGGCAACAGCACTCTGTGCCTTACCACAGAAACAGGAGAACCCAGTCATGGCTGTCAGATGATTTTTGCGACCACATCACTCCTTACATCTGATTATCTAACTCCCCAGTCTACAACCCCCTTGATTATTATTTGGGGTGGGGTGCAGTTAAACAAAAAAACCAACAAAGCTCCTTGTTATACCAAAAATGAACTGAAAGCACGGATTATGATATCATTCACCAACATGGAAACCATCCAGAAGAGGTGCAGGATATTCTAAAGACATCTAGAGGCCGTAGTTGAAAGCAATGGCAATTTTATTGAATATATTTACTCTTTAGTATTTCAAGATATTTTTGAGTAATTTCAGTAAATATATCTGTTAAAATGAAATATCAGTGTTATTTTCATTCTTGTATAATTTAGATGAAAATTTATCCATCACACCCTGTATAAGCATATACTGGTGTGTCAAATTATTATGACTACTTGCTTAAGAAACTGTTGATCTTCTATAAGGAAAACAGCTCTTACTCAATAATGAATTAATTTTACAAGACTTCCTCTGAAATTTGGTGGGAAAATGTTAACATAATGTCTTTTAACTGTTGCAAGTTACATGGTGGAGATTCTGCAGATTAAAGTTGTTAATCTAGCACATCGTATATTCTATGGGATTGTGATATGAGGTGTATTGAGGCTAAGATATCACAATGAATTCTTCTTTGTGTTTCTGAAACCAGTTTATACAACAATCTTGCATGGCACTGCTTAAAGATGCCTCTGCCATTGTAGAAGAATTGCCACTATGAAAGGATGCAGCTGATTGTCAGTGATGCTGATGGAGACTGTCTGTGACAGAATACCTTATGCATGGATGGAGAGGCTACAGTGTTCCCCCAAAGCTGTCCAAATCATCATACTACCTTTACTGGTGTGTTTGTCCACAGCAATACCCGGAGCCATTGTTTCCCTAGGAGAATGATGCACATGTACCTTACTGTCCGCCTTATTCTGAAGTAAGCAAGACTCATCAGACCAAGTGATATTTTTACATTGATATAAGATCTAGTTCTGATAATTCCATTCCTATGAAGATATTTTTCACCAATAGACATTGCTTAGTATGGGTAATCTGACTGATCTGCAGCTACATAGCACCATATGCAACAAGGATCAATATACTGTGTGTCATGATGTATACTTTCTATCACCCTGTTTAGAGCAATCTCTAGTTTGTTCCATACTGTTGACTTGTACTTGTCAGGAATACCACTATTCACTCCTCACTTCAATAATGGCTTATCAGAAATTGATTTTTTTCCCTTCTTCAGATCATTGACAATAACTACTCACCATTATTGAATATGACCACTTCACAAGCCATGCCATTTCAGAAATATTCTAAGCTAACTTTGGTTTCTGTCAAAGCCACCCAAATCCATAACTATGGCATTCTACGCATCAGAATGAAATAAGGTTAACTTAGCTAACTCTGAAATGCACAGTTTTTATGAGACAGTAATTGTCATTCTTGCTACATGTCACTGATTATAATATTTTGACTCATCAATATATGTGTGTATGTGTGTGTGTGTGTGAGAGAGAGAGAGAGCAAAACATAAAATCTAGTTATTTATCAACAGTTTTACTAACCAACATGGTATAAAGATTGTTATATGAAATACCAAATTCCTGTAGTGATGCTCTTTCTCTCTCTCTCTCTCTCTCTATATATATATATATATATATATAATCATTCGTAAACAGTCCTGTTTTGCTGTATCACAATTCATCAGTACAGTTAGACATCTGATTGCTTCTAGCCAGGATTGAAGCCCAACCAAACTGACATCAGTTGGTGATTCTAACCTCTAAGCTACAGGGGTTTCGTGGAGGAAGGCAAATTTTAGCCTCTTATATACACGGTGTAAATACACGCCAGTAGCTGAGAGTGTTCAAATTCATTACTGAATGAATGATGCATAAATACATGAAGAGCTACTGTTTTTAAAGTCTACCATTTCTCCATAGTGCTCAATTGGCATGCAAGGACATAGTCATCTGCAGATAGCCCTGTTTTGCTGTATGACATCTCATCAGTACAGTTAGACATACAATTACTTCAAGCCAGGATTAGAACCCGGCCAAATTGACATCAGATGGTGATTCTAACCTCTAAGCTATGGGCATCCAATGGCGGCCAGCAGCTGAGAGTGCTCAAATTTATTACTGAATGAAATATATATATATATATATATATATATATATATATATAACATATCAGTGGAAGACAGTAAACCACTGCTTCTAAAGGCATGAAATAACAAAAAAGTGCTCAATATGTTCAGGAGAAAGTAGAGCGAAAATATACTCACACAATGAGGAATAGACACCAAGCTACCCAGGTTTCAACCATTAGATATCATCAGGTACAGGTGGGGAAATTCCAAAAAGTTACTCCCAAAATACACCAACAACGGAAGAGTAGAAGGAATAGAGGAAGACAAAAAAAAAACATCACATTGGAAGTGGAAAGAGGGGGAGAAGAGTGACAAAAAAATAAAAACTCATCTGGGTTCGTATGTACACAGGATTTCCTTTTAAGATGCCTGCACTTTGACTTACTTCGTTACACCCATTTAGCAAGTTGCCATTGAATTGAGTTATATTATTTTTGCAAGGAGCCTTTGTGACCGAATGGGTGTATTTGTTTCTGTGTCAGTTGTTGTCTTCATTTAGTTTTGTTTCTGAGTTTGTTTTCGTGAACTGTTTTTTTCTGTTTTTCCTGCTGTGGTGGGGTCCATAATGAGTAGGTCTCCCCAGCAAAATGTTGAATCATGGTCTGTTGTGATGAGAAGTACCAGGAATTCATTGGAACAAATGAACTGGTTTCCATACCTGAAGCATTGGATGTCATATCTGTTGACAGCCAACGTGAGAGCATGAGGGTTTATCAGTGTCAGCAAGGAGACCGTAAAGAGGGCCCTGGGAAGCCTTGAGATTTTGGTAAAAGTGTTGTCAAGGCATTTGCATTCCATGTGGGATGTGCTTCTCTTGGCAGAGGAGTAGGCAAGGACACTGGCATGCATTATTCTGATAGCAAGGAGCATTGAATTGCAGGCCAAATATGTGGGCATACAATGAGCCTGGATTATCGTCCATGGTGTACCACTTGACATATCTGGTGATCATGTGGGATCATGTGGGAGGCTTTTTTCCTCGGTTTTGTGCAGTGGGGGAGGTGAGTCATGTTGTCAGTGAGGCAGGTGTGTCATTAGAGGGTTTCGGATTGCAAGTGGTGCTGGGCTGCCAGGAATTTGTAAGTGTCCCCAGCATATTGTTGTGTTTCAGAGGAGGGAGGTTTGTTGTGGTGGTGGGGGGGGGGGGGAAGGGCCCTGCTGCTGAACGTGTAGGACAGCTGAACATTTGGTGAAGGTTTGCCTGACAAGGAGTCTGATGCCAGCACCAGTGGCACTGGCAGAACCAGTAGCAGTGGGGGTTGCAGCAGTAAGGTAGGTGGTGGTGGCTGCAAAGACGTCCAGCCAAGAAGCATTGAGTGGGTGGACTGAGGTGGTGAGGAAAAGTAAAAGAGTGGCCTCCCCTCCTCCTCTGCAAGTCATAGAATTCAAAAAGTTGCCATTGGCAAAAAAACAGTCCACAAACTGGTGGTGTCTCTGGAAATAGAAATGCCCCCACCTTGGTCATCATTGCTAAAACAGGGAAGGGAAGATGAAGAAGAAGGAGAGAAAAGCACTAAAAAAGAAAAGAACTAAAAAAGAAAAGAAAGCAAATTAAAGCAGGGCAGAAAGGGCCTTGGTTGCTGCCAGAACCCAATCTGCCCCTGCTTCACCTACAAAAGAAAGTAACACTCTAGCTAAGGTAAGGGGTCTTTCTTCTTCTCCCTCTAGAGCTCCTTCTACTCCCTCTCCCAAACCTTCTCCTAGCCCTTCCCAAGAAAAAGGGAAAAGGAAAAAAGTTATTTTAAAAACGATAAGGTTTGTGAAGTAGACAGACAAGCCCTTGAGAGCGACCTTTTTTCTCTAAGGTGGGCCCTCTTAAGATCATTATTTTTCATCCACAGAAGACCCAAGGAACTTCCCTGATGCCCCTGAAGTGATCACCATAATTAGAAGCACCAGGAGCAATCTAAAAGTGTGGGATCACCTTTCAGTGGTGAAAGATGCATTTCTAGAGTTTGGGATAGCTTGTTGAGTTTTTTTGAGAATGAAGTGACTTTCATTACACTGTGCGGGGAGGTTCCCTGTTTTGCTTCACTTCTCTTTGTATAGAGTTTTAAAACTTACATGCACAACAGACATTGGTAGTATTGTCCCAGACAGGTGAATTACATCTAAGATTGGCACAGGTAACCTGGGACAATGTCGGAATCCTGACTCCTACAGATTTCTAGCCAGTATGTGCCTAAAGAATCCAAGTTCAGCAATGGAGATCAAGCTAGCTAGCTTAAATGCGAAGGGATTGTGTGATTGGAGTAAGGCTGCTCATCTGCTTTGTGATCTCTTGTCCTTCGGGGAAAATGTGGTTGCGATCCAGGAGGCACACTTTGTTTACAAGGTTGATGCTCATGTGCTGTTTAGTGACTTTGTTGCCTATTCAGTATATGGGGACCAGGTGGCCAGAGGTGTTTTCTTGTTGGTTAAACATACCCTAGATGTGAAGCTGGACTTTGTTCATGTCAATGTGGTGGAGGGATACGGTTGCTTGTAGTGGATATTGCTGTGAACACTAGGTCGTTTTGGATTGCTGCAATTTATGCGTCCAACAACCAATTGTCAGTTGGGCGCATAATCTGTCTGTTGGTGCCATTCCTGGTGGACTCTTCACACCTAGTCATAGTAGGGGACTAGAATGCCATCCTGAACCCTAAAATAGACAAGGGTGGGGTGCTAGTGGGTGGTTGGGCAATCGTAGCCTGGTTGATCTGATCGACAAGTTTGGGCTCGTCGATAGACACCAGGTCGATCAACCTGGTGAAAAAATGTAGATATGTGAATTTATGCGGCCATCTACCCAGGTGGCTAGCTACTTTGATAAAATGTTAGTGAGAAGGGTCAATCTAGATTTGATAGATCATCCCACGTTTCACTGATTAGGCTATTCGGACTACAAAATTGTTTGTGCCCCAATGGTGTTAGGCACTAGGCCTAGATTAGCTAGACAATGGAAGTTTAATCTGTCCTTACTGGACAGGCAAAACTTTCAGTAACAGCTAACTAAACAAGTGCAGTGGGAAGTAGTGGGGGTGGTTATTGGGAATAGGTGTTGGAAGAGGTTTAAGGATAGTATTAGGTCTTTCACCACCAAATATAGCCAACAACTCACCCTAGATAAGGCTAACAAGGTGAAGATGCTTAAGGATAGTCTTTCCCGGGCAGAAGCTAGGGGGACTCCCTTAGAGATATCCTTAGCTGAGGAGGCCCAGCAATATTTGACTAGCAAGCATGACATGGGTCAGTTAGTTAGGCATAAGTTAAGCAAGCTGCCTTCTGAAGTGGTGAACATGGGCACAGATCTGTCAAGGTGGTGGTTGATGCATTCAAGAGGTCAAAACCCTGGAGGGACATACTCTGAGGTTGACTGACAACATGTGTGAAATGTTTTGGTGGCATTTCAAGAGCCAGTTTACCAAGGAGCCTGATCTCTGTGACAAAAAATTTTGCAGCAATTTGGCTGACTTTCCTTGGCTTTCACAGACTGAAGCAGCTAACTGCAAGGTTAAGATTACGGAAGGCAAGGTCTATACAGCTTTGAAGAAGGAAGGGAAGTGGATAGTCTCCAGGTCTGGATGGTTTGCCCTATGAATTGTATTTGAGGCTGTCACATATCTTTGTCCCTATTTTGACTGTCTTGTTAAACAACTGGTTTTGGCAAGGGTCCATCCCCAACCAGATCACCAGAGGTGTGGTCATGTTGTTGAGAAAGAGCAAGGATGTTGGGCGGGATTTAGATTATTACAGGCCCATAACTCTGCTAAACATAGAGTTAAAGATTATGACCAAGATCCTGTCAGAACATTTGCAGTCAGTTGCCATGGACCCCAACAGACTTGTGCTGTGAAGGTTCAAACAATTCAGAGCAACTTGCATCTGATCTACAGGATCCTAGAGGGTGTAAAAGACAATGACAAGGCTGCACTGATCAATTTGGATCAGTCCAAGGCATTTGATAGGGTTGACCATCGCTACCTGGCTGCTCTCCTGCAGTTTGCCGGATTTGCACCCAGCTTCTGCCACTGGATTAGCTTCCTGTATTGCTCCCCCAGTGCTGTGTTACAGGTGAATGGGAAGGTGTCATGCACTTTGCACTGTCTCGATCAGTCCGTCAGGGTTGTCCACTATTGCCTCTACTTTGTACTTTGGCATTAAAGCCTCTCCTTTGCCAGCATTGAATCACTGTCCCTGCTTTTGGCATGACCTCCAGCTGAAGAAAATTAGTCAGAAGTACAGGCAAAGGTTGGCATGGCAATCTGGACTTGGTGCCGAAGAAGTTTGTCCTTAAAGGGCAGGGCAGTGTCACATGTTGCTTATGTCTTTCCTCTCGTCCTTATCTCTGTAAGGGGCATAAGAAGACGATTGAGCATTTGCTATCCTCCATCTTTCAGTGTGGAAGGTCACAAGCATCACATCAACAGAGACGTCTGTACCCAACATCTGTGTCGGGGGGTGCTGGGAATGCCGCACTTAGTGAGTCACAAGCTTGCCTTGAGGCTGGCTTTTCAATGCTGCTCAATAACAGGAGACTTGGTGTTGGTGGGGATTGTGAAGGACTCATTCCCTATCCTTACTATCTCCACCCCTCCATCTTGAGGATTAAGCATCTTTGTAAGCCTTTAGATCAATTGAATTTCCTCTTCAAGTGTCAATTGGCCTTGAGGGTCATTCCTCGGTCCCGTGATTTTTCTCAGCCTAAGAGAGTCTTCTATTGTGGACTAGTGGAGGGGGGTCACAAAGGATCTGCCATGCAAGATGCTTGGCTTGGCTTGGCTTGTCAGTGGACAAGTTCTGCTTGTTTTGGTCCTGGGGGCCAACAGCAAATTACCTCAGCAATCCTAAATTTTTGCTTATCTGGCAACTGGTTCAGAAAAGGCTGCCTCTCAATAACAAGGCCTTCATATAGAGCTTGGCAGATGTACCAGACTATGAACAGTATGACCTTGGCTTCACATGCCTTCTACCATTGTCCTCGGGTTCACCCCCAATGGGACCATGTCGGCGAGTTGATGGCTTGTATTGCTTCAAAAAAGCTTGTGCTTATTGATCATGCATATGCATGTGACAATGTGTCACCCCCATACTCTGGGGGGATACAGATGATGTTTCTGTTACTGCTAGCCATGGCTCGAATGGTGACTTGGACAATGTGTATGAAGGAAGTCTTGCAAGATCAGTGCCTTTCTCATGAGGATCTGATCCAATTTTTTGAGCATCAGCTCAAAATAGTGATTAGAACTGATAGAAAGCGATTAGTTTTGTGAGATTTCAACAAAAAGTGGATGGATGCGGCAAGCTTGGTTCGCGTGAACGGGGTTAGCCTTGATTTTCTCTTTTAGGTCTCCCTGTCAAATCAGGATAGTTTCCTGTGGAATCCTCCCTAGTTAAGATAGTCTCTAGTTGTGTACATAGTTAATGTGAGTATGTATTTTTCCCAGCCTGTTCCAGGCTCTTTCTTTTGCTATGATTCATATTGAGATTCCCTCCCTCCCCCAGGTTTTGAATCCTGCTGTTTCCTCTCTCAAATGGGTCAGAATTTTTCTTACCCCATGGCTGTATTTATTTTTTCCTTTCCCTCTTCCTTAGCAAGAAAGCCTCTTGATTTTCCTTAGAATGAGAATACAGCAGCCTTTTATTTTTTTGTGGGTTTGATGGGTCCAACTACTGTCAGTTTTTTTTAAATTTTTGTTTGTTTTTTGGGTTCATGTCCCATCCCGTTTACCATCTATAGAATCTTATATATATATATATATAATTTATAAAAAATTTTTAAACTCATGGGGTGATTGTTTTTAGGGTCCCTGACAGTATGTGGTATTTTGATATATGGTGGATTGCTTGATGATTGATGGGTTCTTATGGTGATTGAAAGAAAATTGTAAAGAGTGATTGGGTCATTCGCCAGGGTTGCCCACTTTCACCAATGCTGTACATTCTTGCATTAGAGCCCTTCCTTCAAAAGTTAAAGATGAATCCAGTCCTACAACAAATTACTGTCCCTGGTTCGAACACCTCAAATAATGACGGTAATAAACGTTTTTTTTAAAACATTTATTACCATCATTATTAACTACCTGATGAGACATTGTTCTTTCAATGTCAAAATAAAACATACAATTTTGTAGGAGTTTGTAGTTTGTACATGTTATAATAAATATTAGTAGGAGTTTGTAGTTTGTACAAATAAATAAATAATAGTAGGAGTTTGTAGTTTGTACATGTTATAATAAATATTCATTGCTCTATTTTTATATTGAGCACTGTTTTTATTACTTTTTATTTATTTTATCCATTGTTTTGCACAGATTTACTTTTCTTAATAAAATGGCTGAGGAACACCAATGGACTCCAATTTCAGTCGAGAGACTTCAAGAAATTATAACTTTTCCATCTGGTGGCTTCATGATGGAACCATCTGATGACTATAACGAGGTCCTCCCAAATGTCTTTCTTGGTGACAAGTAAGTAAATTAATTCTGTCATCATATAGAAGTAGTTTATCTAAATCCATGAATAACCTTTAACATTTAACATTCAAACTTGCCTTGTAAATATTGGCTTCCAAAATCTTTGCTTGTTTTGGGTATAACAATAAACTACATCCAGCCGTAAGACCTCTAATCAATAGGTTTTGTAGAGCTTGGAACCACCTCTTAATTGCTGTTGTTCTCTGGTTCACCCTGATCCAGAGTGGTTGCACCTGTTAGGATCCCAGATATGGCTAAATAGTGAATCCCCAACAAACTGAAAGTCTAGATTTTAAAAACTAAATTACCAGCAAAAAATCTTTTTGAAAAAGAAAAAAATTCTCAAGCTTCCAAGAAAATTAGATTTCGACATTAAATGAATGAAAAAAGAGTTGAAATGTAATTAAATAAACAACACTCAATGTTTGTAGTCAAAATCTCACTGTTTGTGTGGCTTCCTGCATTATTTGCAGTGATATCATCATATATTATGGCAGAGTATATATGGGGCGTTGTTGTGCAGAGTATATCAGCTTGGAACAAGAAATCAGAGAGCCAAGTTTGAATTCCAGTTGAATTTGTTGCATTCACTTGGAAAAGGTATGAATCTGTCTTTTCTTCATCCAGTTATGGGTTAAATAGCAGGACAGATTGGGTTCTATTGCCTTGGTTGGCAACCAGTCTACTTCAGAAAGTAATGGCAACCTACTGCAGGAAAATCTTCTGCTCAGTTAGTCATGTTACTTTTGAGACATGATGGCCCAAATGTCTATCATGTATAGCACTTGACTGACTAATATATGGGGCAGATTATGGTAAGTTGAACATTGAGAGCCAATGTTTATGGGACAGGCTGATGCTAAAAGATTATATCATTGAATAAACAACTGTGAAAAATTATTTATATTGACTCATATATTATCATGTTTGTCTTCAGTTTATTATTCTTTAATCATAAGTCTTCCTTTTTGACAATGAAAAATTAATTATACTCATTTTCATAATAAGATATATGATTTGCATAAGATTGAAATAATTAAGCTTTCAACAGGACAAAAATATTAAATTTTGCCCAGAATACCTTTTATTGACTTTTTATTTGTTCTGACACAAATTATTATCAACTGTCGAATCAAGAAAGGAACCATCTGCATGTTGAGTTTTGTAAATTACTCTACATTAATAGGGCATTCAATCCTTTTTGTTATCTCTTTTTAAATAAATAAAACAAATAAATCAAAACAAATTATAGTCAAAAGCTTTTGATGTTACTTAAAATCATGAAAATCACTGTTTGACATCAGAAAGTCCAAATAGATAATTTTCAGATACAAAGAAAGAAAGAAGTCTGATTGAGTTTTTATTTCAGTACAAGTAAGCCTGTACCATCAAAAATGATGGTAAATTTTTTGAGAGAATTATTAGTTGTTTCCTCACTGGTTATCCCCACCTGAGCATAACTGGAGAGAATATATATATATAATCTAAACTTATTTATAAATGGAACTTTGTCTGTGTGTGTGTGTGTGTGTGTGTGTGTGTGTTTTTCTTGAAAATTTACACAGTTGTACTATAAGCGTCTGCAAGTGTTCTTAGCTAGGTTTTGTGTCGAGGTACCCACAATAAATATCAATAAGAGATAACCAAAAAAATCGGGTTATAGAAGGAGTGGTCCGATTTTAATTAAATTTGATACACTCATAGACAAAGACATAAGAAACGATATTCAGAAGTTTCAAGGTTGCAGTTCTCACAATAGTGCAGAAAATTTGATATCAATACCAGGAAACCAAAATTTGACTTACATCCATTCATTTTTCTTTCAATTTACGGTTTCGCTTTAACTGGAAACAACTATTGCTTTTTAGTCTTTCGTGCCAATGTCCAAAGAGGGCTCCAGGACCATGGATTAGTTTTAAAGCTTTCATTACACCCGAGCAACACCAGGCTATACTGCTAGTATATATATATATTCAAATAAAACTTTGAAAATCACATGTGTTGTCTGATCATTTTCATGAGAAATATTCACTTTGTCAGCAACCAAATGTTTTTATTAGTATGGAAAATTCCAGAAAAAAATTCATACACCAGAAGGTCATTTAAAAAGAAATTCATACACAGGAGATTCACTTAATAAGAAGGAAAAACAAAAACAAAATAAATAAGAAAGGACAGTGAGAGAGGGAGTTAAAAGAGAGAGTAGATTATGTTAGAAGGTAGGCATCTAGACATTGTTGCAGAGGGTGTGGAAGAAGGTTAAGGAAATATAGAGAGATGGTGAAATGGATTCAAACTTTATCAATGAAGAAAACATTTAAAGATTACATATGTGTAAAGAAGTCAAAATTAACCATGTCACAAGAATGGAAGTGGGGAAAATATATATGTGAATTAATAAATATTCATATAGGAATACACAAATGTGTATAAAATAATTATTTAGGTGTTAATAAGATTAAGTTTGTAATATGCACCTAATGACTGCATAATGTATGAAACTCTGAGTCTTGCCACCAACATAGGATTATATGCATATATATATATATATATATATATAGGTAATTATATCAAGTCTTCAAATGGCAAGTATAACCCAACAAGATTTACTTAATATGAAATATTAAGTGTTAGTTCTGTATACAGTGCTCAATGGATGTTATCCAGAGCAATACAATATTCATAAAGGAAAACTCAGCACATCATTTAGAGTGGTTATAAATTATAAGTCATTTCATCGGACAGATATTACTCTACAAATGGATAAATTTTCCCTGGAATATACACTGAAAAATATCCCCTATCCTTCTTTGTATTCTTTTACCCGATTCCTCACAGATAAAATTATTGATTTTTTTAAAGAGGCTGTGATGGAAGACCCACTTCTATCTAAACCCATCTGATAAACCAGATAACACAAAAGAAAATTACCATCTGAAATCCCAAAGACCCCCCCCCAACAAGAAGCTGCGAGATCACTTGGAAAAGGATATGTTCAACATAGTCAAGAAAATAAAGTTCAAAAAATCGTCAAATAAATTTTTACACAAGGTAGATCAGGATACTAAATAAATTAAAAGATCCCAGGACTTATGGATCAGAGCAGATAAATCCAGGAACATCTATAAAGTCAATCCCTCCTGCTATCAGGAACTTATCTCAAAAAAAATTACCAATACTTATAAAGTTGATAGAGATCATGAGACTGTGTGTAAAATCAATCGAGATGCATCTGAACTTGCAAGTAAATTCAAGATTGAAGACAGAATGGGAAAAATCCACCTTAAAAATGCATAATTACTTTTTCAAGATTACAAGCCCAAATTTGATAATAAACTACAAATGAGATTGATTAACCCCTCCAAAAACAGAACTATGATTTATCTCTAAAAATATAATTAAAAACATAACTGAATCCATACAAAAATCTTCTATTTTCAATCTGTGGAAGGACTCTGCAGATACAGTTAAATGGTTTAAGAGTATTAAAAACAAAGATAGGGTGACCTTCATTCAATTTGACATGATGGATTTCTACATCTCCATATCAAAAAGTCTGTTGTTGGATAGTTTGAATTTCACAAAGAACTTTGTTACAATTACTGATGAAGAATCCAAAATTATAGTGACCTCTAGGACATCATCATTATCCAATAATAATTCTATGTAGATAAAAAGCCATGATGATAACTTTGATGTCCCCATGGGTGCACTTGATTCTGCCAAGTTCACAGATTTGGTAGGAATTTATATCCCAAGCAGCCTTGGTAGGACAGTTGATTTCAAACAAATAGGTCTATACAGGGATGACAGAATCATTATTATCCCTAATAATAATGGTTCACTATCATCTCAGATAGAAAAGAAAGTCATTAGGGCCTTTAAATTGCTTAAATTTAAGATAGAATCTAAAAATAGTCAACTTCTTTGATAAATTTGTCAAATAAAACATTTAAATCCTATCAAAAAAACACTGAGGCCCCAACCTACATAAATGTTCACTCCAACCATCCCCAACAAATAATTAAACAGATTGCGGCTATTGTAAATGTAAGTATCAACAAGTTATCTTCTAATATGAAAATCTTCAATGAAAATAAAACCTCTTACAATATTGCCCTCAAGAAATGTGGCTTCAAACAGGAATTATGCTACATGGAACCTTCCAAGGATACCAGAATAAATAAACCCTAAAATAGAAAAACAAAAAAAAAAAAGAAGAGTAATATGGTTCAACCCTACTTTCTGTTAACTATCTAATATTAATATCAACACTTTCTGAAACTGACTGACAAATATTTTAAGCAGAACAAGTCACTAAGTAAAATTTTTAATAAAACATTAAAAATTAGTTATTCCTGCAATAGCAACATTAATAGCATCACTAACTCATACAATAATAGTATACTAAATAAACTTTATAACAATCAACAGACAGATAGTACAACCTCCTGTAACTGTCTAGTCAAAAACAAATGCCCAGTTGGAGGTATATGCAAATCCGAAAAAATCATATACCAAGCATCTATTTTCCTTTGAGAACACAGAAATGAGAAAAAGTATACATAGAAATTTCCACCGGACCATAGAAACAATATCCATATAATCATAAGCAATCTTTCTCTAAACCCCACCTGAAATATCAAACTGCTTTATTTTAAACATTTCTGGGAATTAAAAGACAGAAATCTCTCCCCACAGATTGAATGGAAGATTATTGGTAAATCTCAAACCCCCAACAGCTTCAGAAACAGATGCAATTTATGCTTAGACGAAAAAATTAGAATCATCAAATTCAGAGAAAGTGGCCAATTATTAAACCAAAGAAATTAAATCATTTTTAAATGACGTCATAAAAATAAATCTAAACTATCTATTACATAGAATCTTACAATTACCCCATTCCATCTTACTTGCTGATTCATTCCTATCTTGCATTGATCATTTATTGAAGGATTTTACAGATTGAAGAAATAAAAGTTATAATCTGTGATGTAATGGGTATACATGCCAGTATATGTATGAAACATCTTTGTATTATGTATGAATTTGAGAGTGTCCTACTTTGCATTAGGTAATTATGGATGTATTTTAATATAAATATTTTATGTGTATATAGTTGTATGGTTATATATGGTTTTTTCGTGTATATGGATGCACCTAGTTATATGCCTGTTCAGTGTATATGGATGCACTCTATTAGAATTATAGTTATATGTAAAATTATATGTATAACTGTATGTATATTCTGTTTTTGGGTGCATCTAGTTATATGCATGCTTCATGTATATGAGAGCACCTAATCATGTATATATTTTTCATATATATGGGGGCACCTAATTATATGTATATTGGTGCCAATTTTGTTTTAAGGATGTAATTGATTGTACTCTCCTGTATTGATCAGTATACTCATGTATGTGCATGTTGGCATTGGAATCCAAATGATATATTCTGTTATATGTATCAAACGTTTTTTTATGATGTATGTAATTTGAAGTACGCCACCTCGTTTGGGGTGAAAAACTAGACACATATGTGTATGCATGTTAGCATTGTTTTTGTATATACATGTATGAATTTTTATACAATGAACAGAATTTTCTTTTCTGTTAGTCACCCCAAAAATGATCACTTGAAGACGAGATCATAGTAAAAATATGATTCCAAAACATGAGAAATTGTTACTAATGGAAGTACATTCCACAGTTAGATATTTGCTTTTAAAAGTGCACAATAGAAAAGTAGAGAATAAATATATGGTAATTATTATTATTATTATTATTATTATAATAGCATATTGCAACTCAATAGCTATAAAGTTTCAGTGTTAAGACACCATCATCATAGTGTTTTAATGCCAGAACTTTATATCTATTGAGTTACAGTATGCTATTATTATTATAATAACAATAATAATAATTACCATATATATATATATATATATATATATATATACACACACACAATAATTTTTATTATAATAGAGAGGATTATTTCTTCTTAGGTTAGATATTTGAATATTTGCTGCTAGTAGTACCAGTGATTGGTATCCAGACCTGAGTTCAAGCCAAAATTTAAAAAAATTAGCACAACAGTCTTCTTATTCTCATTTCCTATTAGGCATATGATATACTAAGCTAAGCTTAATAAATATCCTAATCTAATGAATTAGTCAAATCATTTAGCATTTTCAACTATATTTTGAGTTCAATGGATTCACTTTGATGGTAAGATAAAACTGTCATTGCCAGCATGTAACTATAAATGGAAAATCTCATTTGAAGACTGTTGCATTTTGGTATACATTTTGTATCGATAATCTGTTAATTCTGGAGTTACCACATGTCTTCTGGAAAAGATGATTCATTAAAAAATTTCAGTAAATAATGTCTGAGGATAAAAATATGACCAA
This sequence comes from Ascarosepion bandense, assembly GCA_037127315.1. Lineage (NCBI taxonomy): Eukaryota > Metazoa > Mollusca > Cephalopoda > Sepiida > Sepiidae > Ascarosepion > Ascarosepion bandense. Next base: position 2,270,238 of record JBBBDQ010000212.1, on the reverse strand, counting down.
GAAAAAGAACTGTGAATAGAAATGTTATGAACCATGTGTGCAATTTTTCTTTCTCTCTACTTCAATATAAATGAGAATTTTCTTTTTCTATTGACCTTGTCCCTTCAGTACTTTAGTGACTATTGCTCTCCACAATTTCCTGTTCATTGTACCTCTTAATAAATTTGGTCTTCTTGTTATCTGTACTAAACCTTGTTCTACCATTCATTTATTCAAACTCATTAGGTAGGTCATGCATTGCTTTTGTCTGTCCCACTTGCCATCAATCTGTTCTGTGAATATTAAATTTTTCAAGTTTTCTTTCTTTATTATGTGCCATAGAAATTTAAACTCCCTCTTCCTAATGGTAAGTATAAATGTCCTTTTTTCCCATTTTCTCTAAAACTTTGTTGTTGCTCACATGTTTGAGTTATAGTATTAACTACCCTTCTGTTACTTCACTTTTGTTACTACAACTTCAAATCTCTTTCTCTTCTGTTAGGAGATTGTTCAGCATTCACTGTCATATAGGAGAATTGATATTATGCAATAGTTCAGTACTCTTTTCTTTGTTTCTAACAAAATTTTCCTGTTTCTTAATACTTTGCTTAGCTTTTGAAAGGTAATTTTTGCTATCCCAGTGCACTTTTGAATTTGTGGGTGAGAAAGTATAGTTGTAGAGAAAGTATGATTAGTCAATTTTTGTATCTATGTATGATCACTTTCTGCAAAATAAATTTAAGATCCCTCTATCTGGTAGTTTATGACTCTTTTCTTAAAATATCTGGTCTCTTTAACTGTCAATTGTTATTTTGCATAAACTTGATTCTTCCTTATAGATTGACCAAGTAACCTGATACAATGAAGAGAAAGATTTCAAAGAAAGGATTACTCTATTTATTTTCATCTCACTCTTATTACGTCATACAATTTTAGTTGAAATTTTCAGTAGAATCATTTTGATAAAGAATATTATGGAAGAATTAAAAACCATTCTATTTTAAAAAATGTCATTTTTCTCAGTGTTGTGGATTAAATAAGACACTTGTGATAACACAAATGGACTAAGCAAGAGGCCTTAAATAAAGAACTCAAAGAGTTTAGCATCAGAGTTCTGAGAGTTAGAGTCAGTCAAAAAATAATATCATAACTGTTAGTAGTGAGTTATGACATTGGCTATGGGGAATCCATAATACGAAATAGGAAAATATTCTTTTGCTATGGTGCACGTAATAACATTGATGACAAGAAATTAGAACAACATTGATGTAATTCTTTTTTCTTTGCTGTGCATAAAAAACTCATATATTCTTAAATATGGAAGAATTATGAGCCCAAGTGGTAAAAATACAACAATAACAACAGTAACAGCAGCACGAGTTGCTGGAACTCCAGAAAAAACAAGTTAACTGAAATAATTCAGAAGAAAACAAAAATTTCTGCAATTTCTTTCACTCTCAACACTGACAAATGCCATAGCTGAATTCATATACAATTCAGCTCATGAAATTACTTTTTCTGGTTATTTTAGAAGATATGAGCAAATTTGCAGAGAAGGATGTTGTGATTAGGAAGATGAGAAACAAACAAGACTTTTGTTGAGAAAGTTAGCACCAGTAGAACATGAAAAATACTGTAATTTTGTACTATAAAAAAAAAACAGATTAAATTTGCATTAAAGAAATGTAACTATTCTGACTAAAACTTTTAGCAAGAAAAGTTTGTTATTCAATACTCATCGGAAGTGTAAGAATCTGATGAAAAAAGAAGGCAAAGATTTTTTCACGTATGCTGAAATTGTTAACAAGGAGTGTGAAAGATTCAAATTAAATGAGCTGACTCCGGATATGTTATAAGGATTAATTTTCATTCAATGGTTAATGACACAAAAAAGATGCAGAAATATGTGCTAGGATCCTAACAAAACTAGAACAAAATAAAAAACAAACACTACAAGAAATATCGGATGAATATCAGAGAATCCTAAATTTGAGATGCAATACAGAGGATACTGAGGAACAAAATGTGCATATATACAAGCCAAAGAAAAATGTGGAAAAAGAAAAATTAATCCATTTTTCAGATGTGAAAAATTCCATCTCAGAGACAACTGTCCCCTTCAGAATTTAAAGTGCTGATTTTTTTGATTGGGTTAAACAAATATTTAGAATCATATTACCAAGTCCAGAGGAAATTTTTGCAAAACTAAACAATGGAATTTTTTTTTCAAAGCTGGATCTTTTTGAGGTGTATTTGCAAATAGAGGTTGAAAAAGAATGTAATAGACAGAAAGAAGGAAAGAAAAAAGAGGGAAAAAGTATAGTAAAAGGAAAAATAGGAACACAAAAGACATTGAAATTAGTTAAAGAAAACATTTACTGAAGAAATGTCTGCAAGAAAGGAAGAACCTATGCAAGTTCTCTGTGATATGTTTGACGTACCAACACCACAAGAATTTGTTGAATGTACAAGTATGAGTACCAGAAAAAATGAAACATGTAAAAACAAGTAGTTGACCCAAAACAAAAGAAATATAAAGTTCAGTATGTGGAAAACTCACCAGAAAGAGGAGGGTGTGTATACTAAGAAATAAAATAAAATAAAAAATCTCAAAAGTGGGGGATGTTGTGGAGTAAATAAGACACCCACAGTAGACAAATGAACTAGACAAGATGCCCTAAATAAAGAACTCAAAGAGAGTTCAGCATCAGAGTTCAAGAGAGTTCTGAAAGTGTTTGTTTGAGTACCATTGAAGTCAGTCAAGACATAATATTATAACTGTTAATAGCAAGTTATAACACTCAGTTTTATTTACTTATTTAATTGTTTTTTGCCTAATACAAAGCCTAGAAAGAGGTAGAGTGTTACTAAATGAAGTTACTGCCAAGGAATTAAAGCAGCAGAGATACTCTTTGAGTCAGAAATATTGGAGGACCCAGACACTAAAACAAGTTCACTTGTTTAAGAGGACTAAAATACCCATAAGGAGAAGTAGAACTTCACAAAAACTGCTCAAATGTTTTTTTGTTTTTTTTAAGTTATTCTTTTTTTTAGAAAAGATTCAAATCAAAAAATTTAATAACTTTCTGATTTTTCTAATCCTTCCTTGTTTCCAGTGGTGGACTGGCCAGTCTGTCAACTTGGCCAACATGGAATAAGGTGCCCGTGCCTGTTATAATTAAGCAAATTTCATGTATGTGAATTTAAAGATAAAGTTACAATTCATGATTTGAGATAGTCGGCATCCTCAAAGTAGAATGAGTGTTGGTTCAGCAAATAAGGTTAAAAAATTCACTGTTTGAGGAGAATTTGAAATCATACATGCTGCTACTCACTGAAATAGATGAATTGGATACAGAAGGATTGGTAGATTTGCACAATCATTTAATGGATACAAACTGTATGCAATGCTCTATTGTGCTTTTGAACTAATGTGTAAATTGTGCAGTAAACTATTTAAAAATATCAACCAATTACTTAAAATTAAAGAAATAAATTAAATTATAACGTTCTGTATTTACATTTGGTATTTACTGCTTGTAATATGTACCATTATACGTATACTATTTACTAAGAAATAGACTTTTTTTTCCATAAATTTTTTTTTGTAACTTTTTCCATATGTAATTTTTGAAAATTTTATTATTATCATAATGAAAATTAAATGATAACATTGTACTTGTGAGTGGGCCCCCTTTGTCTCCTGGCAATCAATATTTTTAAACCCAGTCTGTCACTGCATGTTTATTTTTATTTGTTTCTTCATCCTTCACTGAACTAGTTTAAAAGTGTTTGGTTCAGTAAGTCAAAATAAAAGTCACTTTAAAAAAAATTGACATTAATTTTACTGGATAGCATATTTACTATTTTGTTTCCTTATCTTGTGCTGCAATTTTTCATGATTCCATCCTCCCAGACTTTTTATCATTTTTAGAGAACTTCTATATAGTCTGTAAGGGAATTAAATCTTTTTTGTTAAAGAAATCCTGTACTGCCTGGAATCAATGATATATAAAAGATGCAATATTTGGTGAATATGAGTAAAAATTTGGGTAAAAATTTCCAAAATATAAGATGTTTTTGCCTGGTCAAATGTTTGGTCTGTTGTTGTACTGAGAGAATATTACACTTATTATCTTTTGTTATTGTTAATTATCATTCTTTTACAAAACTTTTAGTTCTTTTTTTATTATTAATTATTTTAGTTTCATACTCCTACAGTCTAGTTTAGTGGTTATTTAGTGATTTATTAGTTACTATCAATGCAAGCTCTTAGAAGAGGACTCTCTTACAATTCTTGCATATAAAAAGCATCTTCATTCCTTGCAAAAGAATAATATATTGTCAGAAGATGAGTTATCTTGTTCATGTCACTAAACTAATAAGTTGCTAATATTGTAGTACAAACAGCTTACTTCTGGCTGTATGAAAGTTTAGTTTGTGTAACATGAGGCCACAGTGTTGTGGTAGTATGAGAATCAAATATACTTGATAAACACTGCCCTTTGGTAGGGGCCTGCACTTTCTAAGCCAGATACACAGTCATGAGTTAAAAAAAAAACAGTGGAGATCAAATGCACTACAGTAGTAGTAACCTACAAGACTACTTGTTAACCATAATGAGGTATTATGCATCAGAATTTCTCAATCTTTCAAGACTATAGAACCCAATCTGTTCTGTTATTTAACCCATAACTGGATGGAAGAGATGGATTAATACCTTTCCCAAGGGTATTTGCGCGTAAGTGAATGCAATGAATTCAACTGGAATTCAAACTCGGCTCCCCATTTTTTCGTTTCGAGCTGATATCCACTGCTTCACAACGCATGTTGTTGTTTTCGACTATGCTTCGCTGTGGCGGTGGAGTTGGCGTGCAGCGGTGGCGTAGTCATAGGTGTTGTCACCTCTCATCGGTGGCAGCAGCGGAAATGGCAATGGCTAATGGCAAAACGGTGAACGACATGCAGCAGCACCAGCAGCGAACCACGGTGTGCCATAGCTAGAAAGGACAAGATATAATGCACACAACAGGTTGCCATTTTTCAGAGGTAAAATTTCAAAATCAAATCAAAATTCCCAAAGTTTTAGTAACTATTGAATTTGCAATCTACAGATTGTGATAACTATGGAATGTGAGGGATCATTTTGAAAAACCTGATGCATACTTATAGCTTCAAAGATTAAAATTGTATAGATGCTTAAAAATTCATCTTTCTTACCAGAGTGATGATAATGTTTGATAAATATGTTATTATAAGTTATAGCTTCAAAGTTATGCATTGTAATATAAGTTAGTTACTTATCTTTTATATTTTGACTCACCTGCTTCTCTTTGATTCAAACCACTATTTGGCCTTCTTCTAACCCATTATCATTAATGGTTAACCTACCATGGTATGCAAATGTGGTACACACATAAATAGAGTGAAGGAGAAATCATGTAGCTTCCTACAAGGTTTACACATCACAACAATAGCAATGCCAATAGGATGTCTGACCACACTCAACAATCAAGAGCATGTGGAGACATGGATTAGATGCTTTGTAGCACTGACCAGGGTAAAGAAACTGAGAGATAGACAAAACGAAAGGGAACAAAATGAGATCACGGATATGTTCCTCGCAACAGCAGGATGTGAAGCAGTAAAGAACATTTTGATTATGGCATACCCAAAAAACTTAGATCTAAGTTAAACAGTTAAAAATAACTTTGATAAGCTTTATGTACAATAATTAATTCAAATTATTAGGCACTTTCCTGTTGATGGTATCTCAAACTTAGATTATTGTAGCAACAAATATTGTTACAAATATAAGAGTTTTTATCACGAAATACACTTCACAAATGAATGGTATCACTGTTAATATTTCGCTCTCATTCAGTTACCTAACTGCCTCACTAGAGCATTAAAGGAAGGTTTTGTAGTGAATATGGGCATCAAGAAGCAACTCGGTAAAGAGTTTCAGTCAAAGACATTTTTAACCAGAACTCATGATCTAGAATAGCTTCTTTAGAATATAAATACATGCAGCTTTTTATCTTCCATCTCTAGCAAAGTTTATGGAAGTATACATGCAATCCCTGGAAAGAATTATGAAATTAGAGGATGTTCACTTAAGTGTTTTATTTAACAGTAAAACTAATAACACAAGACATTTTTTAATTAATATCTGAACAGTCTGGTTTCATGAAATATACCTTAAACAAACTAGATTAAATTATTTAAATTAATGGTATAATTTTTTTTCCATGCCATGTTAATAAAAATATGGAATAACTCAATATTGAGAAAAAAATTATGGGATTTTGTAATTTGCATTCCTAAAACAAATACCAGCAGTTTTCTAGATATATAAATTAGTCTAAAGTCAAAAAAAAAGAGTTCTTGCAGAGCTCAGCATGTGATTGGGTGGGCATACCTAATTGAAAGAAAACATGACTCCGACAAAAGAACTGTTAGCTGAAACAATAGAAAAGATTGTAAAACTCATTCAAGAAAGCAATCCACTGTGGTGTATGATGAAAGACATTAGTTGTTCCCAGTAAGCTGTGTCTAAAATTTGGTGCAGATATAAAAAGAAATTGGATAGTTAAAAGAGAAAAACATACTAGTATATCATGAAAGACATTAGAGTGTCAGGATAGAAAACTAAAAGCAATATGCCTTAAAAATAGAACATGGAAAATAAAACAAATGAGAAACAAATGGATTTGTCAATGTTTGTAACAGAAGTAACTATAAAAAATTGACTGAATAAAATGGAATTTACATAACAAAAGATAAATGAAAACAGCCTTAACACACAAACTGAAGAAAATGAGGTTAAAATAGACTAAAGAGAAATAACCATGACATATGGGTATTTAGAAAAAAATGATATTCAGTGATGAATCAAGATTCTGTATTGGGTATTGGTCAAGGTGATGGAACTTTTGTCTGGTGTTGTTGAAATGAAACATATAAAGATGACTAAGTCATTCATGATATTGGGTTGCATGTCATTTAAAGGACCATGGAAGATAGCAGTCATGACCTCAACAATAAATGCATGTGTCTACATTGAAATTCTGGATTATTTTCTTATCCAATCAATAGAAAATTGGTTTGGTAATGATAAAGTCATTATATTGGATAATAATGCATCTTATCACAGATTAAAAGTTTTCTTCAGAAAAGGCATATAAAATCAATGACATGGCCAGTGAACAGTGCAGATTTAAATCCAAGTTGAAATTGGTAGAAAAATGGTCCCCCTTTCTTTCAATCATTCCAATCAAGGTGGAACCATTAGCCACTAGTTCACAGGAGATTACAGTGAGAGAGCAGACTGGGTACAGGGGTATTAAAGAAAGGATAAAAGTTCACTTTTATTTTTCTACATTATTCAAAGTGCTGATTTAAGGGTGATCTTCAGGAACACTGAAAATAGATTGTATTTTATTTAACTATTGAGGCTTCCATATAAACTGAGGACAGCTCAGTTATCATGATGCAATGATTTGCATGTTAATCTATAAACAATGACTTTATTCTTCATTGGAAACCTATAAACTTGCAGAATAGCCTTAAAGCAAATGACCAAATCCATCAAATATCAAAGCTAAAATCAAAGAGTGATTAAGACCTGCTTGTTTTATATCAGGAAAAACAAACAATTTTTCTTTCTTTTATCTGTTATTCATATCATATTGTATTATTTGAGTTAATTTTTTTAGTTAAAAAACAAATTTTTAAATCTACAAATACAATTTCCATTAGCCATAGATTTGTGTCATTCTTGGCATTGGAATTAATAATTATCAAATATAAAAAAAATGATATATAATCTAAATGTAACACCCCAGTGGACGGTTCAAACAATTTCTCTGGCGGCCGTTCTCCATGCTGTGATGTTGCCGGGAGTTTGTTGAAAAAGTTGGAGTCTCAAGCTGGGGGTACAAGATTAAACTATAAGGAACGAACTTCCACAACTTGGATGAGTTAAAACGATGCTTTATTTAATTTAGAATTAGTCTTTCCATTGGGGCAGGTGATGTGGCACTCAGCTCTAACTCTAATTAATGGAAATCAAATGTCAAACTGACCGACTCAAGATAGATGGAGTTTCTACTTCAAGCACGCACCCGGCTGAACTAACTCAACTCAACTGAAACTATCTTGAAAAAATGACTTAGACTCCCCCCCCCCCAGGCTAAAACAAAACTAAAAGATAAGCATTTCAAGGTACTTAAATTTTCCTTCTTTTGATGTGTAAACATTCTGGCAGACATCCCATATTTTCCAGGATTTCTTTATCTTTTTATCTTAATAAAGCTTCCTGTGAAGGCCACGGATGTTTTTATAACCCTGACACTTTACCTGTAACCAGTTTTTTATTGCCTGGAGAAAGGGAAAAGTCTATTATCTTTTCTTTATTTTCTTAATGTGTGGTCAAGATACAATAAAGATAGTTTTTGACCTGGTCATCTTAAAATCTATTTCCTAAATGTTTATCTTTTTATCATATCAAATATCAAATCACCCTTTTCTCTTCCACAAATTTCTTTATAAAAGAAAAAGCATTTATTTATTTATTTTTTCTCTTCTTTTTCACTTTTGTTAAACAAAATACATATTTTTAAACTATTTTTCTGTTCTTAACCATTTTCTATTCTCAATCTATTATAATAAAATACATATTTTACAAATCCACCTTAATATACGCCTAGTTATCGTGTCACAAAATTATATGAGAAACAAAACAAATAAGTGAGGTCTTACTTATAGGAAAATAAATGTTTGATAACATATATAAAAGCAAAACCTGCATGGGTAATGAAAAAGGAAACAGCCTATGATATAAGTGAGCATTGTTTACCAAGAATTAATGGATTCTCTAAAAACCCCTTGGTCTCCCTCCCATGTATCATCTTGCCAAATGAGCTTTTATATGGGCATAGTGAGCACATATTGTCCGGGATGATTTTATTATGCTTTCTTGAATTCTATGCTGGATATCCAATCTCTGTAAATTTACAACATGAATGTACAGCAACAAAAGTTTCTATTTTTAAAGGGCATTAGAGAAATGTTATTTGTAGGATTCAGAAAAATAAAATGAATAACTGAAAAGGAATGTTTTTGCTGTTGTTACTCATAATGATGATAATGAAAAGCAAAAAAAAAAAAAAACAATGATGATGGTGATGTCCTCCTCCAATTTTCTTAATTTGTAGTAAACTTTAATTTTTTAAAACCATCAGTGCTTTTATAAAATAAATAACACATCCTCTTTTTTCTTTTTCTACCAGATTCTCAATCTTGCTTCCAGATATTTTTTTGACTTTTATATAAAAGCAATATATATATATATATATATATATATATACGTGTGTGTGTGTGTGTGTGTGTGTGTGTGAGTGTGTGTATGTAAAAATTGGAGTAGACAGACTAAACTATCGCCCGGTTCACACTCCACCCACGTCTATTGAACAGGTGAAGAGGCTCATCCCTTGTTTCCTGTTTAGGATGTGGTTTCCGGTTTTTCTCTTTTCCAATCTTTTCACTCTTACATAGCCCCCTGCGCATCAGTGGTGTTTTCACCTTGCTTGGGGTGATATGATTAAAAAAAAAAAAATTCAGATATAACTAAAAATGTATCTGTTAAAAGACAATATGATAAAGACAAAATTAAAACATTTCTTAGCCAACATGCTTTATCCCCTGTTGAACTTCATCAAGGCAACTGAAATTATCTTATTTTGCAACAAGTATTTATAAACAGAAGTAAAAATGTTGTTAGCTTTTTAGAATTTTAAATTTTAGAACATTCATGAATACATATATCCAGCAAACTGAAGTCAAGGTTAATTATGAAGGATGAAAAGTGTTGCAATTTGATGTCTAATAAATAAAAGTGACTAAATGTTGTTATTGTTGAATTTATTTCATAATGTAATTATCATTTATATTATTTTATCATGAGAAATTAATTTATGCATTATATATTTTAAATAATAAAAGGTTTGGAACTTAAATGTTTTTTTTTCATATTCATGTATGTTGGCTTTAGAACACTTTGCCTCAATATATATAAGATTAATTTGAAGAGGCTTTTCACTTAACTGAGCAGAGTCATTCTGGCTTCAAAGTTTCATGAAGGCACCATTATTACGTCCTCACTCTCTTAGGCCTTATTTTTCAATCTATGAAAAAACTAAAATCTTGGCACTAAGCATCATCACAACTCAACAATATATATATATCTTGGATATCAACATATAAAGTGGGATTGGGTTGTCAAATTCAACTTTCAGCTGGAGATATTGTGATCACTTCACATCATTTTCACACAAATACATCTGGAAAAGTATGAAACCATCTCATCTCTCCCCAACTAAAGGTAGAAACAGGGTAGACTGAGACTCTTTAGCTTTGGTTGGCAACCAGTCTAGGAGAAGGACAACTCTGAATTAAAAAAATGGTTAGTGCATATTTAGGTTAGCAACTACACCACATAAACACAGAATCAGCACTTAGAGAAGCCTACAGTGGTAACATACATACATACATATGTATTAATGCTATAAATCTGACATATTAAAATTGTATATAAAAAATTAATAAGCAAGGAAGAAGAACATAGCTGATAAAATAAATCACTGTAAAGAGGTGAAATGAAATATCATCAACATCTATAGGCTTTACTCACTCAAAGCTAGAAAGTGATTGTATATTGTTGACAGTTTAGATATTTTTGAACAGATTTGATTCCATGCATAACATCTATATGAAAGTCTTGATCTGATGAGGCTATTCAAGAACATGACTCAAGTTTTCAGGTTAATGTTTTGGTTTTGTAGGATTTGCAGTGTTGGCCAAAACTACCTCTAGCTCAGCTTATACTCTATTTCTTTACTTCCTATGGTAAACTTTCTTATAACTAATCCATACACTGAGGTATTTAAAATGTTTACTATATACTAATTCCACATTCTGAATTTTTATGATGGATTAAGAATAGGTGCTATCATTGCTTTAATTCCAATTTTAGATCATAGTTTGTTTTGGAAAGGTTTATCTTAAGTCTTATTTCTTGAAACAATTGATAGAAGATATTAATTTTCTGCTGAAGATCATTCTTATTTCAACAGGATTCTTGTCTTCTTTTAGTAGATTCATTCAGGATGTGGTATTGAATGCTTAAATGATCAAGCTATCTCTTCACATCTGTGTGTGTAAAAGTAAAGAACATAGTCAAGTAAAATATCAAATGGATTTGGGACCTTATTTCCTCTGTCATACTCCTGATGTTTTAAATATTTTCATATTGGAGCCCAGCCAAACATGTAAGATTTTGTGGACCAATAAAATTCCTTTATTAGATTGATGCCTTCAGTAGATTTGATGCTTGGAAGGTGGTTTCTAATGGATGAGGAAGTCTCTATTGATATGGTCATATGCTGCTATGAAGGTGACATGGCAGGTACACAATATCCTTGAGTTGTTTAATATATGCCATCATAACATCCCTTACCAGAATGAAAAACCAAATTGTTGTGGATGCTGAAATGTTCTTGAACTAACCTACTTCCCCAAATTGAACCAATATTTTCTCCAGAATATATCTTACATATTTATAAGTCTACCATTTATCCATGCTTCGAATATTGCTGCCATGTATGGTCTTGTAGTCCTGCTATATATTTATAGATTCTTCATAAAATCCAAAGAAGAATATGTCATGTTATTGGTCCTGACCTGGCATCCCAGCTTTAGTCACTCTTCCACTGTCATAATGTAGGTTCCATATGCCTTTTCTATAAATACTTTCGTGGTAATTATTCTGATGAACTTTGCTCTATGATACTTAGATTTTATGAATTTAATTGGTGTACTAGACTGTCAAAAAGGTCTTATCATTTTACAATTGAATTGGCTAGATACAACTGTAAGTTCTTTGCAAACAGTTTCTTCTCTTGTCTGTGGAACTCTCTTCTAGCTTCTTGCTTCCAAATTAACTTTGATTTCCAAAATTTTAATTGATTTATTGATTGTTATCTACACTCTTCTTTTATGGTTCTCATTCCTTAATATTTTTCTTGTTCTTATTCTTTCACATTCAGTAACCCTTTGAATCTTAGTGGATTTATTGCCATACTTAGGATGAAATGATTAAAAAATGTAAGAAGCATCAGGAATCAGAATTTACTTGGGAATTCCTCTTCGAAATGTTTTGGAAGTATAACTTCATTTTAGCTGCATGATCCTAAAATCTATTTCATATATATATATATATATATATATATATATATATATATATACACAATCAGCCAAGTTTGGTGACACCCTCTTGATTTAATAATTAGTAAATTTCATACTTTCATTGAATTAACTTCAACTAAGCTATGATGATGAAACTATTTAACTCATTAGTGTGTAATGTCTAATTTTTTAAAGGGTAGTCTGCTTAAAACTTAAAATCTATCAGCTCTAACATTACCATTAACCAGCAAGGCATATTAGGCAAAAAGTTAACACTTTAAGGAAACTTTATGTAGTGAAGTAGAAGTTCTTATAATTGAAACTGATAAAACCCTTCAAAAAGAGAAAGTTCCTCTGACCCAAAGTGATCTAGTAAATTAGTTTTGAAAACTGTATAGTAAAAACAAAAGCAGGAGGAAGTATTAAACATCAACTGCAAGAAGACAGACATGGTAGTTAGTAAAAGGAACAGATCAAAATCCAAATTACAGATTGAAGATACTAAAATCAAAAAAGTACAAAAATTTAAATACCTGGGAAGTGTTCTAACAGAGGATGGAAAGTGTGACACTGAAATCTAAAGGTGCGTTGGGATAGTCAAAGATGTTTTCCAAAAGCTAAGCAGAGTACTAAGAAACAGGAAAACTTTGTTAGAAAAAAAGACAAAACTACTGAACTGTTATATGATATCTGTTCTTCTATATTGCAGTGAATGCGAGACAATTTCTTCAGAGACGAAAAAGTCTTGAAGCAACAGAAAAGTGATTTTATAAAAAGATGCTGAGGATACCATGGACCAAATATGTGATCAAAAACAAAATTCTAGAGAAAAAGGAACTCATACTTAACATGAGGAGGATTTGTAGGGTACATAATGAGGAAAGAGGGCTTGGAAAATATGATAGTCACAGGACAGTTCGAAAGCAAGGGATAGGAAAATAATGTATAACATACTTAGTGAGCTTTACTAAATGGATGGTGGAAGAGGGTTTGGAAGAAATAACAAAAAAGCTACAAAGGACAGGAAATTGTGGAGAGCCATGATTGCATATGTTCTAAGGGGGACGTGGCACATGAAGAAAATACTGGTGTATGTGTGCGTGAAAATTTTAGTGCTTTATTAGATTATATATATATATATCAGCATGTGGTGTAGATATAGAAGAATTCAAAGGAGTATCCTGTACATACAGTGATAGGATAACTCTCTAAGAGAGCTCTAAATATATACGTATATAAATACATATAGAGCAAATATAAGCAAAAGTAAGGCAGACATGTTATTTCATGGTAAATCGGTAGTATAGGCCTATTTTAGGCAAGCCATCATCAGCTTCCGTCTTTATTGTACAAAAGATTTTACACGAATGAAATTCACAAATACACACCATTATGCAAATTAATTGAAACAAAACAAATAATGCCTTCCTAGGATCCTTCACACTTTCCCTCATCACGTATATGTCATCTCTTTGCATTGTTTTTCTCATCCAACAGCATTTTCTTCTATGTTTTGGACTGTTGGATTCAGTTTGTTTCTTCATCTTGATAACACAACTGACACTTGAAAGGCTGACACCAACAATATCTGCAATCTCTCTGCAAGGCTTGTCAGTGTATTCATGCAGCATTACAATTTTCATACACTTCCTTGGAGAAACATTCATCACAGACAATGGTCATCGGACAACTAATCAACAGTTGAGACAATAGTCAGTGGGCATGTTAAAAATCTGATACAATCACGGATGATGCAATATTTTTCAAGGCCAAACAAATTTCATCATACACTCCAAAAATAGATTTGTATTGCTGCACACCACTGCAAATGATCTAATCTGATGAAAGTCAATTACACCCTCTCACTCCAGTAGGTCTAAAACTGATCATATAGTGAAAGAAAGAAAACTAAAGAAGTTGTTTCAATTAATTTGCACAAGGATGTATATATATATATATATATATATATATATATATATATATATATATATATATATATATATATATATATATATATATACTAGCAGCATAGCCCGGCATTGCTCAGGTGTAATGAAAGCTTTAAAACTAATCCGTGGTCTTGAAGTTCAGACTCTTTGCACGAAAGACAAAAAGCAATAGTTGTTTCCAGTTAAAGCAAAACCGTAGACTGAAAGAAAAATGAATAGATGTAAGTCAAATTTTGATTTCCTGGTATCGATATCAAATAGGTTTTTTTCATCATAAATTGAATTTTGAAGGCTAAATAAGTCCTCTGAGTAAATGGTATCATGGCTGAGACTAAGAACTACAATTATACCGACTTAGAGCCAAACCCGAAGCAAAAACTAAAATAAAAGGGCTGAAAAAAATATAGACATACAGGCAGATAAACAGATACACACACACAAACATCTTGCCTTTTATATATATATATATATTATCGATTTTCTACACTATTGTAAGAACTGCAACCTTAAAAGTTCTGAATATCGTTTCTTATGTCTTTGTCTATGAGTGTATAAAATTTGATTAAAATCGGACCACTCCTTCTATAACATGATTTTTTCAATTATTGATATTTATCAGTGGTACCTCGACACAAAACCTAGCTAAGAACACTCGCAGACGCTTATAGTACAACTGTGTAAATTTTCAAGAAAATCAGTTCAGTCGTTTCGGAGTCTATAGGTAACAGAAACACACACACAAAGTTCCATTTATCAATAAGCTTAGATAAAAACATGTCTGTGTATGAAACAATAATTTCTCTTAATCAACAGATGAATATTATTTGTATTAATCTATTTCTACAGTGTTTTTTATCTATAATTGCCCATGCATCTATATTTCTGTTTGTGCTTAAATATTAAATAGACAAAAGCCTGACCCAGTGTATGCGGGGACTACGGGAAATGTTTGTCTGAGTGTCATCATTCAGATGGTGCATAGGACAGCAACTTTTTGTTGCTGTTTCTGTAACAAACTGTTTTTTACAGGGCAGAGTTGTTAGCCCTGCACCCAACCCCCAAACCTGGAGGACCGGTGGACCATTCTTGGTCCTTACGTTTACAGCACCTGGTATTCCCAAATGGTCACCCATTTAAGTACTGACCAGGCTCGATGTTGCTTAACTTCGATAATCGTATGGGAACTGGTGCATTCAACACGATATAGCCATAGACTTGCCTGAGTGTACACATTTGGAATGCTGCACGTAAAAACTGACCTTGTACCACATCCTACCTTTGTGGGGAGGCTTGGGTAAATACTGTGTTTAAATATTAAGTATTCTATATCTATTCCTTCCTCCAGTTTGTTTCCTTTTATATATCTATATATCTGAAAGAATGCAATTCTCAGTTTGGCTGCAAATCTGACTTAATGACTTGTATTTTATTTGGAGTAATTAATCAAGCTGAAAACTATTCTGCACCCTTTTGTATATGTGTTTCTACGGGTATAAATTCAGACTACATTGTTCATCTGCAATATCTTCCCTGGTTACACTATGTCTCATGGCTGGTCATTGTGGCTCTGTCATATCACGAATATAGCACAATCTGATATAAAAGATCAAGATACCAATCTTCCAAGTAGAAAAAGCTTGTTTATCATGTAAATTAAAATTTAAAAATATCTTGTTATGCTTATTAATACAATGACTCATAAGAGGTTATTTTTAACATTATTGTTTATTTTTACTTCTTTCAATGATAAAGTATCTAAGCAAATTTTATTATAGAGATACATTAAAATAAATAAAAATGAAAATTTTTCAAAATGCAATTGAAAATAAAACTTTATATGAAAATCTATTTAGTAAATTAATAAATGTTCAACGAATCTCATTGACCAACTCCAGAGCTTTGCAAAACCCTGCCCATCAGTATCAGAGGGTCCGATAAATCTACTGAATTATTATGAAAATGTATAAAGATCTTTTTTTTAGTTTTTTTAATAAAACAAACAACAAAATGGATATTTATTTGTGAACTAGATTACAAATGGTTATTTGCTAAGCCAAGCACATATTTATTTATATTGATCATATCTAGTTGCTTTTATGTTCCATATGATTTTTCTATTGAAAAACCCAAATTGTAAAAGAGAAGTAATCAGTGGAGATGGTACTGCTGTTGTCTGTCCTCCAATATGAAGGAATTCTGGGAAATAACAGTTAATTAACCATTTGGCATGGACAGTTAAAAAGAAAAAAAGAAAAATCAAGCTCAGACTAATGAAAATTCTGGTCAAGTTTTTTTAGTTGCTTTTCTTTTCATTTCTTTAATATTCATGTAATATGAAGTTCATTATCTGACTTAGCAGATATATAATTTTTACCAAATCTCATATTGTAAAAAAGAAAATTCTAAATTAATTTGTTTTTAAGTTAGATATACAAGTCTTGTTATATATTGTTGTACATTCTTTAACTGCAACACAAATTTCTAACTACTGCAGTTGATTTTATTAAATCCCTTTGTCTTACTCGACAGTTTTTAATATCTGATACTTTTCATAATCAAGAATCAAGATGGTAGACCAACCAGTCAGCCATTGATGATATATTTATGCTTAGTTCATTTTTTTAATTATTTTCTCTTGACAAAAATAAATGTGATAACTCTTTCTGGTAGAAAAGAAATAATGATATCTTTGGAAGTATTTGAACACAAACGTTTGATAACCTAAGTGATTATCAAATGTTTGGGTTTAAATACTTTTTGGAATTGACAAAAAATTTGAATTGACCTCACTAAAATACCATTTTTGGCTTTTCTGAAATCAATTGTTTTTTTTTTTATCATATCACCCCGAGCAAGGCGGTATCACCACTGACGTGCAGGGGGCTACATAAGAGTGAAAAGATTGGAAAAGAGAAAGCCGGAAACCACATCCTAAACAGGGAACAAGGGATGAGCCTCTTCACCTGTTCAATAGATGTGGGTGGAGTGTGAACCGAGTGATAGTTACTGACTTTTTAAAAGATCAGATTTTTGTGGTCAAATATTGCAATTCTTTCATTTTTTTAAACTTTCAGCAGCATTCATATTTTTACAAAGTATGAATAGTGAATGACTGTTGATATAGAAAATCACTTAACAATAGTTAAAATTCAAGTTGTCTCTCGTATATGATAAATAAGAAGTGAACATAGCCAAGAGTGATATAACCTCACAGGCCACTGATTTTGAGATCAATCCTCACTGTGCACCAGATTAATTCCAGCTTAGTAATTTCCAGCATCTACTGTAAAGTAACTGTTAGCAGGTTAGTTTTATTGACAATGGTTATGAGGCTTAATTGGTTGCCTTAATTTGGTGGCTTTATGTCAGCCAGGGCCTGATTATACTTAAGATCCCCTCAGTCTTTTATAAAGCAATGATTTTAATTTTCTAGATGTTTCATAAAATAAAATGATATGACAAAATCATATTTATTTGGCTTTGCAGAAAGCAAAGCAAGGAAAAGAATGTTTTAATTTGTGTTTGTTTCAGATGTTTAATTTCAGTTTAGAATATTTAATTCTTAAAAATTTTTATAAAGTAACAATTGTAATTTTCTAGATATAAATTCTAAATAATTTCATAAACTGAAATGATATCAATTACACAAACTCATATTTATTTTCTTTCATTGTTATAATGCTAGTTATAAAGATTTGTACTTTTATCTGTGGCTGTGCTGAAATATGCGCTAATCTGTTTTGTAATAAATAGTAAAATAGGGACTTATCTTAAATAATGTTTTCATTGTCTAAATAAAAAGATAGTTATTCTAGTTTATTTAAAGAATTTTTAAAAATGTTTACTTCAAGTTATGTAAATGTCACTAAATATATCCTGAGTAAAAAATATTCAAGACATGTGTGGATGAGTTATAGGGTGGCTCCATAATCTCAAACATATATCCATGGATATGGGATGCAAGCTCAAATCTCATCAGAGGATATTTTTCTTAATTTGCTATTTATATGGCTTGTTTAATTGTTGGAAAATGGAAAATGACTGTGAGACTGTGATAAAAAGTAACAAAAATAAGATGAAAGAAAAACTATCCCAAAATAATAATGACTGTTTGTTTTTTTTTATTTTGCAAAAATAATACAGATTTTTGTAAAGAGAAAGTTTGTTAATATTCTAAAAACTTTGCTAAATGTATTTTTTGACTTTAATAATGATGACAATATTTTCACTAACAAGAATTGGTATTTTCTTCAAGGAAACATTAGCATAAATAAATATTTCAAAT
This sequence comes from Ascarosepion bandense, assembly GCA_037127315.1. NCBI lineage: Eukaryota > Metazoa > Mollusca > Cephalopoda > Sepiida > Sepiidae > Ascarosepion > Ascarosepion bandense. Next base: position 2,251,779 of record JBBBDQ010000212.1, on the reverse strand, counting down.
GAATGTCTTGTACTTATTTGTCTGAAGCATTTAAAATTTATTGTTTTTTATGATTGCTTTTTGTTCTAGCAAAATTTTTCAGGCTCTGACCAATGGGGTTGTCCTAATATTTTTTTACTTTTTCTTTTAGTTTTTGAAATTAAAGTTAGCATTTTACATTAAAACTGTCTTGTTTTATTAATCAAAATGCTTCAATGTTTTACATATTTTTTCAGTTAGATTTATTTAAAGAGAAATTTCACATTCAAATATATTTTATGCAGTTTTTCTTTAAATTCTATTTTTTTATGTATTTTGTACATTTTGTTTTTCTCTTTTTTCTTTAAGGGCCACTGCCCTCGATGTCCACCTACTGCGTCGGTTAAAAGTAACTCATGTCTTGAATGCTGCAGTTGGGACAACACAGTACCACGTACAGAGTAATGAAGAAATCTACACAAAAGCCAAAATGAAATATTTAGGCATTGAAGCAACAGATTTTATTAACTTTGATTTAACACCATTTTATGAACAAGCAGCAAATTTTATTGAGTGTGCTCTAAAGAGTGGAGGTTAAGTATAATTTCAGATATGAAAATAATATTTGGCAGTTCCATTAGGGAGCTGGGGGAGCTTACACTCCCCACTCACTGTGAAAATAATGTGAACTAATTTTAGTATGCAAATTCTTACATATAACCCCTATAATTTAAAAGTTGTTTCACTCCAGATTTTAAACACTAGCAATGTGCCTGATATTTGGGTGTCCTTTTTACAAGAAATCTCAATACATATAAAACCAATTATCATAGTGTTGTATATAAAAGAAATTGTTTACTCATATAACTGTTTATCTAACTTTTTAATATAAATTTTAGTTTGTTAGTGTTAGTTTCAATCTTTGTTGGAATGACTGCAAAAATGTAGCCTTCTTTGTCAAAACACAGATGCATGCTGGGATTTCTTCCTAGCCAATAAGATCCAACTTAATTCTCTTCTTTCTTGTCTTAAAGTCCAAACACTGCAATTGCTTATCTGTATGCCCTTTGTGTGTTAACACTACTCTTAGTTTGTAAACATTTTAGCCTTATTGCTGCTGCTTTGCCTTGCATAAATTCTTTGCTCAATATTATTTTTGCCCTGTTCTTTTCTTTCTCTTGTTATTGTTTGTTACTTTGTCAATTCTCTTTGTTTGGCATTTCTGCCAATTACATTTAACCACTGCCAATTACTCTACAGTTAGAAAAAATAGAAATGACATCATCAATTAGAAGCAAAAATTTATATCTATGTTATATCAGTTACATTGTATGTTTAACTTCAATAGATTTGGCAGTTTCAATAGCATAAATACTGATTAAATTTGCTTAAATATCTATCATAGAGAATTATCCACATTTTCGCTTTTTACCCTATTCAAATATGTGCGTGTGTGTGTGTGAGAGAGAGAGAGAGAAATTTGTTTTCAATTGCAATCCCTTCAGGAAGCTTTAGATTATATCTTCATCAAACCTCACTTCATTCTTTTAATAAAGAATAATATAAAAGTTATAACAAGACAATAGCTCAAAATATGTTGTTGTTGTATTATTCACCGATACAATGTTTATACCAGTATTAACTACTGGCATACTTTGGAGATTAAGTGATAGCAAGTCTCTTTAATATTACAGGATTTTTATTAGTGTTATGTTTTTAGTAATGCTTGATTGTTCCAATTCTTCCCTTGGTTTCTATTATCTGCAGACTTTTTTCTAGACTCTTTTTTTTGACTCTTCTTAGCGCTCCAATAATAACTGGTATAACCACCAACTTTATATCTCAAATTGTCAGTTATCTGTCCTTTTACTTTCTTCTACTCTGTGATGTTTTAAATTTATTGGGCATGTTGTTATCTTTTTGTTGATTATCATTAAGTCTTCTAGATTGGTTGATCTGAATCACAAAATCCCAGGAGATTTTACATATTTCATTCTCTAGAACAGTCTCTGTATATATCATTGTTCCATATTGTCAAAATGTAGTTGTTTGCACAATTCCAAGTGGATCACCTTTCTAACCAATTAATTTCTAGTATTCTTTTTGGACAAACTTGCTACATTAATCTCATCTTTATTTCCCCACAGTCTATATTTGCTATTCATCTATACTTTATCTATCTTGGAGTTTAGACAGTGTGTTCTTATATCATTGTCTATTATGAGTTTTTCTCTTTGAGTTTCCCTAATGTAGTCATGTTCCTATTGATTTATCTGTTATGCTTTTGATTTACCTTCTGAAGTGTTCACAGAAATTTTTTACTTAACATTTTTAAGTTCTTTGTGTTTCCTGGATTTCTATTCATCCTTTTGTTTATTTATCAGTTTTCTTGTTTTGTGACCCAGCATTCTCCAAAAATGCCATGATATAGGCAAAAATATTTTGTCTACCACACTAACAACATCTGTGTAATAATGAAGGAAGCAGTCAAAAGTACTTAAACAAAAATGAAACAAAACAAAAACTTTGGACAGTTTATCCACAAGTTTGATCCCAATCTTGTTCAAAGTTGGAAAAATACAATAGAATTTAAACAGACACCTTTTTGGTTGAATTTAACACAATTTTTAAGGGAATCTTTGATACCACAATATACCACATATTTGTGTATTTAGGCAGTAATCCCTCTTTTAAAAAAGTTTCATCAAATATGACTGACACGGTATTGTGATTAAGCTTTTTATTCAATTTATGTTTCCTGCATTCATACAAGTGTTTCTTTTTCTGAACATAAAGTGTGTAAAAACTGGTCAAATGTTCTAGATATCCAAAATTTTTCAGTTATTCTGTTAGCCATTATCAAGGAAATTTTTTTTTTTTTTTTACTGAATTAGTAGATTTTTATAAATGTGTATCTATTGTGAGCGGATATGCATTGTGGGGCAGTGGATATCAACTCGGAATGAGAGATCGGGGTGCCGAGTTTGAATTCCAGTTGAATTCCTTGCATTCACTTATGCACAAATATCTTTGGGAAAGGTATTAATCCGTCTCTTTCCTCCAGTTATGGATTAAATAACAGAACAGATTGGGTTCTATAGCCTTGGCAGGCAACCAGTCTGCCACAGAAAGCAATGGCAACCTACTGCGGGATAATCTTCTGCCCAGTCAGTCATGTCTCTTTAGAGACATGATCACCCAAAGTGTGTATCATATGTGCCATATGTGATACACGCTCTGGGCAATCATGTATGGCACTTAACTGACTGATCTATTGTGATGGGAATATATTTTTTATTTTCTAAACACACTCTGCATGTTGTGGCTGTATTCATAGTTAATATTATTGAGTAGAGGACCAATATTATTTATGAATTTACATGCCCCTTTAAGAACTGTGTTCCTGATCAAACTAAATTCATGAATAATTATATTGGACATACCACTACATTCTTATCAAGAAGAAGACTCATGTTATATCTCACAGACCATAGCTCAATTAGGACCCATTTAAACACACACAGAAACTTACCAAACTTCATCTGCAACATATTTGTAGAAAATATGGCCATAATAGCCTCAGCCACATGTAACAGATGGCTAAAAATAATGGAAGCATTAATAATAAAAAGAAACCAACATTCAATAATATCAACTATAATAAGCACAGTTACAAAATGCTGATACTTATTTGAAAAATAAAAATGATATTCCCATCACTATAGATACGCATATTTAAAAATCTACATATTCAGTTAAAAAAAAAGTCTTTGACAGTGGCTAAAAGAATAGCTTGGATATATACAGGGTGCAATAGGTACATTGTCACTATTTATATTTTTAATTTTGTGCATGCATGTTGTTTTTGATTTTGTCAACTACACAGTATAATAGGGTAAGTTAGACACCATCTGTGAGAAAAATAGCACCATGACGCAATTCACTCTGCCAGAAACTTGGAAACAGCATGTTGTACTGCTTGGTATTGGTGCCGGAAGCTCCAATATGAACATTTCAGTGTTTGGACAGTGTGGAGGATTTGAAAATAGTTGGATGACTCTAATGGTGATTATGAATGTACAGCAGCTTGGAAAAGATAAGAAAAGAACTACTGAATTTGTTGATGAGGGCCTCAGACTCAACACAATGGCTTACATCAAGTCACTTGAAGAAGTAGTGCTGCCCCAGGTCAAGAGGGTATCTGCTGGAAGACCCTATCTGGCAACAGGACTCTGTACCATAGAGAAAACAAGCTGAAGAACCCAGTCATGACTGTCAGACAATATCTGCAACTACATCACCCCTTACTTAACTCCCCAGACTGCAACCCCCTTGATTGTTATATGGAGGTCACAATTGAACAAAAGATCAACAAAACTCCTTGTAATACCAAAGATGAACTGAAGGCAAGGGTTATGACAGCATTCACCACATTAAACAAAGGGGATCATCCAGAAGAGATGCAGGAGATTCCAAAGTTATCTGAAGGTTGTTTGTTGAAGCCAATGGTGTTTTTATTGAATAAATTTACTCTTTAGTATTTCAAGATATTTTTGTGTAATTTGGTAAGTATATGTGTTAAAATGAGATGTCAGTGTTATTTTCATTTTTTTGTGTAACTTAGACAAAATTGCACTCTGCAGAACATTTGGATAGTTTTTTATACACTTTATGTCAAGAAAAAGAAAACCCTACTTAACAGCTATAATTTATATTAACAAATATACATATTTATCCTCATCAGTAACACAACCCTGAGTTTTAAGCATGATTGAAAACAGATTGTTACATAATATAGATATTGATATTTATACCATACTGAACTGATAGTGGAGCAGTCTATTCATTTACATAGTGGAGAATAATATTGGGTTGTCCGAAAATTTTATGCTGGTTTATAAGGGAAATTAAAACACAAAACAAAATTATGCTATTAGATATTTATTAACCTAAATATGAACCATTTTGTTGCACAACCTTTCTCCAGTTTTCCCTCAACTTAAAGAGAAGTTTGGTGGTTCCTCAGCAAAAATACTCATTAAGGTTGTTTTTTATATCATGCAAAAAATTAAAATTTTTAATATTGAGGTTATTTTGCAAGGACCTGAATAAATGAAAATCTGAAGGAGCAATGTCAGGTGAATATAATGATGGGCGTAACACATACCAGCCAAGTTGTAACAATTTTTGCCAGGTCACTAAAGAAACATGAGGTCTGGCATTATCCTGATGGAAAACAACACTTTTTCTGTTTGCTAATTCTGAGCATTTTTCTTGAATTGCTGCCTTTAATTCATCCAGTTGTGAGAGAATCAATTGACTGGTTACTTGGCAGAAACTCATAGTACAGGATTCTTTTCCAATCCCACCAGATGCACAGTATGACTTTCTTAGGATGAAGACCAGCTGATATCGGCTCATGTTGTTTACTCCAAGATCTTTTTCACTGAACATTGTTGTAAACAATCCATTTCTCATCACCCATCACAATATGCTTAAAAAGGGGTGCATTTTCCTTGTATTTATACAGCAAATCACAGATAGAAATGTAATTCAAGATTATTTTGGATTGCATCATCAGATCATGTGGTCCCCAAACAAAGTAAGAAAACAAAGTAAGTATTGTGAGGGTCATTTATTTTAATAAAATAATTTTAAAATTATATTGGAGCATAAGCTATCAATGAAACTTTGCAATTAATTAAATTTTAAAGTTTTTTTTTTTATGAGTAAAGGGGCTAGAATTTTTTAGGTTGGAATTAGAACTTGATAATTTTGTATAATAAGGTATATTGCGGTTAAGAAAACCAACTAGTATTTTGTGAGCTATTTATTTAAGTTATATTGGTGCACAAGTTATAAATGAAATATGATTAACTGAATTTTTACAAAAATATTTTTGATGTTTACATAAAACAGTCAATCCCTCTCTATGGTTCAATAGTTCCCTATTTTAGGGAACCTTAAAATCAGAAGCTTTTCACTCAGGCACAAAGGACAGATGTCGTAGAACGACTTACAGATTCTTGTTTTTTCCAGAATTTTCCATTTTACTTTGCAGGTTTTGTTTGCATCCTTTAACTTCCAAATATATACAGAATGGGATGTTTGGTTTTAGTATGTGTTGTTTTTAAAGAAAGTTAGGTGCATATACCAACACTGTTTAAAAGTGTTCTTTGTAGATCCAATGTAAACCTTTTTAATAGTTGGGTTTTCATTTGATGTTATATTACATTAGTACACAATAGAATTTGTTAGACACCTATTTTCCAGTGGACAATTGTTAGGATTTCGACAATTACATAAGTTTGTATTATTGTTGTCTTTATTATTTTGATAGTTATTGTTACTTTGGTTTATGTGCTGATTTAAGATAATATTATTATGATTTGTAATAATTTTTTCTAGATTATTTGTATAACTTAATTTAAGGGTATCGTTATTAAAAATTTTATTTAGAGGGTTAAGGAAATGTTTCTTAGCACTAACTTAGTGTTAAATGATAAAACTTCATGGTTACATAATTCCCATTTTTGATTCAACAATATTGACACACCTAAAGCATTTTCTGCAACTACCACTTCCTAATTTTCTAAATAACCATGAATTCATCTTATATTTTTAAAATAAATCATTTTCACCGTTTATTTTAACATATCACCTAAAGAAGAATAGTATTGTTTTGAAACATGAAAATTTTTGTTTAGTGATATTATGCTTTTATAAACTATTGTAATAACAAAATTACAACATATATATATATATATATATATATATATATATATATATATATATATTGATTCATGTTTCATTAAAGAATATAGACAAGTTTAGTCAATTTATTTAATGTAAATTTTTTTTTTTCATATAGTCTGATAAGCTTAATAGCATTATTGTTGAAAGAGGAAAGTTCACTGGAGAAAATCTGTTTTGTAGATGAATTAGTTTCTGCATTAGGTGTATTAGATTTATTATAATTGCTATTTTGTAGTAATATGAGCATCCGCTCTTGTAGTTAAGTGTGCATGAACTTTAGACATCTAAAACAACATACCAGGCCATATACACAATTCTATAGAATCCTCGTCGAAAACACATACTTAAGCACGGAAACAATAAACAAAAATTAAAAATACTCGAAGCCATATACATAAAACTGTTGAAACCTAACCTGAACAAAATTAACTACAAAATCTCCACACACATTCGCAAATACCCATGATAGATAACAAAGCCATTGGTTATCCCAATGGCTTTCCATACTTAATACTTCTCGTCCCCACTCTCATGTGGTCATGTGAGACACCACAAGCTTTAGTGCGATTTTCACTTCCAGCATGCATTCATGTGTTCGCCAATCCTCTACACAAACAAAATAGATGACTACTACTATCATTTGTCCGTGAACTGTTTGTTACAACCAACACTATTTTCATCTTTGATAATGACTGATGTAAGCCGAAAGCTCAGAAAGGATTAAATAAAAACATGTATCAATATTGTGATTTTCTTTCCTCTTTCAATGATAATGCTATTAAGCTTATCAGATGATATGAAAAACATTTACATAAAATAAATTGACAAAACCTGTCTATATTATTTAATGAAACATGCATTAATGAAAAAATGCTGCCTAAATATATATATATATATATATATATATATATATATATATATATATATTTGTAGTAAAATGTTTATAATTTAACAGGATTTTCTTTTTATTTTATCTTTCTCATGAGGCTAAAAAAGCAAAATGTTAAATGTTTTCCTCTTTGTTCTTTATTTTATCATTATATATATATATATATATATAATGATGAAATAAGGAACAAAGAAACAAATTTTTCTCTAATTTCTAGCATTCACTCTCTATCTCTCTGTATTATATATATATATATATAGAGAGAGAGAGAGAGAATGAGTGAATGCTAAAAATTAGAAAAAAAAATTTCTCTTTGGTTCAAGCTTTCATATGATTCTCCAATAAAATTTATAAATTAAAATCTCAAAATGTAAAATATGTTGAATATTTCAGAATATTTTACATTTTGAGATATATGTAAAAAAGTTGAATATTTCAGAATGCTCATTGATATCTTTAACAAATTGATGAAATAGCTATTTCCTAATTTATTCTATAAAACAGTTAAATGGCCACAAATGTTCAAATTCTGTCATTTGATTTCTTAATTGTTGAAAATGCATATAAAAAGACCATGTCTCTAAAATCTGAATGAAATATTCAGATAATGTGAAAAAAATTCTCACCCATCCAAATTACATATAATTCAAAAAAGAAAAAGAATAATGGAGTTTTATATGCTAAAAACAAAACCCTTTACTGAATCTTCATAGTGACCCAAGGATTGACATTTGAGAATGACTGTGTGAGTTGACAACTTGCACATTACACTTGGTGAATGGTTTGGCAATTACTGTCATGATTTGAGTTGGCTTACCAGCAAAATTAATGCACCAAATCTGAACTCATCATGCACTATTGTTAGGACTCTCCCGATCTGCCACACCACTTAATATATCTTACCTCTATCACCTCCTGTTCCACAAGAATATTTGGTTAAATTTACTTTGGTTAACATCAAAGTTCTAGAGAGAGCTGCAACTATTTTCAAACTTAAAGACCAGGAAATATTGTTCGGCTACTCTTATTTAGGTATACTTGTATTATTTTGAACTATTGTTCTCATTTTAGTTGATATAGATGTTATTATAGACACAACTTTTCAACCACTGTCTGGTCATCATCAGGTGTTCATTGTTTAACTGATATGAGATATCTGTTAATTTTTTTTTATCATATCACCCCGAGCAAGGCAGTAACGCCACTGACATGCTGGGGGCTACATAAGAGTGAAAAGATTGGAAAAGAGAAAGCCAGAAACCACATCCTAAACAGGGAACAATTTATGTTATTTTTGTCACTGTGATGCCAGTTATTGCTCATCCCTGCTGAATCGGTGCTTCATTACCTGATCAAGTGGTTGAACTCTTATTTCAATGTTCAATATGAAATATTTTGTGATGAGAAACAATTATCCAGAAAATCGTTGCATTCTATCAAGATTTTGCTAGATTTTTAGTGACTGTCCTAACCGAGAAAAACAAATTGATTTATATATATATATATATATATATATATATATATATATATACAATAAAAATATTGTTTTAAAGTGATATATTTATGGGTAAAAGTGATCAGTATCAGAGATAAAGCATATGTAAATATTAAAAAATAAATAACCAGAATGGATGTCGTTAGTCTCCAAGAGAGCAACACACTGTACCTCCTTGACCTCATTCTCTCAATTGACCTCAAATAGAATGACTACATCAAATCTATAGCTGCATCTACTGCTACGAAGGTTGGGTCAATGTGTTGGGCAAGGAATTTTTTCTCATGAGAATCCATTTTGCACTTTTATAAATCTACCACTTATCTGTGCATTGAATACTGTTGCCATATCTGGTCAGATGCTCCTGCTATTCATCATGAGGTTCTCAACAAAATTCAAAGGAGGATCTGCAATATAATTGATCCTGACTTGGCAGCCCACCTTCAGTCACTTTCTCACCAACGTGATGTGGCTTTCCTCTGTCTTTTCTACAAGTATTTTCATGGTAACTGCTCTAACAATCTTTTATCCTGGTTCTCTGACCACAAACATTTATGTATGCTACTAGATTGGCATCAAAGTCTCACACTTTTACTGTTGAAATAGTTAAATGTAACCATCTCTTCTACTCTAACAGTTTCTTTTTTCACACTTTCCATTTGTGGAACTCCTTTCTGTTTACTTGCTTCCCTGATAGCTACAATCACCAAAAGATTAAGTGCAATGTCAATTGCCATCTTTGTATCTCTTTAATTCCTATCCAACATTTATTCTTTTTTCAACTTCCCCTGTACCTTGTTTTATCTCTCACTAAACCCCTGCACACTAGTAGCAGTCCTGCTTTGCTTGGGGTGAAATGATTATAAGAAAATAAATAATTAAAAAATATTAATAAATAAACAAATTAAGTAAATAATAAACAATTTAACAAACTACAAAGGAACATGTAAACACAAGTAAATGTAATAATAATAATCAACAACAAATCATTAAGTAACCAATAAAAAAAATAATGAATAAAAGGTTATGTAATGAGTAACAACATTAGAAAATAGGTACAAATAACCACATTCGGATCAACAATTATTTCTACTCAGTAATCTCTAGATTAATTTGAAACATGACCATTAGCAGTGACCCTGTAACTGTCAGGATAATACAATAGACTACTACCCATAAAGCACTACTGACTAACATATGTAAGTAGTCGAGCCAAAACACAATACACGTAACCTGATGGTTGCATTGAAACATGAAACAGATTGTCAATGCTTGGTGTTAACCATAGTGTTTAGACCAAATACTAAAGTTGCTGAAATTCCAACATTTAACTACTTATCTTCTCCTTTTTAATTCTAATTTTTCTTCTCTTATAATTCAGGATCAGTGCTGGTCCATTGCAGACAAGGTATGAGTCGATCTGCAGCTCTTGTTCTGGCATATATGATGATCAAACGAAGAATTCCTCTGGAAAAAGCGGTTCGCATAGTTCGCAAAGAGAGAGATTTTACCAAATGAAGGATTTCTGCAACAGTTGATTGATTATGAAATCATTTTAAGAAAGAAAGGACATTTTTTAACCCAAGACCATAATTAACATTTTTATAAATCAGTTTAATTCAATAAATTTTTTTAAAACATTTTTGATGATTTTCACTTGTTTTTATGAAAATTGTTTTTTTTTTTCTAAGTTTATTCTTAGGCAAGTTAAAAAAAAAACACCAAAATACATGTACCTTAAAAGTTCTCATATTTTATTGGTATATAATTGGACTATGCTGTGTGAAAAACTTGTTGGATTCATAAGTTCAAGCACAAATTTACCATATTTATCCCAACAAAATATTTTATCATAATTTATGGCAACTTCCTGTGTCTTTTCTATAAATACTTTCATGATATTTGTTTTGATGGACTCTTCACTATGGTATCCAGACTTTTTTAATTTAAGTATAGTAATAGGTATAACATATACACAGAAATTAGTAACCAGAATTATGCCACTTGATATAGGACATTTCCTGAACAAGATTCTGACATGGTATGGAATAAAAAATGAGAGCTCACTGCAAGACACACACATTGTACACACTTTTAAATATGTGAACTTGAAAGAAACAACTAGATCTCCTTGTCTTTCATACTGAAACACCCCATGTGGAAATATTACACTAGATTGGTGACGCGATCTCATTAATTTACATTTGAATTAGCTAGATGTAACTGTAAGTTCTATGCTAACAGTTTTTTTTTTCTCACACTTCTTGCTAGTGGAATTCTCTTCTAGCTCAGTGCTTTCCAGCCAACTTTGATCTTCAAAAATTCAAATGTCAATCATTATCTACAGTCCTCTTGTTTACTCTTCTATTGTTCGCACTCCTTAATAATGCTTCTCTTTTTTCTTATCCTGTCACATTCAGTAACCCTTTGTGTCTTAGTGGCTTTACTGCCTTGCATAGGATGACATGATGAAAAAAATCCACTTTTTTTTTAATGAAAATTATTTGTCTATTTCTATGCTTAGATGTTTATTTTATTCAAAAACATGACAGTTAAGTTTGTTTTTTTTTTCCCAATACAAATAAATCCACTGAGTGCATGTTTTTTTTTTACAATATCATTTAAAAGATCAATACAGCAACATTGTAAAGATGTGTTAAACTTGGCACTTTGACAAACAACAAACAGTGCATAGAAAAGTAAAATTTTATATCCAATTTAAAGCATAATGCAGTATATATATATATATATATATATATATATACTGTAATAGTTGTTACAATGGTTTATAAATTCATAATATCACTACACAAAAATTTTTGGGTTTCAAAGAGGGTAAAAAACCTACAAGTTCTACAACTTAGTTACAATATATATATATATATATATATATATATACAGCCTTTGAGATTTGAAAAAGAAATCACTCAACCAGTGGTCGAGAGTGAGGGAAAATTGAAAATTTACTCACCCCAAAATCATTTTACTTGACCGAATCCATTTTCTTAATAGTCGGCTTATGTAAACATAGCGTGAATTGCTGACGGAAAACAAAAAATGAAATTTTTATTAAAATTTCGAATGTGTTAGAAAAAATTTAAAAAGTTTTAAAAAATAATAACAACAAAATTTGATCTTTCCTCTTAATAATAGCATAAACATTTTGATGATAAAACTTGGTTTTTATTAAGTTTGAGTCCTTTTAGCATCATGATATGCTTTTTCTTTTTTTTTTTTTTTGGCAATTAAGTGGAGGTACCTAAATTCATAGTTTGTTTCTTCTGTTTGACTACAATCTCCAGCTCATAGATAATAAAAAAAAAACAAATTTGATTTTCTCAACGTATTTTCTATAAAAAATTACTTACATAATTTGTTTTTCAATGCATGGTTGAAAAAGTATGCATATTTTTTTCTTTTATTGTAGGTCATTCTAAGTAACTTGTGAATCTTCAATGGCTTACTTTTGGGTTGTAAAAGGAATCAGATTTCCTTTTATTTTTAATCAACCGTGGGTGAATAAAGCAATAAACTTCAATTGCCCAATTAAGTTTTTAATTGACTGAGTTGATTGGGCAAGTGAAATCTCAAAGGCTATATATATATATATATATATATTCAGAAACTAAGTGAATTGCTGGTATTTTTCTCGTTTGAAAATATATACATAATTATCCATTTGATTGAATATCTTGAAAAAATGCTAAGTGTTTAGCATTAAATCCATCAGCAAATGCATGTATGTGTTAAAAATTCCTTTACTATTAAAATTATTATGATATGAGGCTTAAGAATCTTATTTCACAGACTATCCAATTTGAAGTGAATTTGATTCTCAACTAATATGGCTTTAAACATAATAAGGCTAAATGTAGTGAATGATGAAGCAGAAAACTATCGGACACAAGATATTTTAAGAAAGTAATAATTTCTTAGCTAAAATTTGAGCGGAATCTAGTAAGTACTAAAGATAGACTAATAATAATGAGAAATACAGAAATATAGATTGAATAAAGAATTCTGCTCAAAATTCCCAAGTTACCAAATAGACATTTGAAGGAGAAGACTACAATGGCCTCTAAAATGTGTGATTGCAACAATTAAGATGACAACAATGGAAAAAGCAGTTATTATATTTAAAGTGAAGAGTGAGCTTCACACAAAATATGTGGTAAAAATCAGTGAAATTTCAAGTTTGTCCAGGAAAAATGCCTGTAAATATTAAACTAGTAAATCTGATAACAAGACATAACTGATAGCAATAAATTCAACTGTGTTTGGAACGTAGAATTTTTTTATTCAAGTTCCACTTTGTTTAAAAATACTGTGGAAAATGACATATTTATGTGAGAAGAATTCTTTTTTTTTTCAACTGATAATATACAAATTAGTGAAGACAGAATATCAAACGGTTCAATAGATAGAACTCTAAGAAACCCATCTTTAAAAAAAACAGTAGCAATCCCAATTTGCCATCAGTGTTGTTTGGCAAACATACTTTTAGAGAAGGCACAAACCTAAAATACATATTCAGTAAAGTTGATTTACCTCTGCCATAGGCAGCACAAGGGAATAAATATATTAAGTTGTTCAACATGAAACTGTTGATTTTCTTTGAACTTGGCATGTTCGCTGATTTTTTAACAGAATAAATTCATTTTTAAATAGAACAGTATTTATACATTATTTTTAAATATGCTTGACGCATGCATTATTTTTGCATACATGCAGTTACATTTAAAATAAGCATCTATTGCTTTAATTACACATGGTACACACATATATAAACAGGTGTAAGTTTTCCTACATTTAAATATTGCTTTATTACATGGAACATGTATCTGATCAAACCTCAATCATTTGTCTTAACAAAATTTTGAAGAAGCTGATTAAAGTGAAACATGTTAGATTAAAGACATTTTTCCTACCTGTTCTTTACTTATTCTATTCATACATTATTCAGTAAAAGTTTTATTTCAATTTATTAATTTTTCATTATAAATTTTAAGGCAAATCTAAAAAATCTCTTAATTTATTATTTTAACATTTTATAATTTATATGGGCCATGATGGAGTTGACTCTATAAGATAATACACATGTATAATATATATAGTTATACAAGGTGGGATGGATAAATTGTCGTCTAAATTACAGAAAAATGAAAACAACACTGATGTTTTATTTTAGCAGATATACTTACCAAATTAAACAAAATTATCTTAAAATACTAAAGAGTAAATTTATTCAACAAAATCATCATTGGCTTCAGCTATGACCTCCAGACGATTTCAGAATCACCTGCATCTCTTCTAGATGGTCTTCTTGTTTAATTTGTTGAATATTGCCATAATCCTTGCCTTCAGTTCCTCTTTGGTGCTACAAAGAGTTTTGTTGGTTTTTTGTTCACCCCCACATAATAATCAAGAGGATTGCAATCTGTGAAGTGGCCAGATGTAAGGGGTAATATGGTTGCAAAAATTGTCTGACACCCATGAATGGGTTTTCCTGCTTGTGTGGTATGGTGCAAAGTCCTGTTGCCAGATATAGGGATGCTCTTAGTCAAGAGGATGGTTGCTGAGATACTATATCTCCTCAAGGCACTTGATGTAAGTCTCTGTATTGAATCCGAGGCCTTGTGGAAAGATGTTGCCATCACTAGTGATCATACTATGCTATGATGTTACTGGATATTTGGTTTTCATCACTCTTGGTACATCTTTTGGGGGCATAGCAAGCCATAAGGTTGTTCTGTGGGTTCACCATCTTATCCTGGCAGAAATTTTTCTTGTCAGAGAAAAACCAAAGCATGTTTGGTTGGAAGGGATGCTTGAGTTTGTTTAAAGGCTTTCTGGTGCAGTTTTTCCTTTTCTCCTTCATGGATTGAAATAAAAATTGGCTGTTTCTCATCTTGTATGAGAAATACCAAATATGTTCATGCGCTATCTGCCTGATAAGAAACTCAAACACTCCTGTGTGTCTGGCTATGGACCTGATTGACTTGGAGGGGTTGTTGTTCATCATGGCCTAGATCTCACCAACAAATTTGGGAGTTCTTTTCTTAATAAAACAATCAGAATGGGTTTTCCAAGCTGTTATACTTTCATAATCACCATTAGACTCATCCTCTGCATTGTCCTCAGATTAAACACTCTGAAATGTTCATATTCGAGATTCCAATGTGAATGACAAAAAGTACAGTATATTGTTCCCAAATTTTCGGTGAAGTGAATTACATCATGGTGCTCTTATTTTCAAAGATGATGCCCAACTGACCCTACTATACTGTGCAGTTGACAAAATCAAAAACAAACAACATGCATGCACAAAATTAAAAATATAAAATGGTGACAATTTATACATTACACCCTGTATATAATAATGAGAACAGATTGCATCTAATTTTTTTAATGATCGGTTACAGTGAGAAGGTTGATTTAGTCAGATTTTAATGAAAATTTTTTAAATTTTTTTTTATTTTAGAAAACTGAAAATGTCTTCTAGTTTTGTATTCAAAAATGTTTTCCTGAGAATAATTTTCCTTCAAAAATGTGTTACGGTAATAATTTTTTCTTCAGAAATGTATATGTTTCTATAAAAGTTTATTTTTATGTATATATTTCTATAAAAGTGTATTTTTTATACATTCATAGTGTTTTGACCCCAGTTTGGGGGTTAACTATTTGCCCATAGCTGGGACCCTAACAGGTGGACCTGGGAACAACAGTAATTAAGAAGTGGTTCCATGTTCCTCACAACCTCCCAATCAGAAACCTTGCTGCCGGATGCAGTTTACAGTCATGCCCAGGACCTTTCTGGAAGAGAACCTGTTGTCTAGCATAATCAACAGTCTGAAGACCAGCACACTCAAACTCAAACTTTTGGTCACAATGTCTTAGGGCTTTGTGTTAGCACAACCATTAATAACTCCCTAAAGAATTTTCTCTATACAATTTCACTTTGAATGTCAATCTATGATATGGTTTTCAGACACTTTCCAAATGTGTCACATGCTGGGCTTGCCTCCCCCAGACCAATAACATCAAGAAGTCACCTTCCTGACAAATTGACCATCATAAGATTTGAACCTAGTCTTATGGTTAGAAAGTGAATGTTTTTAACCACTTGCCACTAGTCCATGGGGGTCTCTCTCTCACTGGTGCGACATGACTTCCCTGTGCCTCTTCTATAAATACGGCTTCTGCTCCGATGAACTTAGATCACTGGTGCCACCTAGGTACGAATTTGCACGAGATACTAGATTAGCAACTAGATCCCACCCTTTTACAGTGAAACCGATAAAATGCAACCGCAATTTTTACTCCAACAGTTTCTTCTCTCACAAAGAGAATGATGACAGGCACTGCAGGGCTGGAGACTTACAAGAATTCTGAGGTAGGAGCACAATTATCCGTTCATTTTACTGACTTGGCTCAGCCTCCTTCCAAAGTTTGGTGTGAAAAGGTTACAGGTCATTCAGCTCTCATTGTGTGGAAGAAAGGTAAGTCTTATAGCACTCTACTTTTAGTGGAAATATTCATAAAGCAGTAATTCCATGAAAGTGGGATATTCAATTCAAGGCTGAAGGTTCCTTCACAAATGCATTGGAATTTTCATATTTTTTATCTTTTTGCTTTTTTAATGGATATTTTGATTGAATGAAGTTGCTTCGCAAGTAATGTTTAAAACTTAAAAAATTTGTTTGTAACTTACTTGTCTTTCTTAATCTTATATGTACATATATTTAACTTTATGCAAAAATAATCAGATTTTTAACTACTAATTTTAAAGTAGTATACCTCAGCTTAGAATGAAATTTATTAATCACGATAAAAACCAATTTAATTTACACAATGTTGACAACAATAAACAAGTCTATTTAGTGCAGTAAAATATAAAATTCTTGGACTGATAAATTCTTAAAAGGCATTTTTGAGCTGAGGCTTGATTGTTGAAGATGAGATATTGCAAGAATTTAACCTGGAAGAATGGTAGTCAGAGAGAGGTTTAGTAAGTAAGGTGAATGAGGTAGTTTCATAGTCCAACTTATTCAATTTCTACAACATTGTTTTCAAGATATGTAATCAGACATTATGAAAATTTGGTCCTTTTCGATTGACCAATGTTGGACATAAATGTTACCATTTTTGGTTTTCTGGCAATGCTTTTCCGTTGTGATGATATGACCAAGATTCAACTAACCACCAAACACAGACCATAAATTTCTTTTAATGCATATTTAGTGTGTTGGTGCTTCACCTCAGTTCAACCACTTTGTCAAGTGTTGTTGGTTGTCATTTTTATCATGTCACACTGCAACCAAGACATGGATCCTTTTCTGTCTTGCAAAAGATGTGCAGGCCAGACTTTGTGATGGCATTTTTATTTTTCATTAAAATTGTATGGCACTCATTTGTTATTCTTATTTTCATCCCCCTCCCATATATATATATATATATATATATATATATATGAGGCCCTCAGTACAAAAGATACTACTTTCTGCCAGGTATGTGAAAATCAGTTAAGCATAACACTGTATTCCCCAAACCTTCCTCTATCTTTTTAGGTTAGAGGAAGCTTTAATTTTAAAACCTAGATAGAAGAATAAAAATCAACACTATCAAATTTAAGAAATGAAGTTTTAGTTTTTTCATTAATATTGGTAAACCAATTAATGACATTGGAAGAATCCTTCCAAAAACTGGGGGAAAAAAATGAACTGTAATTCCTCAGTTATTCTTTTGAAATTTTCCTAGAGATTAACCCTAAATCACTTTTAGTGGTATTAATTAACTTAGTTTGTAATTTATTATTAAAGTTTAGTTTGTGGTCTTTAAATAAAAGTTAAGCATCTTTAGTAGAAATTTTTCCTACCTTATCAGCAATATTTAGTTTGCTAGCAAAATTGGCTGTATCACTGTCGATTTTTGAAATTGTTGTATCTATCTAATTTACAAGTGCTGGTAATTTTATTTTTAAGAAATTTGAGGTAGAGGGTGGGTTTGAATTTGTAAATGTTTCTAGATTTATCAGATTTAATCCAAATGTCATTGGAATTTCTAAAGGTGTTAATGACTTTCTTTAGTAATTTTTGAAAATTGTTAGATGACTTGTATAATTTTATTTTGGGTATTAAGTTGAATAAGTCTTTTTTGAAGGAATCCAGGAATTTACAAGTAGGTAGGGTTCTTTGGGTTTTGGGATTATATGTGTCAGTTTGGTGGTCAGAAGTATCAGCTGATTTGAGGTAAAAGTGTGCCTTCCATTGCAATTTCTTTAACAAAGTCTATAATTTGTTTCCGTGAGGGAGATGTTAAAAGAGAAAAGGTCCGGATATGAAATATTCTTTAGGAAATACTCCAGAGTGAATCTTTCCATAGATAGATATATGCAAGTTTCATTAAAAACAACAAAGTGCTGTTGTTAATTTTTTTTATATAATTTTTCATGTGATATCATAATTTTTTTTTTTTTTTTTCAGTAGATAAATTATGTAAAAACTTTTTCAAATGTTTTATCATCCAAGCACGTTTGGCTATACTTTTAACCATTGTTTTTTGACAAATAACAACATGCTCCATGTAGAAAACAAGGTTTTCAAAAATTCAAACACTTTTTATATATATATATATATATATATATATATATATATATATATATATATATATTTTTTTTTTTCTTTTCCAATCTTTTCACTCATTTCTTTTATTTTTTTTTCAATTGGAGTAGATAGACTAAACTATCACCCGGTTCACACTCCACCCACATCTATTGAACAGGTGACGAGGCTCATTCCTTGTTTCCTGTTTAGGATGTGGTTTCCGGCTTTCTCCTTTCCATTCTTTTTACCCTTACGTAGCCCCCAGCACATCAGTGGCGTTATCGCCTTGCTTGGGGTGATATGATGAAAAAAAAAAAAATGAGATCAGTCATTTCAGGTAGTGCGATGATTCTATTGTGTGGCAAGTAATATAAATTTCACATTTGTGGACAATATTGTTATCAAAAATACAATAAGATTTAGGTTGTAAAAATTGACACATGGGGATTTTAATTTATAAATCCAAGAGTAAGAGCATCCAAATTAATTAACTTTTAATTCTATGAATTCTTCACTACATCCTGTCTAAAGTTATTAAGCAAATCATACAAACTTCGATAATTCAAATTTGGTTTGAAAAAATTGTCAAACTTTAAACAATCAATTTAAATGTCAAAACAAAGTTTGAGTTATTATTTTAGATAGCTTCAATGTTTTATTGAAGTTATTTGATGTATTCTGGAAAACTACTGTCTGAAATTATTAGGCAAAACTGAATAATCATATTTTACTTCAAGGGAAATCATTAAAAATTGATAAACACCTATAATAGAACAAATAACAAACACACAGTAAGTCTATGAATCCTTTACATTTTAATATAGTGACCTTTCGTCTCAGTAGCAGTTAGTAATCTATTTTCCATTGGATTTTGTTAATTTTTTTATATCAGCAGGTTCAATTTCTGACATAGTAGTTTTAACTGCTGCCCATAGCTCTGCTTTGCTATGTTATTGTTATTCACCTTCATATAATTTCATCTTCATAATTGACCATAGATTTTTGATCAGATTCAGATCAGGACTTGATTGTGGCCATTGCATTATCTTCTCTCTTGTAAATCTTTTATGCTCAAAAAATTCATGGGTAAGCTTAGATACATGAGAAAGTGCATTGTCATGCATAGATACACTCTTCACTTTGAAATTTGCAAAACTGTGACTTGTACCATGCAAAAAAAGTCTTGTTCATAAAATCACAATAGTTAGTACTGTTCATTTGAACTATTTCATTGATTTTGAATGATCCAATAATAGTTTTGTTGACAAAACACTATTGCTTTCGAAAAGTCACTTTTCATGGATTTCTTCACCCAATTTAGTTGTTTAAAATATTTGCTTTAGTGAGAGGAGGTTGTCTAGGGGATTTTTTATAGATCCCAATTCACAAAAGTAATCTACACTTTTTGTCATTCCCTCAATTCCAGCCTTTCCAAAGATCTGAGCACTGGTCAAAATTGATTGTTTTGCTATAACTCACTTCAGTTTACATTCATCTTGAGGAAAGCAAGTTCTTAAAGCCTTTTCTTTGCTTCAAGTTCTCAACTTAGTTATATTTTCAACAGCATTCTTTATCATTCAATGATCTCTGCAAAACTCCTTTGATACTTTCCAATGTGGACATTCCCTCACTCAATAACTTTGTTATTTTCTGTTTTTCAACATATATTTTGGACTAAAAGAAAAAATAGTTTTTATTACATTTCAGAGGTCTTAAATATTAATTTAATCAGCATACTAACTTCAGTCAGTACATTTTTGTAAATTCCAACTATCTCAAAACTAACCATTGAATGTTGCATAAAATTTAGTTAAATATGTTACTAAGGGTGAAAATGGATGATTTAAATTTGACAAATATTGATTTAGAACATTTTAAATTATTGAGGTTTATTTGATTTTCATAAAAACTTCAGACAGGGTGTATATTCATTAAGGCTGGCTAATATAGCAAGCTTTTTTCATTCATGATTTTAATATTTAATATTTTATATGAGTACAAATCGATCTATGATGGAGCTGAAGTTGTGAGCATTGTAAATTTCATATTTGTTTTGTAAAAGTATATAAATTTTATATGAGGTTGTTCTGCATGAAATTACTGCTGTAAGTTTGACATTTTTATCATTAAGAAATAAAACAAGATGTTTTTAATTGATATTTTATCTTTGTTATCACATTATTTTAAGCAAATCTGAAAAGACCTTCAATTTATAATGTTCATGTTATATATATATAAAGTTCAATTTATATAAGTTATACATCTATATATATAAATATTCAATTTATATAAGTTATACATATATATAAAAATATTCAATTTATATAAGTTATACATATATATAAAAATATTCAATTTATATAAGTTATACATATATATATATATATATATATATATATATATATATATATATAGGATTAATGTGGAAAAGTTTGTCACTTAACTGAAGGAGAGTCATGCTGATTTGAAGTTTCATGAAGGTACCACAGTGATGGCCTCATTCCTCAGGGCTTTTTTTAAGTCTGCTGAAAAAAATCCCTGAGAAGTGAGGATATCATAATGGTGCCTTCACAAAACTTTGAAGTCAACATGACTCTGCTCAGTTAAGTGACAAACTTCTGCATGTTAATCCTATTATTGCTCTATATCTTGATATCGAGCACTTTACAACAAAAACCTGCTTGCCAGAATATCTTTTTACTGAAAAAACAACAATCTTGGTACTAAGCATTATCACAACTCAACACTATATACGTATACATGTTATTTCTATAAGTTCTATATATTTTATTCATATATGCATAAATTTATATATGTATAAATTCTACATATATGTTATTTATATATGTACAAATTTATATTTGTATAAGTTATATATATATATATATATATATTGTCATCCGCAGACAGATCTGTTTTGCTGTATCACAGCTCATCAGTACGGTTAGACTCCAATTGTTTTTTAACCCAGGATTGAAACCCGACTGAATTGGTGTCAGTTGGCGATTCTACCTCTGGGCTATGGGCGTTCGGTGGAAGAAGGCTGACTTTTTAACGCATATATTATCATTATACGTGCCCAATAGCCAGAGTGCTCTAATTCATTTTACTGAATGAGCAATATTTATATATATATATATGCTTTTTAGATATGTATAATTTCAATTCATGACATAATAGAACGAAAGCTTCGAAGAATATAATTGCTGTGTCGTGGACAATAGTGTTTATGATTAACTCATAAGATTTTCATTTCAAATAATTGTAAGAAGAGATTCAGCTGAAACTATTAATGATGAAAATTTTATGGTTATACTAGCTGGAAATGAATGCAACAAAAACACTCATATAAATTGCAACAAGCTATTTATAACTATTTTAAATAATTTAAGGGTATTTGGCAAAGTGAGAAAATGCATTCCATTTGAATTTGTAATGAAAATAAGGCAGCCAGCAGTAATTGTTTTTGCATGAAACAGATGTTTCTGCATTGCATCACTTGTGATGCAAAATGGATTTTGTACTAAAACCAAGAATGACTGGATGTGAAACTGAAATATTGACCACCAAAACTATGCTAACATCTTTGGGAAATTATGATGAATATTTGATGGAACAGAAGTAGCTTAATATATCATTGGCCCAACAATTAATGCTGATCAGTATGAAGACCACCTTGGCTTGAAATAGTATATTAAAAAATGAAACAAGATGGCGACTTAATTACAGTTAATTATTTACCTGTCATATGGAGGATTTTTTTTCAAAATCACTTCATTCAGACAAAATCTTCTCCAATCAGGATCAAATTGAAAAAAAGCTTTCAATGAATTTTAAACATTTTTGATTGAAAAATTATTTAAGAGGACTGATATGTTTCTATCAAAATTAAATTAATGTGTAAAGATGGAAAGAAGATGAGAAAATATTTTAATCAAATAAGTAATTTTCTTCTATAATTTTTTTTTTTAATCATTTCACCCCGAGCAAGGCATTCCACTGCCACTATTGCGCAGGGGGTTACATAAGGTCGGGGAAGTGATGAGAAAGGATGGTTAGATATAGGAAATGTCAGAAGGAGGGTGATAGATGGGTAAGGATACCGAGAATGAGGGTTGGGTAGATGGTGAGAGTGTTTGAGAGAATAGATGCAAGTTAGTGTGTTAGAAGGTGTCTATTGACCTTAATTTTAAAAATGTTTAGTTTAAGTAAATGCACAAGCTGATTTTGAACAACCTGACAGTTATAATGATTATAAGAAGTTTTATTGAAATACCAAACAAAGTCATTTGAAACAGTGTGATCATTATATCTTGTGGTAAATAATCAAAAGATGAACCATACTGGTAATCGTTATTAATCAGTCTAACATGTGATAATGAAACCATGTTGCAATTTTGCAAAACCTAGCATTTCCACAGAATAGTGTCAATAAGTAGTTGCTAACTGAATGGATATGAGCCCCAGTCATACAATATTAGATTATAAAAATAAACTATTTATTGTACTTTACAGGTTTAGTGACTTGAAGAGGTAGAAATGCAAGAAATGAAAAAAATGAAAAATGTAGAAATGTAAAAAATGTAAAAACTCATGCAAAGCAAACAACATTATACAAAAATCACAAGATAAAAGTAAGCAGGCTACAGGAATGAATTTGGTTCATGTAAAAGTAACCATTTTAAGGATTGGATCACTGTTTGCTGCATAATGAATGAATACTGAAACAATGACATCATAAAAATATCTGGAATACAGTTATAAATATCAGTTCTCAAAGAGAAATGAAGTCATGCATAACAATATGTATATGTGTACCTATGTATGAGTATACTGCTGATATATAAACACAGGATTTACATTATGTACATTCAGACCAATGTCCTTTTCATCAACATGAATCTAATTACCAATGAGTTACAAAAACCAAAGATATACAACCTCAATTCTGATATTAAATAACTCATCAGAGAGAAGGAAAAAAACTATTAAAAAGAGTGCTAGGTAAAGAATTTTATAGGTTTTCAATCATCTCTATATATATATTTTTTTTTTTTTTAATCATCTCACCCCAAGCAAGGCATTCCACTGCCACTATTGCGCATGGGGCTACATAGGGGAAGGTAAAGAGAAGGAGTGGATAGACATAGGGAATGTCAGGAGAAAGGTGATAGATGAGTAAGGATAGCGAGGATGAGTGTCGGGCAGATGGGAAGAGTGTTTGATAGAATGGGAGCAGGTTAGTGTGTTAGGAGGTGTCTATTGACCTTACATTTAAACTCCTGGAGATTGTAGCCGTCGGGGAAGCAATCGTTTGGAAGAGAATTCCACAGTCGGGAAGTGCGAGGAAAGAAACTGTTGGAGTAGAAGTTGCGGTTGCATTTTATCGATTTCACTGTAAAAGGGTGGGATCTAGTTGCTAATCTAGTATCTCGTGCAAATTCGTATTTAGGGGGCACCAGTGATCTAAGTTCATAGAAAGTATTTATAGAAGTATTTATATCATAAAAATATAGTTTTAAGATATGATTTACTTATGGGTTAAAGTACAAAATATTATAGATATTGCACATGTAAATATAAAAGTGGACATTGAGGTCAACATCCAGTGGCAACAGTCTGTTTCATGCTTAAACACAATCTTCAGGCCATTATATATATATAAATACACACACTATTAATAAATAGACATTTTTCCTCACCACTAACACAACTTTGAGTTTTATGCATGACGCAATCTTCAAGTGTTGATGATTGGTTAGTTTTCAATAAATATCTGAATATTGCATGATGCATGAAACTCTTAGTTATGCTACTGGATAGGAATAAATTTTATATTCATCATGAGTATAAATCTAAGCACTGTTATTATTATCGGCACTCACTGTGTGATACTTATAATGTGTGGCTATCTATATATATATATTATAAGGAAGTGAAAGAACAAATAGATTAAAAACCTACTGTTTGTTGCATTTACTTTTATAAAAAGTGCTCAATACAGAGTAGAGCTTAATATTGCAATTTTATTATTGCAATGGTTTATAAAAGCATTATATCACTACACAAAAATTTTCATGTTTCAGAACATTATTGTTTTTCTTCAGGTGATATTTTAAAAGCAAATGGTGAAAATGATTTATTTTAAAAAATATAAAATGAATTCATGGTTATTCAGAAAGTTAAGGGGATGTTGGAGAAAGTTAAACAATATGATCATGGGTGTGTCTGTTATTACTCAATCAAAAGTAAGAATTAGGTTGAACTATGTAGTTGAACATTTAGGTCGCATGAAGAAAATTGTTAATGTTATGTCATGATAAAATTGTCACTTTTTAATTTGTCTGGGGAAAATACATACTAGGAACATTATTCAAATGTGTAGACATTAATTTTAGACAGCAGCTCTGATTTTAGGTTTTTTATACTACTTTATATTTTAGAGGAGATAAATTATTTTGGTTAAAATTTGAATTAAATAATTATGGTATACTATGGTATATTGGAGTTATGAAAGCCAAATAAGTGTTGTGTGAGTTATTAATTTTAATAAAATAATTTTTATGTAATATTAGAGCATAAATTATAAATAAACATTATAATTAATTAAATTTTAAGGTGAAATACTTATGGTGTTTACATAATACTGTCAATTCATTTCTATGGTTTAGTAGTACTTTATTTTTAGGAAACTTCAATTTAACCATACTTTCTAAATATATATATATATATATATATATATATATATATATTAATGCAGGTTTCATTGAATAATATAGACAAGTTTTGTCTATTAATTTTGTATTAATATGAACGGATCCTACACAAAATTAATAGACAAAACTTGTCTATATTATTCAATGAAACCTGCATTAATGAAAAAATGCTGCCAAAATACACACAATATATATATATATATATATATGATGATAAAGTTTTGTAGAGTCACTTGTAGAGTAGTGAGCCACAGTCTTATCATGCTAAGTACTGTTGTTTTGGTATAATAGGTTTGAAGAGGGAGAGTTGCTATTCCCACACCCAACCAGGTTTTAGATTCAAAGTTCTTTGATTGATTGCCAACCAAGCCCAGTCTGCTCTGCTATTAACATCAAGTTGAGAGGAGAAGTGATGGATTCATACAGTTAGAAGAGTATTGGTGTGAAAGTGAAAGCAACAGCCTGGACTGGAATTTGAACAGCACATCATCCTCACTTTCTATGCTGATAACTACTGTTCTGCACACATGAGATAAAGAAGCAAAATTTCATTAAGAGTGAAATTGCATCTTAAATTTAATCTAAATAATTTCCTTCAAAAGAATTGTGCCATTTTTTAATGACAGAGCAAACTGCATATTATTAATGATCTTAGTTTATTCTAAAACATTATAAAGTGAAAACCTGGAAAATTTTGGTCACTTCTTCTTATTTTAATACAGATTCATTTGAGTTTTCTATATTTTTTATGCCATTATAAACAAGTTAATGTTATTTGCAGCTTTTTAAAAAATTTATTTTACTTCAATGTGCGTTGTGGTCCAGTGGATATCAACTTGGAACAAAAAATCGGAGAGCCGAGTTCGAATTCCAGTTGAATTTGTTGCAATCATATACGTGCAAATACCCTTGGAAAAGGTATTAATCCATCTCTTCCCTCCAGCTATGGGTCAAATAACAGGACAGATTGGGTTCTATAGCCTTGGTTGGCAACCAGTCTACCGCAGAAAGCAATGGCAACCTACTGCGGGATAATCTTCTGCCCAGTCAGTCATGTCTCAAAAGAGACATGATCACCCAAGCATGTATCATGTATGGCACTTAACTGACTGATTTTACTTCAA
Organism: Ascarosepion bandense; assembly: GCA_037127315.1. Classification (NCBI taxonomy): domain Eukaryota; kingdom Metazoa; phylum Mollusca; class Cephalopoda; order Sepiida; family Sepiidae; genus Ascarosepion; species Ascarosepion bandense. Next base: position 2,225,239 of record JBBBDQ010000212.1, on the reverse strand, counting down.
AGATGTTCCAGAATACTTTAAAGGAAAAAGTTTTGATTTTTAAAAAGAAGATACATGCCTACAAGATTTATTTTCTTCATTAATATTTAAGCAGATCCTTACTTTTACTTGAATTTAACCATACAATAGGACTTAAACTGACAAAATGCATGACTTAAAACTTTTCTAGAATAAAAATCTTTAAAGAAGAATATCCAAATTCAAAAACAAATTCAGGTAAGTATAGAGAGAATACCATGTTACTATACTATTTAATTCTCTGATGTCATATATTCATCCATTTACTATCTATGCTAGTCAATTGTTCTCAGCAGAATTTATCTTACACAATTATAAGTTTACCATTTGTCTATGTTGAATTGCATTGTTCTATGATACATGATCAGCATTCGACTTCTACCTGTCTCTTACTTTACTATACACTATTTCTCTTCTAATTAACCCATGCAAATAGGTACAATCCTATTTACCAATCTACTATACCTCCCTGAAATGAAGAGATTTAACACTTTTGGTTGTTCTTGAAGTTCATCTACAAACTCTTTCTGCCTCTCTCCTTGAGGTTTATGTCCTGTTCATTTCAATGTCAAAATCATCAGCCATTAATTTTATAACCTGTTTTAGAATCTTGAAAGAAGTAACTTTTGGTAGCTCCTTTCTAGTGTTAAAAATAAATACTAGAGGTTTATGGCCTGACTTTAATCAGAACTTCTTACCCAATAAGAATTGCCAAGCTCTGTCTATGCTTCAGACAATGGCCAATGCCTCTTTTTCAATATTTGAAAAACTTATTTCTGCTGCGGCGATATTCTTGGAAGGCCTTCTTGTGATAAAATTACTGACACAGCTCCTAGTTTACATCCATAGTTGATGTAACCTCCTATCGGGGATCAAAGATTTTTACAATGGTTTTTGTCTGTGAGTATCTTTTTTAAACCCTTGAATATTAAGATTTGCCTTTTGTGTCCATTTGAACTCACTATTCTTTTTCCATAGTTCAAAAAATGGTTCTGTAGAGGCAAGAAATTAATTAAAATCAACTCTCTTCACAACGACGTGTGAAATCCTGGTTTTCATAAATTGAAAAAAAATTGACCATTGCTTAAAGAAAAAGTGAAACCAGATTTTGCAAGTAAGTGCTAAAATGATTTTTGATGAATGGGAGTAAGTGCGAAAAATCTAGATTACAATGAAAGGACTTCATCAGTCAGAGTGTCATTGGGAGCAGTGAGACAAACATCTAAAATTTAACTTCAAACTACAAGCGACCCCAACATTGTCCTCTTTCTCTTTATCTCTTTCAATAATTACTACTAGGAATATTTTGTACCTAACTCTTGATACCTAAACTTTCTAATTGAACATTAACTTCTACAACTTATGTTATTCCTCTTTTAATAAATTTCTTTTAAAATGCAAGATGTTTATTTTATTATTTCACTCTACTACACTAATCCACACATTACAACTGACAATCAACCTTCTGACGAAAACCTTCACTGTGTTATGCTGATGATAATTCTGCATAAAACTTGTAAGCTGTAGGGAATTTGGTTAAGTCTGACACAAGGCCGAATTAAAGAAACATTAACCAGCTCCCTACGCTACAGTTCTATTAAGTCATTCTATTTTGGTAGGTATCTGTTATAAAAAGTAACCAATCCTAAAAAGAATTCTAATTCTTTTTTACAAGTCGGTATAGATACCTCTGAATTTTTTTAATTAAGTTTGGATCTGGTGTAATTACATTTTTTGAAATTTGGTACAGTAAATATAATATTTATCACAATCAAATTTACATTTGTTTCTGTTTATTGCATTTTTTAAGTTGTTCAACACATGTTCTGTTTTTGTCTTAATTCGTCTTTAGTAGTAGCACCAAGGCAAATCTCATTTTGATAAATAATCATATTACTGATTTCATCCATTAGCACATTTTCTATTGCTCTCTGAAAAATGGCACTTGCTGTTTTCACTCCAAAAAACATTCTCATCCATCTTAATAATTCAATGGGGTATTTATTGTGGTAATTTCCTTGAATTTATCATAAATCTGTATTTGATTGCAGACTGATTTTAAATAAAATTTTTGCAAAATATTTCATGCCCAATAATTTGTGGATAGCAGTTTCAACATTGGGAAAAGGAAAAGAATCTGAGTATATTTTATGATTTATACCTATTTTAAAATCACTACATATTCTCAAATCTCTGTCTGCTTTTTATAAAGCTACAATAGGGGAAGCTCCATTACTGCCATCTGGAGAAATATGCTTGAAAATTCCCTCCACTACTATTTTATTTAACTTAGCAACTATCTAAAGTAGAAAGTGAATAGGTAATTTACATGATTCAAAATAAGAGGGGTTACTATTTTCGTTTAATTGTATGCCCACTTTATACCTCTTTAACTCTCCCATTTTTACGTTTTCTGATTAATGTCGATGTATCCACCTTTAAAACATCTATACCTAATAGTCCATGAATTTTTTTACATTCCACTATTGTAATGGGAATAATTTCAAATCAGTTAAACATTTCATAAGTTCCACTGAAGTATACAAAAGTTGTTATAAAAGATCCATTAAACTGTCTCAATTTTAGATGACATTTTCTCAATTTCCAGTTTACCCATTTGTTCCCAGAAATTTCTTGGGATCAGAGTGACTTCACAGCCATATATCAAATTTCATTGGAAAAATCATGCCATTTAATTTATTTTTTTAAAATGAATTCTTTTCCTTAGGTCTTTGTATTGAAAAAACGTCATCAACTTTTCCTTTTTCCACTTTTTCAATACTATTTTCTTTTTAAGTTTGCATACAAAGAAAAAATTGTTTTTTGGTAATTATGGAAAATTTTTCAAAAAGTGGGACACTTTTTCTGTTAATATCATGCTTATAGTTGCAGTATTTGCATTTCTTGTGTGTCTTTTTTATACTGTATATTTCAACATTGTACTCAGTGGAACTATATTTTTTATCAATTCCATTTGTTGTATGACTTCCATACATGCAGGTAGAGACAAATTATTCAATTATAATTGTTTCAATAATATATATTTATGAAATGTCTCAGCCATACCTTCAATCAATTCATTTTTAATAGTCAAATCTTGAGTTTCAAGTTTCTCAAATTAACAGAATCTGCGAAAATAATGCATAATTGATTCATCTTGTTTCTGTTTAATGGATAGAAATTTGGTTCCTTCTGCTATGACAAGTTTCTTTTTAAGGTCATAAACTTCTGGAAGCTAGAAAGTTCATATTGTTGTTCTATGACACGGGATCAATAGTGAACTTCTATCTGTCTTTTACTTTACTACATACTTTATTTCTCTTCTACTTAACCTATGCAAATAAGTACAATCCTATTTACCAATCCACTCCAGTACATGCATTGAATACTGTGGTCACATCTGGTCTGGTGCTTCTGTTATGCATTTAGAGATTCTTAACAAAATCAAAAGAATATGCAATGTTATTGATTTTGACCTGGCATCTTAGTTTCAGTCATATTCCCACCTCTGTAACATAGATACTCTTTATCTTTTCTATAAATATTTTTATGGTAATTGCTCTAATGAGCTTTCCTCTTTGATAACTTGACTTTACACACTTAAGTGTAGTACTAAATTGACAGCACAATCTCATCATTTTACAGTTGAAATTACTAGATGTAACCTTAAGTTCTATGCTAACAGGTTCTTCTCTTTCACTTCTTGCTTGTGGAACTTTCTTTCAGCTTTTTTTTTCCAATTAACATTAGATTTTAAAAAATTTAAATGCAATGTCAATCATCATCTTCTGTTTCCTTAAATTCTGTTCTTTTTATTGTTCTCTCCTTAATAATGAATTTTTTTTAGATTCTTTTGCACTCAGTAACCTCCTAGCTTCTTAGTGGCTTTATCACCTTGTTTGAGCTGAAATGATTATACAAAAAAAAACTTATGCAAAAAAAAGTTCCATTCTATCCTTAGTATTGTCATTTGTGTTCTGAAGTAATTGTTGCAGTGTTAGAAATATTTATATTAAGTTTACATTTTATCAGAAGGAAATTTTATTTATGGCTGCGTGAAAATACTTCAACAACATTTAAATTTTGCTGTAAGGCACAAGGACATTGATTGCAATAAAAAACAAATAAATGAAAAGAAGGTTCTTTAAAACAATAACAAGAAATTCATATACAAATATACATTAATCACTGGACAAATATTTAGGAAGAATTGTGTTTAGATGAAATGTTTTTGAGTGAGTGTTGGTATCTTGTCTTGCTTGATGAGTTGATATCGCAATGTAAGTGTTAGTGAAGATGTTGGCAAGAGACTGTATTTCTTAAGTCAAACTGGTGTTAATAAAATATTCACTTTATGCTAAGAAGTTAATTTTTATAAGAGTGATGAGTTTGTTCCTTTCTTTTATTGCATTGATGGCAATTAGGTAAAAAGAAAAACGTGCAAATGTGTGTTGTCGTGGATTTGTGTGACTAGCTTGTTCCTTTCTTTGTACTGATGATGATTAGGTGAAAAGGAAAGAGTGCGAATGTGTTGTGGATTTGGCTTTACTATTTACTGCTACATCATGACTGGTATGGACAGTTTTGCTTCCTTGTCATTAACTGAACAATTAGTTTCATGCTAAAGAATTTATACACTTTCTAGTCATGTGATAGGCTCCACAGAATTTGGTGCAATTTGAGACTTAAACATGTGTGCATAGGCGTTTTTGAAATATTTATATATTTTAACCAATCAACACTGGTTATTTCTAAATTAGCTCTTGGATCCTCTTTGTGTTTAATTTGTTCAAAATCTTTAGAAACATTAAGTGCGATTATTAAATTGTCGCTAAGGTGCGATGTAAAAATTGTTGCATTTGCTATTTATTAACCTGATATTTATCCAAAATTTGATAGTGATTTTCACTTGTCTGAGAGTAGGGTCCTAAAATACCCCCACTAGATTGTAAGTTTTAAATGCAATGCAAAACTTACAATATGTATAGTTTTAAACTTGGTAGTTATCTTCTGTCAGTTGAAAGTGTAATGTGTGGTGCATTTGGTATGTTACCAAATACTTTTGATGCCACGTTTGAAATAGGTAATTAAAAAGAACTGATGATTGCATTATGGCCATTTGTGTGTAGATCACCAGTTCTAATTTCTTCTTTTTGTTTCTATCGTTATGGTCATGTGTGTTCATACGAATCCAAGTAGTTACAGTCATGTAAAGCATGGAACAAAGGGTAAATTTGCTCTCATTAATATCAGATTTGTTTGATGAGAATTTTCCACTAAAATGACATAATATTTTCAGCTGAAATATTTCTTGTTGAATTTTTGAATATTTGGTAGTCGCAGGTCACCACTGTATTTGTTTGTTGCAATGAAAGGGACTGGTAGTTGAGATGTGAGTGATTAAATATTAAATAAAAATGTACTTATTTGAATCAGTGTGTCATCAGAGTGCTGTAAGTCAGAATTGTAGCATGCTCTGGAAAAGCTTTTTTGGTAGAGTCCAGTGCTTGATATGGCTGTCAAATTTTTCTGATTGTTTCCTAATGCTTCACATTGAATTGATTTTGTTTGGAAGGCCTGTTTGTTTTGGTGTGTGTAGAATTAACTTGGAAAACATTAACTACTAGGAAAAGCTTTGATTTGCAAAGTTGTTGAGCTGATGCTGGTGAAATTGATACCGTGTGTTGACATGTTTTGTACAAACTTTAGAAGATATCTGGATTTAATGTCGATTTTTCTTGGAGGTACAGCTGTCTCCAGTATTAATAAATTGAACTTGCAGATGTCTGAGATGTTCTTATTAAATTTTGAAAAACATCAATGAGTTGACATTGAGTTATATATCACATCTTTTTCTGGAAAGTCTGGGATAGTCAACAGTTTTGTTTGAGAAAGCACTTTTGACTTATTCTATGTTTGAGTTGTTTGCATTTTCTCGTGTGGTTCACATAAGTTTTCTTTGAAATGTGGTCGACATTAATGAAGAAAATAAGCTGTTTCAAACTTGTTAGATGTTTCATAAGTTCGTTAAAAATACTTAGAAAAAATTGTTTTATTTTTATAATTTTATTAGTGATAAAAAAGGGTTAATTGTTATTTATCCTACATATCCTCATAATATACACTTATTACTTCCTCCCTTTACCCCAACCTCATTCATTAACCCTCTACCGTGAGTGGCTCTTGGGCCTTGTATTGGGTGAATCATAATAAACAAAAAAAAAAAAGAAAAAAAAAGTGACCATAAAGCTTTTTTAAAATGACAATAACTTCTCTACAGAATATCACTCTTTCTTTTCCTCCCTACAAATAAGTTTGTTTATTTAATCAGAATGAATTAAAAAAAAAGTCTTGATCAGAAATTCCAAAAATGTCAGTACTCACCAAACCAAAAATAAATAAATTTTGTCATGGGCGACACATTTCCTTTGATGTTATGTGTAGTAATCAACTTACTAAAAAAAAAAAAAATTTTCAAAATGTTCAGATATTTCTTATTGTTTTTTTCTCCAAGAGTAAAGAGTGGGGAAGCAATCGAATCTTTCAGTACTTTTCTGAATATATATATATATATATATATATATATATATATATATATATATATATATATATATTTTTTTACTGCGAATAAGATCAAACATTTAAATTTTAAATTAATAATTATCCTTTTGAAATATGATTTTAAAAGCAAATCCAGGTGGTTTAAATTGCTAAGAAATTATAAAATTCTTTAAAAAAATCTAAAAGTTAAAAATCTTCTTTTTAAAAGAAATTCCAGAAATCGTAATAAAAACGAATTAAAAACTTTACTTTATTTTAACGTTCATAAGGTTAAAAAAAAATGAAAAACTGGAAGAAAAATCTTTAATGCAAGTGTTCGCAATGTCTAAAAATCAATAAAAAAAACTAAGATATGCATTTTTAATTTCGTCATTTCTGGTTTAAAACATGGGCATGCCATCAATTTTTCGTAATCCTTATGGAAATGGCCTAGCTAGAGAATTATGGCCTTTTCCCTGCTGAAGGTAGAATAACAATATTTCCAAAAATGTTGGTAAAAAATTTTAAACGATAAGTGACGCATCATTCATTTCAATTGACTACTAGTTGAGTAAAAATGGGTTAAACACTAACAGTTGTTTGAATAAAAAATCTGTTTCTTTTTTTTTATTTTATTACAGTTGTGAGTTGATTGTCTGTCATTTTTTTTTTAATTAAACGTCGTCCTTTTCGTTTTTTAACCAAAACTTTACTTTAAAGTATAAATTCAGTTATGTTTTTTTTTACTCATTTCAAGATATTTTTTCCCTATGACGAAATAATAATGAAAGGAATTTCGAATAGTTTTACTTTTGCAGTTTGTAAAAAGAATGTTATCGTTTATGAAAAACTTGTAAAAACGAAGTACTACTTTAAGTTTTTACACATTTTTAGTTGGAAGGCTATTATGAAATAATAGATATCAAAACTTTTCAGAGGATTTCTAAACATTTTTTTCTTTTGTTACAACCACTTAAGTTCGACGTAAAGTTTTGCAAATTGATTATTATTAATTTATTTTAATTTTATAATCATTTTTAAAGTGATCGACCTTAACATTTTTAGAATAAAAAAAGTTTTTAAAAAATGGTTTTTACATTTCTTGTGCATGTTTTTTATAACATTTTTTAGAACATTAAACTTTAAACAAAGATTTATTTCCTTTCCACTGATATCGAACAAACTATTTTTTAAATAAAATTCGATTACCCAACTTCGTTCTCTATCTCCAAAAAAAAAACAAACAATTTGACCAACTTTTTTTTTAAAGATACGATAAAAAAAACCCAGATCCGAATACAAATCCATGCGGGATTTTTTACAATTTAAAAAGTTTATGATGCGTACTGCACTGTTAATTTGTGCTCATAATGGTTATTTTTAATGGCTTAGATTTAGAATGGAACAGAACTTGCAGAACGCTTATTATTAATATTATTGACAGAAGATGATAAATATTTATAAATAGACAGTATCCATTTCGGATGTGCGGCTAGTGAGTGGGAGACCAGCTTCATATTGCATGGATTGAGAAAGTACGAGTAATGTTCTAAGTAGAAGGGGAAGAGAGAAAGAAATGCAGGAATATAGACAGAGGGTCTCGCCTCGGTAGATAGAGAGAGCAGAGCAATTCCCACTACTACTTTTTACTTAGCCGAAGCCGTCATCATATCATGTGGATGTAGTTTTCAACTAAGAGATTCCAATTCTTCTCTTTCTCTCGACCTTCGGATCAATGCATTGGTTACAGGAACCACTGTTTGTTCTAGGTGTTGGATGAAGTTAACTGTGGAAGAAGAAAAAATAACAACCTTTTCCAACCCCCTGTTACTTTTTTTTTTTTCAATGAAATTGAAATTGAGTGACCACCTTCCTTTCCCTACGTCTTCTTCATCCTTTTCTTTTTCTTTTTTTTTTTACTCCAACAACAACAATTTCGATACATTTCAATTTCATTTTTACCCTATGACAACGGCTCTAACTTTTTACTCTTTTCTGTTCTGAAATTCAGTAGTAATCTGTGCATAATGTAAGAACCGATGAAAGGAAAACGGCACTTTAAAATCAGTTGCCTAAAAAAAAAAAAATAAAAATAAAAATACCGGTTGCAGTTGAATATTTAAAATTGACTGTATAAATGTCTGCTTCTAAGATTTTGCTAAAAACAAACAATTTTTAAATCAAAATTGATTGAGAACGTGGGTGTTTTTTGGAAAAAGACTTTTTAGGGGATCAAACCCAGAGAGAGCAAAAAAAAAACTTCGTGCGACAAGTTTATTTTTTTTTTGTACGGCTCCTTAAATACTTCCGTTGCCGTATTTTACTTGTAAAATTCAGCCGATGAGGAAATCGTTGATTTTAAAACCTGGAAATCTTTAAGGAGAAAAAAAAAAATGAAATAAAAGTAAATAAATAAATAAATACGCATCTTGCTTTCATCACACTTTTTTATGGAGTATATGGATATCGGCTTTGTCTGTTTGTCTAGTACTGGAAGTGTTACTGTTGATTGTTGAATTTTAGTTTTCATTTTTCACTCATTGATTATAATTTAATGTTTATTTTTTCTCTTAAAAAAAGAAAAACACAAATCACCACACTTGTTTCTATTCGATGGATTATGAGATGATAACAACTAGAAAAAAAAGTTTAAGGGTAAAGTGAGAGAGGGAAACGAATGATCCTTCTATCCATTTTATTCGAACACAGCCGTCCGCTTATCCGTCCATTCATAAATTATCCTGCCTTTCTTTAGCTTTAAAATGTACACCCAGCTGGTAAATGCTGTACAAAATGGAGATGCTGAGAATCTGCGGAGGCTTTGCGACGATTTTACTGACACTAGCGTTATGCCGTGGAATCCCGTCAACCTCCCCGTTCCAGTAGAATTGGCCTGCAACCAGGGTAACACTGAACTGGTCAAGATATTCCTTGAAAACGGTTGTAGTCCAAATCTCCCGACGTCCAAGGGTCGTCTCATTCACTCGGTGCTTGATTGCATGAAATCCGGAGCCATTAAACTGGAAGACGGGAGAGATTTGATTGCATTTATGATCAAGAAAGATCTACAGTTGTCTATCGTCGATGCAAAAGGTGATTCTCCATTACAACTTTCGGCGGAACTAGGCGATGTCGAAACACTGGAACTGATCATCAGTCATTCTCCGGCCAGGCACCAGTGTGAAAGAAGCATCGGTAGCGGATTTATCCCTTTACATACGTCTGTAATGAGAGGAGACCTGGACTGTGTGGATAGATTACTACGACACTACCCTGCTAAATTTATTAATCAGTATGACCAAAATGGAGAGACAGCTCTTAACCAGTGCCTGAAAATGATCCGCAATAATGTGAAATACTTGCAAACCAACAAGGACGGCGTGGTCTGTCTGGAGACTAATCCTGACCAACGGAGATTATTCGGACACCAATGTAAATTCGTTGGTATTATTGAGATGTTATTATCGGCCGGAGCCGACCCAAATTCACTTTACTTCGAAAATACATTTGATTCGACGAGACGGCAACAATCCTTTCTGCCTCTATTCATCGCTCTTGGTATTCTGTCCATGTATGAAACGCGTTACGTGCATGAAGCAAGACCCTCGACCCTTGAGCTGGAGAAGACTGAGGATTACATGAACCTATACCAAAGCATACTGCAAACGTCAGAAGATTTTC